>VFFE01007680.1:3351813-3409148 GCA_008921705.1 Burhinus oedicnemus | reverse complement strand
AAATTGGGGGGGGGGGGGAGGCAGGGAGCAGGGGGAAACATAATAAAAGATGAGACACTCAAGGAATAGTGATGCAAATCATCATCCCTTCAAGATTTAAACTTTCACTGTAGATTTCACCTTTACTTTTGCGGACACAGCAAGGAGAATCAGTGGGAACTGCTTTTATGAGCTCTCATAATGCTACAATTAGTTCGCTATTCAGAGCTTTCTCCAGCGGAACAGCGAAATTAGAGGAGGTTTTCGTTAGCTGCACTAGGTCTGGAGCCTGCGGAGCAGCACCCCTACGGACCAGCCGCAGTCTCGTCCCTCTACTCCAGCTACCCTTAGGTGGGCTCGGATGAGTCATGGTTTTAAGTGCTGGAGATGTTTGTGGAAGAGGAAGAAAAGCAAAACCCTAAGCTGAAGCCTAGGGAGAGCAGGAGAATCCCCCTTCCTGTCATTGTAGCAATAAGTTCAAAGAGGAAAAATAGAGAGCTTTTTTCATATCTGATAGCCTGGAATATTTTCTTTTCCAAAGGTTTTGGGGGAGGCGGGGGTGAGTGGGTGGGTCACCAAATAAGTACAAATTGCTTTAAAAGATACAGAAAGCAGCTGAACTAACTACAGGAAGGCAGGTGATAGTCGGTTTACCGGTGCTTTCTTCCATAGTCCACCCATTTAGGGTTTTTTGTGTGTTGTCTGGCTAATACTGTTCATTCTATGAATGGAAAGCATCACATTCTCAATGACTGTTTTTATACTTATTTCAAAACAGATTTTATGTTGCTCTGTTTTCTTACTGAGTAGTGTTCATCTGCTGAAGTATAAATCTGTCATCCCATAATCTGGAAATAGCTTTTCTAAGCTTTGGGTTTGGTTTTTGATTTTTTTTTTTTTTTAATCAACTCCTATTTTGTTAACCATTACCTTGCACACAGAAGCAACACTTTCTGATTTGCTGTAAGCAATCCCACTGTGCCCCATGGGACTGCAAGCATGAGTAGTTACTATTTGGCATGCATGTGAAATACTGATCAGGTCCATAAATAACCACTGGAAAATTATTATTAACTGTACCTTGGTGGTTTTATTTCTGTTTGTGCTCAGGAGTCATTGCAACGCTTTGAATTCTGCACAAAAGAGGTGGCTGGGCTACTGGTTTATGTTGTGAGATTATAGTGTTGCTTTGTACATGAGAAGTTAAGAAAGTCAAAACCTGGTTCCAAGATTTCAGTGATTTCATTCTGTTATGAAAAAAACATTTTTCCATACGGTATCGAAAGCTGTGCATTTTTATAGTTTGTCTCATTTACACCATCTTTTTTTTTTCCTAAATATATTTTGTCTACCTTTAATGGTACTACAAGTAAGGACGCCACTTACGAAACAGGCACTGTCCTAATTTTGTTTCTCAGGTGCAGAATTTGAAATAAAAAACCAAGTTCCCAGCTGGAGCTATAAACTTTCCATGAACTGTGCAGCAATATTTCCACAATCTTTTGCAGATGGCTGCATTGTGAGCTGTTTGGAGGTGAACTATTTCCTGTCATAGTTTGTATATCTTTCTTACATGGCATCGTGCACCCCATAGTGACTACCTGGAGCACAGTATTTTCAGATAAGGGTTTGTTCACATTTAGTTTGTTTGAAGCATTGGACGAGTGAGCAATGAGCTGTCTCCAGAAGACCATGTAGGTGTGCTGTACCCTTTGATAAACAGATTATAAATAATGCATTTGAGTAAGGGCTACATTTTTAATTTGGACCACAAAATGGATGGAGTAAAAGACAACATTTAAACTACAATGTTAATAAATTTGGCTTAATCCAGTTCCAAGTGAAAAGAATGGGAATTTGCCATTAGCTTCAGGGCAAGTTACATCGGCTCTATTCAGACTTCCATAGGAATATTTAATTATTTTGCATACAACTTTGTAATCATAACTTTGTACTCCTAGAAGTGACTTGACTGAAAACTCTGAGAACAGTTACAGCACTGTCAGCAGCAATGCGGGCTTCCTAACCTTGCCTTGCTGTAAAGACGTCAGCTCTGCGAGAAGGAAATTCATGGAGTGGGTATAGCTTCTGTTCAGGCCATGCATCCCTGAGTGAATAACTTCTTTTTATTTTCAGAAAAAGAGCTCACTCTGGAATTAGGGATTTGAAAAATGACAGGTAAACAGCTTTATGAAGCTATTGCCACTTGAAGAAGTTCATTCCAAACATGAAAGACAATATCAGAAGTGAAGAAATGCTCAAGCAGCTGGAAGGCATGTAAACATCTTAGACTAGGATTACTGGGGGAACAGAACAGTGCTGTGCCATGAGAGACAAATGTGAATTAGGAAAATTGTTACAGGAAGATGTGTGAGCACATTTGATCAATGGGGAGGCGTAAAACCAGAAGACCAGAACAGAGATACTCAAAATGAGGCATAATATGTGAGTTATTCAGGAACCTCAGGCTCTGATACACTGCACCACTTAGCTCCTTAATTTTAGCAGGTTAGTATGGTGTAAAAAGAGCTACTGCATAACGTAGTACAAGATATCTTTAAAGATACATTTCCCAATATTTTCTTTCTCTCAGCAAATACAGAGACAATAACAATCATTGGGTTTACCCATATTTGAAATTCTGTAATAGGTGGAGCAGCTTTCCACAGGGCAAAATATTGCAAATTTCTTACACGTCTTGCAGTGTCATGTTGACCCAAGTGTCCTCTCTTGAAATGTTGAGAACCACTGTGCTTGGGTAAGGTTTAATTCTGATTATGCTACAATGTAGATGTTATTTTTGCTGCCACGGTAGCCTCTGTGAAACCTACTCCAATGTGAAGCTCTAATTCTCCCAAGTAATTTAAGAAGGATGGAGAAAGAAGATTTCAGGAACAGCATTTTTGGAGATATGATAGAATTAATACTGTGGTAGAGAGACCAAAAGAGAAAATTAGAATAAAGAATGAGAGAAATGAAAAAGAATGTGTGTCTGCACAATTTCTTTAATGATTTGGACCCACAAGGGTGTTTACTTTTAGAACAATTCAGAGAGAAGAAATGGCATGACTGGGAAACAACTTGGTGCAAGTGTCAAGAGGACACCATATCTCCGTCACGAACAATTCATAGAATCATAGAGTCGTTTAGGTTGGAAAAGACCTTTAAGATCATCTAGTCCAACCATTGACCCTACTCTACCAGGTCCGCCACTAAACCATGTCTCTAAGCACCACATCTATATGACTTTTAAACACATCTAGGGATGATGACTCAACCACCTCCCTGGGCAGCCTGGTCCAATGTTTGATAACTCTTTCAGTGAAAAATTTTTTCCTAATGTCTAGCCTAAACCTCCCCTGGCGCAACTTGAGGCCATTTCCTCTTGTCCTATCGCTAGTTACTTGGGAGAAGAGATCAGCTCCCATCTCACTACAACCTCCAGAAGCAGACCAGGCTTGAGACCAGCTGAGGAACCTGAAGGTACACAAGTCCATGCGACCTGATGAGATTCATCTGCAGGTCCTGAGGGAACTGGCAGATAAAGTTGCCAAGCCACTATCCATCATATTTGAGAAGTTGTGGCAGTCCGGTGAAGTTCCCACTGACTAGAGAAGGGGAAATATAACCCCCATTTTTGAAAAGGGAAAAAAGCAAGACCCGGGGAAGTACAGGCCGGTCAGTCTCACCTCTGTGCTTGGCAAGATCATGGAGCAGATCCTCCTGGATATACTGATGCACATGGAAAATAAGGAGGTGATCAATGACAGCCAACATGGCTTCATTAAGGGCAAATTGTGCCTGACAAATTTGGTGGACTACTCTGTCACTGTTACAGCACTGGTGGATAAGGGAAGAGCAACTGACATAATCTACCTGGACTTGTGCAAGGCATTTGACACTGTTCCGCACAATGTCCTTGTCTCTAAATTGGAGCGACATGGATTGGATGGGTGGACCACTCGGTGGATAACGAATTGGCTGGATGGCCACACTCAAAGGGTTGTGGCTGACGGCTCAATGTTCAAGTGAGAACTAGTGACGAGTGGTGTTCCTCAGGGGTTGGTATTGGGACCAGTGCTGTTTAACATCTTTGTTAGCAACATAGATGTTGGGACTGAGTGCACCCTCAACCTTCTTTTCTCCAGACTAAACAATCCTAACTCCTTCAGCTGCTCCTCATAAGACATGTTCTCCAGACCCCTCACCAGCTTCGTTGCCCTTCTCTGGACACGCTCCAGCACCTCAATGTCCCTCCTATACTGTGGTGCCCAAAAGTGAACACAGTACTCAAGCTGCGGCCTCACCAACGCTGAGTACAGGGGCACGATCACTTCCCTACTCCTGCTGGCCACACTATTCTTGATACAGGCCAAGATGCCGTTGGCCTTCTTGGCTACCTGGGCACACTGCTGGCTGATGTTTAGCCGGCTGTCCACAAGGACCCCCAGATCCTTTTCTGACAGGCAGCTTTCCATCCACTCCTCCCCAAGCCTGTAGCGTTGCCTGGGGTTGTTGTGACCTAAGTGCAGGGCCCAGCACTTGGCCTTGTTGAACCTCATGCAATTGGCTTCAGCCCATCGATCCAGTCTGTCCAGATCTCTCTGTAGAGCCTTCCTCCCCTCCAGCAGATCAACACTGCTGCTTAATTTGGTGTCATCTGCAAACTTATTGAGGGTGCACTCAATCCCCTCGTCCAGATTATCAATAAAGATATTAAACAAAGCTAGCCCCAAAATTGAGCCCCGAGGAACACCACTTGAGACCTGCCGCCAGCTGGATTTAACACCATTCACCACAACTCTCTGGGCTCGGTTTTTAATCCAGTGAAGAGTACACCTGTCTAAGCCACGGGCTGCCAGCTTCTCTAGCAGAATGCTGTGGGAGACTGTGTTGAAGGCCTTACTAAAGTCCAAGTAGACAACATCCACAGCCTTTCCTTCATCCACCAGGCGTAAAAGGAGATCAGGTTGGTCAAACAGGACCTGCCTTTCATGAACCCACGCTGGCTGGGCCTGATCCCCTGGTTGTCCTTCACATGCCGCGTGCGTGCACTCAGGATGATCTGTTCTGTGATCTTTCCTGGCACTGAGGTCAGGCTGACAGGCGTATAATTGCTTGGATCCTCCTTCTGGCCCTTCTTGTAGATGGGTGTCACATTGGCAAGCAAGGCATCTGGGACCTCCCTTGTTGACCAAGACCGCTGATAAATGATGGAGAGTGGCTTGGCAAGCTCCTCTGCCAGTTTCCTCAGCACTCTCGGGTGGATCCCATCTGGGCCCATAGAATTGTGGCTGTCCAGTTGGTGTAGCAGGTCACTAACTGCTTCCTCTTGGATTATGGGGGGATTATTCTGTTCTTCATCCCTGTCTTCCAGCTCAGGGGGCTGAATACCCTGAGGGTGACTGGTCTTACTATTAAAGACTGAGGCAAAGAAGGCATTAAGTACCTCAGCCTTCTCCTCATCCTTGTTGACAGTCTTTCCCTCCGCATCCAATAAAGGGCGGAGATTCTCCCTGGCTCTCTTTTTGTTGTTAATGTATTTGTAAAAACCTTTTTTGTTATCTCTTACGACAGTGGCCAGATTAACTTCTAGCTGTTCTTTTGCCTTTCTGATGTTTTTTCTGCATGACCTAACTAGATCCCTATACTCTTCTTGCATTGCCTGCCCCTTCTTCCAAAGGTGGTAGACTCTCCTTTTTTTCCTGAGTCCCAGCAAGAGCTCCCTGTTCAGCCAGGCCGGTTGTCTTCCCCACCGGTTCATCTTACGACACATGGGGACAGCCTAGTCCTGCGCCTCTAAGACTTCCTTCTTGAAGAGTGTCCAGCCTTCCTGGACCCCTTTGCCTTACAGAACTGTCTCCCAAGGGACTCTCTTAACAAGTGTCCTGAACAGGCTGAAGTCTGCCTTCCGGCAGTCCATGGTAGTGGTTTTGCTGACCCCCTTCCTTACTTCACCAAGAATTGAGAACTCTATCATTTCATGGTCGCTAAGCCCAAGACAGCCTCTGACCACCACATCACCCACCAGATCTTCTCTATTTGTGAGCAGCAGGTCTAGCAAGGCAAGCAGCAGATCTAGCAAGGCAATTCAGTGATGGGAATTTTGTGTGTGTTTTATTTCTAATCCCAGAAACCATCAAGTCATCCAAGAAGCAACCAGTTTTTTAGACAGTCCTTTTCAAAAGGATTTTGTTTAATTTTATGTTAGCTTTGCTTTTAGAAACCTGAAAATCAAGACTTATGTGTTTATCCATCAAACATCTCATTAGAATGATGTACAAACTGTCTTATTGTCACAATAGATTTATTTCGATCAGTTGCTTAATGTACAATAATTTCAATCAGTTTCTTAATGTACAATAAAACACGGGTAATTACATTTGCCTCCTTGCTTGAATTTCTAGTTTTAATTTATGTTATTTAATCTATCCAAGTATTGATTTTTCAGTTCATGTCTCAGCACATTCTTAGAGGATCTCCAAAACATTTTGGAGTGAGAGCAAAAAAGAGACATATGCCTTTAAAAAAAAGATTTTTTTAAAAGAAAACCCCCTTCAATCAGTAACTAGGAAACACAAAAGCAAAAAATAGGAAATTATAAATATAGGAACATCAGTGGTATTTAGGTTTTCAGAGAACAAGGAAAAATTAATAGATCTCCTAATATAGAAATTTCAGTTATTAGTATTTATACTGTATTCAATTTCCTATATAGAAGAGACTATTTTAATTTAGGAGTTAGCAAAATATGTAGAGCACTCAGTAATTACACATATTGGTAGCAGAAATGCACTGGGCTTTGCTTGCTTTGTACAGAGGAAGGAAAGGGAAAACAAACAGGATAATGAAAACCGAGGCAATGGGAACGTTTCCAAAGAGCGAGCACCTGATTCCCTCAGAATTAGCATGTATTTTCCCGCTTCTCCCAGAAGCTGATACCCTGGTCCTTGCTAAGCCAGTGCGTAGCTGTACATGATTCTAGAGAGAACCCCTGCCAAGCATCAGAAAGAAGAGCTTTCCAGGAGAACTAAATGCACCAACAGCTGCTAGAAATGTCTTCCCCGGTGTATGTACAGTGTATAAATCATAAAATATTATAGATTATACAAATCTTCTCTGGAAACTATTCCAAGAGCCCCATGAAATTTCTACAAACCACCAGCAGGCATATTTCGTAAATCAAACATACTTGCAAGGTCCCATCAACATAACCTTTACATTAATTGATTTACTAATGTATTTTTAATATGAGAAATTTCACATTATTTGGAGTTATAGGAAATGCAAGAATCTATCTATTAGTACTCAAGACTCATCTATGTACTTTTGTACAGATCAAATTTCCTGTCTTTGTAAGAATGGCCTTGGGCCTGTGTATCATTCAGGCTTTACTTAGCCCCTCAAAATACGTTTTAAGTAAAGCTAAAGCAGTGCTATAAGCTCATATTGGTTCTGTGAACAAAGGTGTATTTTACCTCAAATCTTTATTCTGCTAGATAGAAATTTTTATTATGTCTGTAAGTCTGACCAGCACATTATTTTAAAAAGTCACATTGCCTGGAAAATGTAACTTGTAGTGGACACATAACTGACTAAACCCCAGCTCTTGACAGTAAGTGTAGTCTTAATCATTCTCATTACCATCATTAGTCTGTCGCTCAGTTTGACATGTCTAAAATGAAGCCCTACCCCTCCGAACAAGTGGGATACAGGAATCTCCTTATGTTGGGTGTGAAAGTTATCCCGCAGCAGCATGAGGAGTGACTGGTTACTCAGAGTTACTCAGGTACAGAAATGTTTGCAGGATGGAGGTGTTAATTGTAATCTTTAGGGGGAGACTGTACTGTTTCTGATCAGTAAAAATGCCCAACAGAGATTTAGCATTATATATGCGTGTGTATACTTGATATATCCGTGATATACTTGAGCATTGTGAAGGAGATGCGTATACTTGATATATCCGTGATATACTTGAGCAATGTGAAGGGAGATGCCTTATGCAGAGTTTGTCATAATATCATATAGTATAGGAAACCTGGGAAGTGTTTCAGCTACCTTTATGGTTGATTATCAGTATCCCCAAGACACATTAGAAAATAAATCTTCTGGTTTCTTTCTTAGCTCTTTAAGTAAAGGTGAAATTGGCAGAATTAATTTCAAATTGGTAACCACCTTTATTCAATATTGAGAGACAGTGCGGCTGAGTTGAAGAGGCAAATGTTCAGAGGGTTTTGAGCAGATACGTCTGTATTCCCATGTAGCCTTTGCTTCTTCTTGACTCTGCAGTCTGTAAGGAATCTGTGGAATCTGTGGAATAGGGACTAATTCTCAGCATTTCATCCAGCATCATAATTATAACCCACATTAATCTAGACAGTTTGATTAGCATGAGAAGATCAGTTACTACTTTTATGGATAACCTTTCTGTAGGAAATGTAGAACATAATTATGACTAGATCTGTAAATATACAGTACATATTAAAGACAGTAGCATGAGAATGTTTGCATCTGGAAGGGCTTAAATTTAGGTTCTGGTGAGAGAACAAGTAGAAGATTGCATGCATTGTGGACAAACACTAGGCTGGAACAGGGAACTAGCAGGAAAGCACTACAGAGACAAGATATATGCTTATCATGTTGATTCATGTAACTCAAACTTTCACCTTCTCATTTCCACTGTCATTCTTCTCTCCTTTCTCTTCACACATGCACACAACTGCAAGTACACATTTATTCCAGCAATGTTATTGATTGACTATCTTTGACACTGGTTTTCCAGTGCTGCCCATTTAAATCTCACCAGCCAAACTGTTAACAGAAACGTAGTCACTGAGGGTCAAATGCTCAGAGAGCTGAAAATCACAGAACACAAGTCTTGAAGGAAATATCTGAGCATAAAATTCTTGCTCATCTTCATCTGAACCTAATGATTCACTTTGTATGGCAGTCCTAGCTGTGCCTCTGAGGTCTACCTTAATTGCAGCTCCTTTTCTCCTGATACATAAGTGAAATCACATGTAGAGCTCCTAGATCAGTCCTGTATTTCTGAAAAAGCACTACATGGTTGGTCCTTCTTCAGCCAATTAAAACAGATATAGAGACACAGTGCAGAGAGACATCTGGCTCTAGAGCTCCCAGATATTAAAATCTAAGAAGGTGTCCCAGAGGAACCTTATTTTCTCTGGCACTTTTTCTATTCCCAGTCTATTTTACGGCTTTGAGGCAAAACCCTCTCCTTAGTTCCTCTTATCATCATAAAGTCTTCGCAGGTAGTCATGTCTAAAATACTCCTCTGTGTTCTGTTTTTGAACACACCTTTATTCCAAAGGGAAAAAAAAGTTGGAAAGGGACAAGACGCAGGAGCTGTCACCTTTTAAGTCCAAAACAGTCTTTTTAGTTATTGTCGTTTATTGAGAAGCAAGAGTATTGGAAGTTTTCAATCAGAGGGCTGCCAATGCATTTCAGTCTTGGCCCACAACATCTTTTCTATTTGAGTTCTGGACCTTGGCTGTAGAAGAAATTTGGGAAAAGATTCAAGGGTTTTTTCAGATACCAGTAAGTGAAAAATCTGAAATTTGTACGTGAATAACAAATGTCTCAGCCAATAAATTGCAATTGGAAAATAAACCTTCTGCCATAACTTCCTGTGTAATGAGTTTTTAATGCATTTTTTTAAAACTGAAATCCCTT
Organism: Burhinus oedicnemus; assembly: GCA_008921705.1. Lineage (NCBI taxonomy): Eukaryota > Metazoa > Chordata > Aves > Charadriiformes > Burhinidae > Burhinus > Burhinus oedicnemus. Next base: position 3,399,476 of record VFFE01007680.1, on the reverse strand, counting down.
TTAAACTGTTACTTTTCGTCGCCATATACTAAAAACAAAAACATGGCATGGTTTTCAGTCCTGTTATGTTCTGAGTTGTGCTTCACCTCATAGGGGTTTAACAAGGTTCATCTTTTCACATTCATCATAGCCTGATTTCTGTCACTTAACTTGCAGTTTTACAAAGGAGTGTGAAAATCATTCAAATTCAGGCAGCAAGTATACCAGGGACTCTCACCTCTCACCACACCACTCAGGCATACACATGTACACAACTACATCTTTATTCTAGCAGTATTATTGACCCATTTGTTGTCCAGTTAAATCTCACCACCTGAACTGTGAACGCAAGCTAACTGTGGTCACTGATAGCTGGATACTCAAAGGAGGCTGCAAATCACAGAAGAAAATTTGAGAGAGATGTGCTTAAAATTTCTGGTCCCAGTTTGAGGACATGGTATGAATTCAATAGTTAAAATTTTCATACTCTCTTTCTAAAGAGGGTGAATTCCAAGGACAACATTTGGGAGGTGGTGGGACTGGTGCATGTCAATCCAATGCAAATCCTGATCCTTTGTGCAGGTCGACATCATCTATCTGAATGTAACATCACTGAACTCACTTTGCTGCTACCTGGTTGCAGGCTTGGAGATTATTTTTCTTGGTGATTTACTCATCCAGATTTCAGTATTGGGTGGCGATTAATGACTTTTGTTGAGGCATGGGAACTGGCTCTCTGCATGTCTCTACAAGGTCTAGTCGTTAGAAGCTGAGTTGGAAACTGATGCTCAGTAACTTTTAATACCCAAAGAAAGTGTTTAGCACTAATATTATTTCCGTATTTATTAACCCATAATGCAAAACTGAAGAATCCGCGATTTTTATTCTTTCTAACAGTGTTGCTATTTACAATGCCCTACAAGAGTATGAGATGGTGTGTGGTATGAAATATGTTTCAGATTACCCAATTCTTATTAAAGGTCTAGCAAATGAATTTAAAGATGTTCCCAATGCCTTCTAAGGAAAGTCAGACAGGGTATAATTCTCTTCTTCCCAAAATAACTTCAGTCACACATCACCAGTATCATATGTCATTTAATAACCATATGCACATGATGTTCAGTGAGCTGAACTTGTTGCTGTAAGTTCATTTTACTTTCCAGTACAGCCTGTAAATTGTTCATGAGATATTCTTTCAGCTGATCAAGATTCAGGAAAGCTTTTTCCTGTAAGGTGAAGGACTCTGCTCTTTTTCCTGCTGTTACTTTGCATTTTCATTTTTTTCAGGACAAGGTTGAGAATGCAGAGACGTTTAGGAGAGGGGACTACAGATTTTGTTTGATTTATCTTTTTATTTTTTTGTAGCTATTATGAAGTTGCTAGAGAACTTTGTGCCCAGAGGAAGGCCATTATATGAAGATGAATTTTCTTACTCTAAGAATGTGTTTAGTTCAGATGACACAGCAACCCAAATATTGGAGGTTTTTATAATGGGACCATGTCTATGGAAAGGATCTTTTCCTCTGAGTTCGCAACAGTCAGGGAAGGAGATTATCTTTTGATTTGGTAACTGCTATGAGAAGAGTGTTCTTCAAATACAAAATGCCCCAGAAGGGTATAGCCATCAGTCTAGTGGAGCAAGATGAAAAACATCTAAGTGGGATACCTTAGTAAAAGATGACAGTGAAAACTTCATTGACATCAAGGCTGGATAACCTCTGAAAGACAGGGAACTTATTTAGTTGCCTAAAAATAGATTTGAGTACCCTACTGAGAATGTTTGCTCAGGAACATAACTTCTGCAGTTCCTTTCACAGAATCACCAGGGTTGGAAGGGACCTCTGGAGATCATCTAGTCCAACCCCTCTGCCAGAGCAGGTTCACCTAGAACAGGTTGCACAGGATGGTGTCCAGGCGGGTTTGGAATGTCTCCAGAGTCAGAGACTCCACCACCTCTCTGGGCAGCCTGTGCCAGTGCTCTGCCACCCTCAAAGGAAAGAAGTTCCTCCTCATGTTTAGATGGAACTTCCTACATTCAAGTTTGTGCCCATTATTGTAGAGAAGAATGAAGAGAGGAATACAGAAATGCTGAGCGGAAGTTTGCTATACTTTTCAGTATTGATATTGCTATTTCTGGGAAACAGAAGACAAATAAAGTTGGTTGAATTTTTTTACATTAAACTGGACATAGCTTACCAACTTGTTGGTGACCATTCAGACTAACTGGATATGTGTTTTACTAGCTAACTAGTTAGCTGGTTAGCTATGTAACTGAAAGAGGAGTTGTAGCAAGCAAATACTGAAGTTGCCAATTTTATAGTTTGTCAGGAATATGAATAGCAGATGAAGAACCAGACAAAATAACACATGGAGAAGGAAGACTGGGGAGAAGGGAAATCTTGTTCTCCCCACCCTGCCCCACGCTCTAGGCTGAGAGAATGTAGTAATTTTGTAAGAATTATTGCCTAGTACAAAGTCCACTAGGACTTGTTTTCAAGTTTTTGGAACATATTAAATATTTCAGATGCAAGTATTTGTTAAAAAAAGCCAAACCAACCAACCAAACAAAAAACCCCGACCCCCAAATACAAGAAAAGCACAGTTCCCAGTGCCTCAGCTAGCCAATTTTTTTATTCAAAGATTTCCAAGACATTTTACAATACAATATTGCTTTAGAAGTGTGTACTCCAAATGAATGAACATTTTTTAAGCTTGATATAGAGCTAGAGATGGATGAAAATTCATTTAATTGAATTAAATTATGCTTCTTTTTTTTCTTAATATAATAGGGCTGGGAATTGTATCGGTGATGATTCTTGTAACTAAATACCAGATCTCAAATGAAGGTTATACAGCCAGTCTCCAGTCCTGATTCCACTGAAGCCCATGCCCAGTCTAACACCAAGTTCCCTGGGAACAGAATCAACCCATCAGTCATCATTTTGTTGCTTCATAACTTTGGATGAAATCAAAACATGTTTTTTCATAATTTCTAAGAGACATGATGATGTGTGCTGCTGCCTGGTATTTGACTGTTCGGGCCCGTTCTGCAGGGAAGTCCATCTGAAGTAGCTATTGTGCTGAATATTCACTTCTTACTTTAGACACAGTGATTTCCTCCAAGACTCATTTAGACTATGGGAAAGGCAAGGCAGTTCTCTCCGTTTTCAAAGCAAAGTAAGTTGCCTGGCACAAAGGCATTCTCTGCACACACTGAACAGTGTCACTAAGACATTAGCTTGGAGGAGTGATTGCGTGGTAAGTTTTTGCCTTAACTTCCTGTCTGCTAGTTTCTCTTTGTAGGCAACTTGTTGGCTTCAATGACAGGGTCTGTCATTTCTGTTATATTACTACCATCTATGCTTGTATAAAAGCTGTTTGAGCTAGAACAGCTTCAGAATAAAGAATCCATTTGTGTTTTTTTTCTTGCTTTTCATAGTAGGATCTCTAGCTATGGATTGTTATTCTTTGCTTATTTATAGCCTTTTTCCCCTTCTGTTGCTTTTTTCTTTCTTCCTCCTTTTCTCTGCTTTGATGGCAGAAGTTATGCTTCTAAACTCACTCTTGAACAGCAGGGTCAAATTCTGAACAATACCCCAGGCATTCTTTTAGCACATTCTTCCTGCAAACCAAGTTACTGGATAGATTTTTTAAAAGCTAGTTTATCCAATTTCATATTGTATAAGCACTCTCCCAAGCAAGAGTGCAATTTTGCTTTTCACATTAATGACATCTAAAAAGTTTTTTGTAGACAGAGCTAATAGCTCACTCTGTATCCAAACCATGCTTTTAGATCCCAACTCCTTTGCTCTTCCTTAAATATTTATGTTGAAACTTTTCTTGCTAGGTGAGTACCTATTCACCCATGCCTTAGGCTGAGTTTTCAGGGGAGTTGTGAAAGAATTTCAGTTAAAATTTAGTGCTTGGGAAGAGCACGTTGATTTGGCAGTCTTCAGCCATCATGACTGTTTCACTGATGTGAACTCCTGTCTTCAGGATTTGGAGACAGGAGTTGAAAGTTAGTACGTGGTCTGCACAGATGTCAGAGATATACTTGTGCTTTTGAAAGAAGAATCAAATTGGAATAAACTATAAACCTCCATGGAGGAATGGAAACCTCATGCTACAGACAAGATTGTGGTAAGTTAGCAATAAATTCATTAAAGATATCACCTGAAGCAAGTGTATTCTACCCATTCTCAGTGCCTACGTGCTGACCAAACAGGACCTGTTTATGTGTGTGCTCCATTCTGGGTATATATCAACTTTCTCTGCTCTGCATTTTTTGTGCTGCTTCCTCACCCTTTGTCTATCAATGCTCATGGCCTTAAGGATGCTGAAATTGAGAACACAAAGTCTGCCTCCCATGTTGCTTATTTTCTTACCCAGCAGTTCTGTAAAGTTCCACATAATGTTGTTTCTGATTTACTGTCTTGATTTTTCAACAGCAGGAGATGACTTTCACCTGTATCTTAGACTCATGTGTTTCAGAGTGTGGCAGGAGATGACTTTTCCAGCACCTTGGGATAAAACTGTCCTCTTCTTCTTGCATTACAGATGCCCAAATGATCCCACAGGCTTGCAATCCCTACAGCTGTGTTTTGCTGGACACAAAACATTTGAGTAGAATAAGTAGGGAAAGCTTTCTCTTCAGGTAAGGCAGATACTGGTGTGCTGGGTGCGACATTAAACAAAAAGGTCAAAAATAAATCTCACTGCCAGTTGTGTCCTCAAGGATGAGGCCTTTCTTCCAGTCCTTCTTCATAGTTTGCAGGTTCAACAAACTGCACCCAGCCCTTTCTGAGCTCAGAGAAAATCTCTTTCTTTGTGTCACTTTGGCACCTTTGTGCAGACTTGCTACGGGCCACCTGCTTCCAGTCTTTCCTAACCCCTGTCTGCCTCAGCTTGGAAGGTTGCCCAAGCTCAGCCTGCTCAGTCACTTCTGGGGACTCCTCTACTCTCCAAGAGGGTTATGCTGGACTCAGAATAACTCTATGTCTTCCTCACTGCTCCTCATTGTTACATGACATTATTGCACATGGTCATGCGTGCCAAAGTTTTGAAATGCCTATACTTCTCCATACAACTTTAACTTTAGACCACTGAGTGTACTTTTTATAACTAAATTAATTTCTTGCACCTATTTATCTTTTTGTTTTTCCCCTTTCCCTTTACCTTGTTTGTTGCCAAATTTGGGAGAACATGCTCTTTTTGTTTATAAAACCAGTCTCTTCCACTCCACGCTGCGAAATTTCTGCAGCGCATAAATTGCTATTAAAGGTGTTTTCTGCTGCCTCTGGAGAATGACATGTTCTCCTTGCTGCTCTCAGGGATCTTCTAGATAATCCTTAGCAATCTATTTAAACAGCATTTTGCACATTGGCCACTAATGGTCTGTTCTGTGTTTTCATGAAACACCTGGGATCTGAATATCACAAAGTCTGAGCATTAATTGCAGTGCTGTCTGCAGTTATAGCAGACTGTAGCTGGGCGGTGAATGCATCAAGAGCTCTCAAAACCAAATTGAGTGAAAAAACAGGTTCTTTCTAGGTTCGGCTTCCTGTATTCATTATTGCTTGGAAACTGGGTAAGTAACTACTACATTTTAAAATACCATTTATTGCTTAGAATGTTGACGAGAATGCAGATTTTCCCATACACTGCCCAGTGTTCTAGGAATTTGGTTGCTTCCTGACTCAATGACTGAGCACGGGGTAAAAGCGATGCCAGGTATGGGTGTTAAAGTTCTCAGGAGCCTGACTTCTTGGATCTGCTTCTTCCTCCAAAAGGTTCTATGCTCTTGGAAGCAAAGGCAATACCACTCCTTTGAGCAGAAGGCTCAGGTGTGAAATCTGAGTACATGGGTACATTTCCCTGCAACTCTTAAAAAGATTCCTGACAGGCAGTGGTTTAGAAATCATCCCAATTGTCTGTATTTTCCCACTAGCCAGTTAAAGGCTGTTTTACACCGAAGAGCATGAATATAGTGGCTCCTTGTTTATCTTGTCATCTGCTTTGGCTCACCATTCTGAGGTTCCTAATCTGGATATGCAATAAGAGATCCTGGATGAGTCCTGCTCCAGGACCCTAAGAGTCCTGTACTGATTCTACTTTCCACACCTATTTTGTAGGTTTTTGTGAGGTCTTAAAATAGAAGTGTTGGGGTTTTTTTCAGTTTGGCACTCATAGATGAGAAACCCATCACCCTTCATTTTTAATAAGATGCCTGTAGCATCTCTTTATCATTGTATTTGAATTCTTTTGTTCTTAATTGTCTTTATGCACTTCTCTTCCCTTAACATCCATTGGAACTGCTTGAGATAGAAAGAAACAGTATGCTAACAATGTAAGAGAAGCTCTCGACAAGTCAGGAATTAAGAGAGAGAAGCTTATTCATTCATGGCTCAAGTCTTTTTTTCCTACGTAAAGATGATTTGTGATTCCCAACCCACAACTACTCTGTGTCCTGCTGTAGGCAAAGTTAGTGTGGAAATCACCAGGGAGAGCACACCTAAATCAAGGAGAACCCAAGGGATGCTTCAATCAGCCTGTATTTGCCTCTAGAGGTCTCCCAACTCTTCTTATGTTTGAAAACCCAAATGTACAGACTTGGCAACTCTGTCAGCTGTCTTCAGAATGTGCTCTCTCCCTTCCTCTCCTTCCCCTGATGTCCTGGCCCTCAAAATGAGCTCTGTAGCATTTGTGGTTTATGGTTCACAAATACAATTCTTTGTTGTCGCTATCTAACATTATCGTAACCTGTCAGCTGACCTCAATACAGCTCCTACAGTGAGATTTGGCATTACACTTATAGGAGCTATTTTGAGGAAAAATACTGGGTAATGCAGACAGTTTGTGTCATAATGGGTAAATCTGGTGACTGGAAATGAACCTTTAATTGATGTACTCCATAAGCACGTTTCCACGCAAAGTGTGCAAAACTAAGTGAATTTGAACTGCCTTTGCAGCATTTGTCTGTAGAAAAATGAATTCCCCACGAACACTGGTATAATGGTCTTGCTCCACTCCTTGTAACATCTCAGAACATGTCAGTTGGAAAAGCATCTCTGCCAGGTTTTTTCTTCCTCAGTGCTGATGGGTGCCTGTCTGTCCCAGCTTTTGTAGATGGGATTCAGGAGTTATTTCACTAGGGTTATTCAGCCTGCTTCATATTGTTGTTTTATATAGGTGTCATGACTTCAAAGCAGTTTTGTCTAATTTGCATCAGTATAATGAGAAGATAGATTCACTCACTGAATCAATACAATCTAACACTTTCCTGTTAGCATGATCCACATGCAGACTGAAGCAGAATAGGGTGGCATACTATACCCCCCGTCTCTGTGAATTTAAGCCTGTTTTCCCACTCGGAGGGAGGAGATAGTGGCTGCATTCAGAATGCCAGCAGGAACTCAGCAGGAGCTGCTGCCTCTCAGGCACAAGATAGAGGCAATCAGGTGCTTCTTGCAGGTGCTGTGGAGCTGCTTGGTTTGGATTGCTTCCTCTCGCACCAGCGGGACGCTCTCGGTCCTGCCCCGAGGAGAGGCAGCGGGTCCTGGCCCGCAGCCAGCAACCTGGCAGCAACTGGTGTTTCTCGTACACCTTGGCCCTGAGAAAGAATGGTTTCCACTTACTCTGGAATTTTAAACACCAAATATAGCAGGTATAAAATGGCCACTCTTATTTAAACCAAGCAAAACCTAAGGCATCCAGGCAATACAAAAAATGTGGAAGAATAAACTTAAAGGGCAGTTAGCTAGGGGAGCAACCTTCACAGAAAAAGCTTTTCTGTGAAAAATTGGAGGAAAACAGGACCATAGAGTATCTCAAATGTACAGTAATGCTATTCTGCCCCAGCTGATGCCTGATGTCTAGAGTTTAGGGCTGAAGAGGCATTTGGTTAACTAATGATTATACAGGGGAATGGGAAAATGCTGTTTCTAAATATCTGTTATGTTTCAATGGACAAGAACCAGAGATTTGGAGGCAATAGGGTTTTTCAAATCATGATGTGCTATGAAGAAAATTAATTCCCAAGTCATTAGCAAAGATATATAAATCACATGATATATCTTCATAATAATAAAATATTCTTATAGAAATGTATGTATTAGATGCTTTAAAGGATGAAATTTGAAATTTGTTTAAGAGCTAATTTTGTGTCTAGGATTTTTAAAATTTTCCATTAAAATATTCAGAGACGTATGGCCATTTTTTGTTTTAGTGAAAATAAATCAAAGGATTTTCTAGCTTACAATATTGGTTGTTAACTATGTTTTAAAGTACTTTTCCTCTTGGTGAATGGATTTGGGTAGGGGTATTGACCTTTTGAATGAGACCCCTAGAATTTGTAATATTTTCTGGTTTAACTTACAGCAATTTTCATTAAGAAAAAGATGACTCAAACCTTTCTGCAAACAATGAGAAGAGACTGCTTAGCCCTTTTTAGGAAGCTAACTGTCGCGAGGAATTATCTTGTTTCCATGTTCAAATAGCTTTCAAATGTCATACCCAGACAGAAGCAAGGAAGACCATGGCCGTGATTTTTAAGGAGACAGCTGCTTCTTTTTGAAGAACTGTATTCAAACATCAAACAGCAGTTGGATACAAACAGGCCCACAAAGAGCTGTGAGAGTGATCAGCAGCCAAACAAGCACGAGTTAAGAAGATTTAAGGAAGTTTGTTCAGTCTACAAGATACTGAGAGAAGACCTAAGAAATCATCAAAAAGGAAAGCAGGTTATGATCACTTACTTGCTGCAGGTAAGAAGTAAGATGTCATGGTCTTAACTTTAAGTAACCAAGATTTAGGGATGGATATCAGGAAGTACTTTTTGATGGTAAGTGGGCTGAAGCAGAGGAATAGATTACCTGTGGAGGTGTCACATCTTTCTCACTGGAAGATCTGAAGAATTGGTTATACAATCCAAAATGGTTTGTACTGCAGGACAGTCTGAGCTCTTAGGTCTGGGTGAGCCCTTGCTGTGTCCCGACTATCTCAGAACAAAAAAATCATCATCTCCTTCCTTTTGCCTTCCCTGTTTTCCAGGCAAAGAAGACAAAATGACTTCCAGCAGATCCCTGGTCCAAATGATCTGCAGGGTATAACTGTGAACTTTCATCCCAAATTGCAGCTATTTGACAGCCACCGTCATGGATTAGGCAGAGAGGTGAGCTGGCTGAATTCTCTCTAGATTACTTTCAGTCTTGTTTTTTGGTGATCTGCTGCAGAAAATAATCTGAGACAGGTTTGAGCTGGCAGCCAAACTGGATGGTCATCTAATCATGCTCTTTCATACAGACTAAGAGTGGAAAACCCCACGCCCTAGCATAACATTTGTACCCTGTAATGTCACCGTGTGGAGGTGACAACTTACTGTCAGTTGTAGGATTAGAGACCTGGTACCATGAGGAGAGCAAATCATTCTGGCCCACCAGTCCAGAAGGCAAAATATGATGTGAAGCTGTGACAGCCCCGAGGATGCTGTGATGGGAGCAGAGGGCAGGTAGCTCTGCAAACTTTCACAGGTGCTCGCCTGAGTAAGGAGACACTCAGTAAAAACCATTTAAGATTTTCCTGTTACAATTCTGCCTCTTGAGTGTGAAATGAATTCATTTTGACAGTTCCAGTGGAGATGGGAGGATAAGCATTGAGCTACTTAACCCTTTGCCTCTCTGCGCCCCTTCTTCCCCTTGGTGAACTCATGCCTGCCCACCAGCTTAGAGGGGTGAATATATAAGGTATTCAGATATTTCAGCAATGGCCTCAGTCCCTTAGGACCCTTGGAAATGTCTCCAAGGACTTTCTCCTTCATTGTCCTCCTTACTTCAAGAGTGGTCTCCAAACCTAGCAACTTCGTGGAAATGTAAATTTAAACACCTGTGTCACAGCAATAAAATGCTACGTCCAAAACTGATATCAGTATCTGCTGTTGGAGACCTCTCCAAAACTACTCCATACGTTGAAAATAAGATACTGAAGAAACACTCAGAAGACTCAGAATCATTTTCTTATTCCCTGGCTATCCTTTTAAAGACAGTTCCAAGAGTATTGTGCGCTGCATGTTAGACAAAAGAAAAAATAGTCTGCCAGCACAATTTAGAAAACCTGATGACTTTAAAGACCTTCAACACAGAGAGAGCTGCCACTGATAAAAACTTGCTGTGACTCAGCTATGCTTTGCGTGAGAGCGAGTCATTTTGCTACTTACTGTTGATTACTGAATTTGAAACCCTCTGCAGTCTTCGAAAGGTCTGAGAACTGTTAAGCAGTGAATGCTAAGGAGGGGATATATTACTGGAAAAAGTGGTTTTCAAGGAAAGATTGATAAAATTTAAAATATAATTAAAGAGGCTTGGGTCCATGTACATAATAAATGGTCCATTTTTTGTCTTATTCTACTGTAAAGCACAACAACACTCAAGTCAAGGATAAAAACAGGTGAAAAGAGTTTATTCACTTGAGGCTATAAAAGGTTTATCCACTTCTTTATACAAAGTAGGAGAGTTTTTCTGCTTTTGTGTTGAGTATTACACCAAAGAGTAAAGCAAGGATGGTAACTGAATAAAGTGATAAAAAAGCTCCAGAAAAAAGGATTTGGTCAAAATCAGTTTTTATATATATATATATTTTCATATATTTTTTTCATAGATATATATATGTAAATTAAGAAATTAATACGTAAAAAGGCTATTCTGTACTAGACAGAATAATGCAGCTGGGTGCAAGCTGGACAGAAAGCAGCTAGGCCTGGGCACCTTGGAGGACAGCAAGTTTAGCACCAGTCAGTAGTATGCAAGCAATGAAACCACCTACTGATCTGCTTTAGTGAGAACATAACCAGCAGGTCAAAGGATGGTTTGATTACTAGGAGGCATTTCTGAGGCCACATCGGGAGTGCTGTGTCCAGATCTGCCTCTTGTAAGGTGGGGCTGGCAAGAGAGGGAATGACAAATGGGGGAGTTTAGCAGAGGATCACTAAAATGTTCTGGGGGCTGGAGCACATGATTTATGAGGGCAAGCTGAGGGAGCTGGTTTCACTCAGCCTGGAGAAGCGAAGAATATGGAGGGACCTAGCATCTGTCTTCAACTACCTAAAGGTGAATTACAGAGAAGACAAAACTAGACTTTTCTCATCTTGGCACAGCAAGAAGACAAGAGCCAACAGTCCACAAGCTGCAATAAGAGAAATTCTCACTGGCTATAAGGAAGAATTTTTCACAGTGGAAGTGATAAAACATCAGAACATGTTGCCCGAAGAGGTTGTGAAGTCTCCAACCTTGGAGATCTTCAAAACTCAACTAGTCAAGACCCCGCACAATCAGATCTAAAGTGGAAGTTACACCTTCTGTGAACAGAGGCTTGAGCTAGATGACATTCCTACCAAATTAAATTGTTCCACAATTCTATGAATCTGTGGTATTTGTCTAGTCTGTTTTTAAAGATTTCTTATGATGGAGACTCCACTATCTCTCCAGACAATCTATTGCAATGCTTCCCAAGAGATGAAAAAAATATTCAAAGCAACTGTATGTTTTGGCTGGATTAAATCAGCTTCTTGAAGTATTTGCAGCCTTTACATTGCAATGCTGTGACAATGCCTAGCAGCCAGAGGGTGAGACTGAATACACTGTATTTCTTACAGCTGAATTGAAGGAAATGGAAATAATTAAGCATTTAAAATCGTATCATTGCAAAATCTAAAGCAGGGATTGCTAGAGAATGGATATGTATTTCAAACACCTTTGGCAGCCCCTGTATTAAAGTTTCCCAATATTAATGCTGAAAAAAAAGGATATGGCTGCAGAATGTATGAAATTATTTCATGGCTGTATTTCCCTATCTCTATTTTTGTAAGAGAGGAAAGAATATATATCAAATATATTATACCTGATTTCTTGATATTCTAGGAATTTAATTACCACAAATCCATTGTTGTATTGCCTGAAGATTGTTAGATCTGGACATTTAGGATGAACCCAAGAAGTACATGCTTCTGAAAAAAACCACAGAATTTGAATCTTAAATATTACTATTTTGTCCTCATTTTTGTTTTTGCCATTGCATTAAATGGTATCATAATATCTAATTTTGTTGTGTTTCCAGGAGTACTAATGAATCTTTCATAAACTCTGACTTTCAGCTAATTTTGAATCCATTGCCCACCTTCTTGCTCACTTCATTTTCCTGTTTATTTTAAAACTAATGCTGATCAACCTCTTTCTCTATAATAATGTCTTTCATTTATCTCATATTTGAAATGTGTAATTTGTTCTTTTGCACTCAGTAACAGGCACATACCGTCAGCTCAGTGGTCTCCAGAGTCTAATATGCAGCACATATGTTGAAATGCCTTTTAAACAGTACGGAAATGGTGTTGAACAGAAAATAATACTGTACAGAAAGTAAGAGTGTACATGAAGTGTGCATCTTCTTTGAACACCAAGATCTATATTCATCAGATATATGTATGTCACCTCTTCTTTTCTTCCAAGTCTTATTAGCGACTGTTAGCAACTGTGGCTGAAAGATTTTTGTCTGTAGTCACTGAAATGACATTGTTTTTGCAGAGGATCTAGTCTCATCTTTTCAGAGCCCCCAATTGCATGCTTAAATTCAGTAGTATCGTTCTACCAAGTAAAATATTTGTATTAAGAATGGCAGAATCAGGTTGTCAGTTCCCAACAGAAATCAGATGGTTGATTTTTTTTTTTTGTTCTAACAAACAGAGCTCTGACACTCCCAGCATTTTGAGTATTACCCTAGTCTATGGCTTGACCCACTGTAACATCCTGTGTGCCATACAAGATTTTGAGGTGTATTTTTCGCAGTTCATATGGGGTAATCTGTGAATTGCTGGCACAGCACTGGTAATGAGGAATTGGTAAGCCTAAGTCCATGTCTTACCTTTACTTGTTGTATAAACTACTAAAATATTTTCTCTAAGACGGCTACATATCTAGATTTTACTTTTCTTGTAATTGTTTTCATGAACACAGGCAGGTTTAACCTAACTTTTAAAAGTGTACCAAGACTAAATATGAACAAACCTTTTTGAAGAGGCAAAAATGCAGGTGTATCCTACAAACAGTAAAAAATAGCCTTTTCAGGGTGGCATTTCTATACTTTGGAGAGAAACTAAATAAACCGATTTTGGTTTATGGACAGAATCCACTCCCCTTAGTTTATAGCTGGGACGTGAAGTGACTGGAAAACCTGTCTGTGTTTGCCTCAGAGACTTTCGGGCATTTGGATCATAACCTATTACACTCCAGAGAAGGCAGATAAGGTGCTTAATGAGAACAAGACCTTATCACACATCTTCCCTCATGTCTCCTGAGTTTTGTTCAAGGCATTCCTATGAGTGCAGGTCCATAAGGTCTGCAGAGTCTCCTGTGTGGCTTTTCTGAGGGCTGGTCCCCCTTTGCAGCAGAATTGTGCCTAGAGCCACTCTGGGAAATATTTGCACCTGCATGGAGAGGCAGAGAACAGCATGCAGGTCATATGTAGAGGTAACGTTTCTGCAGGTTTTATATTTCAACCCTCAGCACAACCAAGCTGAGGATAACACCAAGGATTACATTGATTATTTTGGGTATTACTCAAGTTAATTCAACATGACTGGATCTCATTTCTCATAAGAGCTGCATGAGTCAGACCTGTCAGATTGAAATATATGTAAGTATATAAGGCATTTTTCCAAACAAATGGATTTGACAGTGACTGTCCAAGTCAAAACATCATAGATAGGACACCTCTCGCCCAATTTTAAACGCTTGCTCCTAACAAGCATTCTAGAAAATTAGTATAGTTTCTCTTACAACTTATGAAGGGAAATATATATACTTCAAAGCTATGATCTGACCAATTTTAGACCTACTTTCCAATGAAATAAGTTGCTCACAAGAGTGCCCTGAGAAGTTCTTGATTAACAATAAACAGGGCCCACTGTGATTAACTGAGATGAAGGTAGTCAGTGTTCTTTGCATAAATTTTGCTGAACTGTGGAGCCCCTTTGACTACAGGATTGTTTAGGTTTATGGTCTTTTTTTCAGAGCTGATTTAAGACTCTGAGCTGTTGCTCAGCGTTCCTCATTTTGCTGTACGTGTTCTCTCTCTTCCCTGCTTTATGTGTTGATTCACCTCTTAGTGTCCCCAGCCTGAACAGCAGACTAAAAGGCTTAACTAAAAGATTTTGATTGATTTCAGCTTCATGTGACTTCAGTAAAGAAGCAACAGTACTTGAGCTGTGGCAGGATCCTGAAGGCATCTGTAGAATTGTGAAACATGGCCTGGAGTCATGCTTTTACAGACTCTGGCTTTTCACTAAAATACTTAAGAGTATCAGTAGGGATGTAACTGCTCTGGCAGCAAAAGTCCCCTTCTCCTAACAAAAAGAATTCTCTTTATGACGGGAATTTGTACCTATCACAGATGGAATGATGCACTTCACTGATAGAAGCAGTGATACATTTATTGATGTAAAATAACGATCTAATAAAGTTTGATAGTAAACATGATAGTGTTTTAACAAGATTCAATGGTAAGGCACACTTGATTATTTACTGCATAGAGACACAACTGCCAGGGAGACCCTCTCATTGAGTCGAGGTTTCAGAAAGGACCCCCTTACTTTCTAAACTCCTTCCCAGAGAGGAGTCTAGGTGCAACTGTATCCAATCCTAGTCCCAGACTTGGTCAACGGTTTACATCTAAAGGATTATATATGTGAAATCAATCCTTTATATCACTTAGCTAAGACTTCAAAGTTTATCATGCTATCAGCCACTTACCCAGGATCTGTTGCGGCAAGGAATCTCTTAATCTCAAGAAGTAACCTTGAGAGGTGTCCCCACGCAAGGGGAGATCCTGGCATGCAGCCTGTTGCCGTGCAGGAGAGCTCAAAGTGCTCTTGGGCTGTTCACTATTTATGAGGGTAAAATGATTGACCTATAGTCATATTTGCATACCAACTGCAGTACCAGTAGTGTGATTGGGTGGACGCATTGCTCAAGTTAGTCCTTGGCTATTGCGTTGTTATCTGTCTCCCCAAAACCACGTTGAGCGGGATGCCACCATCACAACTAGATGCACCCAATATGACCATCACAGGTGGTTATCACTTGGGTAGACTTATGGGAGATAAAAGTCAGGTTGGTGGTGGAGCACGCCATCACACTACCTCATGTTAAGCAGCACAATACCCATCTGGTGGTGGTGTGCTGCACAGAGATCTCATAACTCCTTACTGTCATCAGTAGCACAGCACATGCAGCCATTGATACTTGTGATGCTAAAGGAGACATTCAGAGCACATAGCTTTATGTTCAGAGATCTTTTCATGGCCCTGGCTCTATCTAGGCGCTTTCAGTCACCTTCTGTTTGTTTCTCATAATTTAATTTCACACGTCACCCTTCCTTTCCCACAAGTACTTATGAGCTTTTCTCCATGCTACTGTCCTCTAAAGAGCCCTCTGCCATTACAGTTTCCATTCCATCCTTCACAATGCTGCCATCAAACCCCATTTGTCACTTATTTTTTATGTTCAGGACATGCCACTGCCTCAGGTTAATAGAAAAAAATAGCATAATCAAGAAAATATTAAGAAAAAAACCACCCATACAAATCTGTAAATGTCACTGTGTTTTCTTTTGCTTTGGAAATTTTACCTCCAGCTGATGCTCTCTCTTCATTATCTCTATCACAGAGTGCCCTGAGAGGCCAGGACCCATTTTTGCTGTGTCAGTAAATCGTCTTGTACAACTGAACCTTGATCCCAGAAAGTGTTTAAGAGTTTGGCGCTCAGTCAACTTTGGGATTTATCACGTGTCTTAGATATTCAGCCAGTAATGGAGTGCTTTGCAAGATCAGCAATGTAAAAATAACAACTAATGCAATCCAGCTCTCAGCCTCTGCCTTTGCCTTAGCAACCAAAAATGACTTTGAAGGCTAAGTATTGTATATGGGATAAAGAAGTGGAAACTGGGGATGCATGAGCCAGTCAGGTGGACTCCAAAGGATGCTTCTAGATTGTTAGAGGTCTTTTGCGCTGATGGTGACCTGCAGTTACAATCAGAGGAAGTGAATTGTGACAGGAAAGAGTGCGAGATGCCCTAGCATATTTTCTATAACTTCTCTGCCTGGTTCCCTAAGGGAACAGGTGATTGTACTCTCACTTTGTGAGCCTGTTTATCCACCTTATATAGCATTTAAAGTAATTAGTTGATTTCAACTAAAATTGACAAAGAATAGGATATTCCAAAATGTTACATTCTAAGAACTATGATGAAGACAGGCTGGAGAGGGACTTTTTACAAGGGCATGTAGTGATAGGACGAGGGGTAATGGCTTCAAGCTGAAAGAGGGCAGATTTAGATTAGATAGCAGGAAGAAATTTTTCACCATAAGGGTGGTGAGGCACTGGAACAGGTTGCCCAGGGGAGTTGTGGAGGCCCCATCCGTGGAAGTGTTCAAGGCCAGGTTGGATGGGGCTTTGAGCAACCAGGTCTAGTAGGAGATGTCCCTGCCCATGGCAGGGGGTTGGAACTAGATGATCTTTAAGGTCCCTTCCAACCTAAACCATTCTATGATTCTGTGATTCTATGAAGATCAGTGACTGGGTAGACTAGCAAGATCCAAATTGGTCATACCAGTGAAGGAAAGGATGTTGTAGTTCTGCCCAATAAACACACTGAAGAGGAGCAGCAGACCATTTAGCAGCTCCGGCTTTGAACTAGTCCTAACTATACGGCCACTTACTCAGCTCATTAGGCATGGAGTACGTGAAGGAGCTGGAGGCGCCCTGGGAGATAGGACACAGGAAAGATTCAGTGGTATTGTGTGTGGGTGGAGATGCACAGCAGATGCAGGACATGGAATCAGTAGGAGCTGGCATCTGTTGCTACCACTGCCTGTAGACAAGTGGCAGGGTATTTTCAATTGTTCAGCCCTGGAACATTTAAGGAGAAATACTTTAAAGGAAAAATATAGTAAATATAATATTGTATTTAATTTTATTTTTGTTACTACTGTTTTTATTGTGGTAACTCTAAGCAACCTTCTCTGTAGTTTTTCAAATACCTTTGGAAGTCAATCAGCTGGTAGCACTGAATTCTGCCCATCTGGAATCAAATCCTATTCAGCTATATGGGTTAAGCGGATCTGTAAATTTTTATGGTTTTACGTGGTCAAAGTTTTGTAATAAATATGTCACAGGATGCTCTGTTCTGAGCAGTCTGAAATGTATACAGTAGGATACACTTTCAAAGGACTGGAAACTCTTCCCGTCCACCCGTATTTTTAAATACATAGAGCAGATCAGAAAGGGATTTGATAATTTGCAGCATAGTTTTTGCAATGTGAGTTTATCTAATCTGTCACAGGTTTATATAACCCACATTTTCGTGCAGCAAAAAGTCTACATGAAGTAATTCAGTTTCGCAATTGCTTTCAGAGTCCATTAAAGGAAAAAAAAATTAAAATAGAGAAAAAACCCACTTTTTTTCCTCAAAGCTGAATTTAGAGTTGTGATTGAAAGTTTTGCTTTCATACAACTCAATGAAACTAGATCCTATATTTTTTTCTCAACAAGTAGTTTGTGAATGTTGCCCCAAAATCACAACATTAGATGGGAATTCCACTTTGTTTTTACTTCAGGCTAAAGCTGACTTCACAGACTTTGGATAAGTGAGGTCATATAATCTTGCTCAATGAGTTTATTCTCTTGAGATATAATAACTATTGTTATCATGTACTTTTATGGAAAGTACCATAATACAATTATGCAGAAGTGGCTTTGTCTGTGAGATGTACAGTTTGGGAGTTCAGCTCTGGATAAATATTATATATAAATTACTAAATTCTGTGGTCCCACCCAGTTTACTATGTAAAAGCTACAAATTACATCTGCAGTTCTGATTTTTTTTCGTAAACCATATCTACTGCATCTCCACAAATGCTAGTTACCCTTCTCTCTCAAGCTGTCTTAATTTGATTAACGTCATTCCTTCAACTCAGAACAATTTGTGCTTTGCTCAGAATGTGTTGTTTCTGTTATAGAAGGCATGTGATTTTCTTTGAATGTAGAAAAATATTCCTCCTTTTTTCTAACTGTATCATCTGGTCTACTATAAAATACAGTTTAGAAAGGTTGCTTTACAAGGGTTGTCTGTTTAAGCATTTTAATAATTGCTATCAAATTTTGCTTCAAAATTAGCTGAAAGTCATTTTCAGTACATGTTTATAAAATTTAAAATGACTGGATTATTAGTAACGCTTTATTTAACCCTTGTCCTTTTATAAGTGATGCGCTTTATAAACACAGTAATGTGAGAAACAAACCCTCGCAGACTGCTCCCCTCACTCTTATTTGTCCCTCTAATCCTAGACGCTGAGGATCTAGCTTATAATACCCATTGCTGATGTGCTGTTGTCACATATTCAATGTATTAATTCTAATGTGCTTTTCCAGGTATGCAAACCCACCTGCAGCTTCTAGTATGGATTTCCACTCTTAGCACAGGCCAGGAAGCAGCTGACCAGTTTGAGAAGGAACACCAGAATAATGACTCTTTTACCTTTAGAACAACTTTATAGGGTACCTTCTTTCAATTTAATTAACTTTGACATTTCTGACAGTACTACCTTGGCAGTTGTAAAATCTCAGATTTAAATGCTACTTGAATATTGATACCATTCTTCAAATAAAGGCTTTCTAACCTAATTTAGAAAAAGCACAAAATATTTATGTTTCTGTACAATTTAGCTTCAGTACATTTCACTTTGTTGGGAAACCCAGTGCCATGATGGTGTCATACTGCTCATGTTGCTGTGCGATCAATTTGATCAAGGAAAAAAGCAGATAAGCCAGCAAAAAGGCATGCCTTGTTTGACATGTTACATTAATTTTTAATCAAACATTTTCAGCTTCCGTTTGCCATATTCAGTTACTGTGTGTCAATTCCCTCATGTCTCTCTTGTGTGGGCATCCCCCTGCCAGCTGACCCTACTAACTAGGCGCAGGTCTTAGGCCATTGGCCAAAGGGCCACATGCAGGTTCTGTTTTGCAGACCTGATCACATTTTATCAATAGGTTGAAACAGATGAAACTGTGCTGCAAGACATCACAAAATTTACTTACATTCTTCCGCTTCTCAGAGTTCAACTATTTCCTTTTGGCTTTCAGGATCAGGCCATCAAAGAGCTGTAAATCTGAACAGCCTCATCAACTGCCGTGGAAAAAAAGATTGATTTCTCAAGCTTCTGTTTAAATCATAAAGAGCAACACAACTTTTCAGAGCTACCGCCCTCTGCTTATTCCCTTGACATACTTTAATCAATGAAGGGACAAATCTTGCTCCCTAATGCAAACAGTAACTTTGCTCACAAAGGAACTAATCTCCAATTAGAGAAATTTAGAAGAGTATCAGCCTTGAACTGGTGCAAACAGCGATCTGCTTCATTTGACAGCAGGTTTCGTTGCTACCATGTCTTCAGATAGCAGTTACTGTGTTGGATAGCAATACTAGCTGAAAATGGACTGACTGGTAGTTCTCTGCTGCGGTACAGTTGCATCTAGATCGTGGGTTTCTTCCTGCCTGTTCTCTTTGCAGTTTTCTAAGCTACTTGTTTAATGACATGCAAATGCCCGAACATTTATTGCTGAGGAGGAAGCATTTTATTTCAGGGGTCAAGAGATTTTATTATTTCGTTTTGTTGATTCATGAGTTTATGTATGCATTAACCAAGAAAAAAATACGTTATTACCTGTTTGTTCCTTATGTGTTGGTTTATTAATTTTTAATTGATTTTGTATCTCATGAGTATTTGCTTTCTTTTAATATAAAAGATACAGTGAAGCAATTTTCACATTGTATCAAGTTGCTCTGTCTATCTTTGGAAAAATCAATAAAACGAGGTGAAAATAAAGGTTGTGACTCACTGGCTGATATACACAGAAGAATGTCACTCAGCAGTGCATTAGTTTTAAAACAACTGCTTGAAAATTCAGTGTGGCTTGGTTCAGATTTGATCTCTCCACAGCTCTAAAATCCTGACCACTGACGTTGTCACAGGGAAATTCCATGCAAACCAGCAGACCCCAATAGCGCTGGAGCAGAATGCCACAGTATCTTTCGCTCAGCTTTTGACTGCATTTCCATGGGAAGAGTCTTCAGATGCTGCAACCTGACATGAATACCCGAGTACGCGGGAGCCTCTTGAAACTCTGGAAGCTCAGAGTCTCCTCCAGCACGTCTCTGTCCTGCTGCAGAGGGGAGACAGGTTGGGCCTGGAGGGGCTGCAGGGAGGATCGATGGTGTCTGCCTACTGAGCAGGTAATGCTGCAGGAGCAATGCTAGCTCATTTTAAAAGCCCCAGACATACTTGGGGTGGTTTTAATATGGATGAATTTGCTGCTTGTCTTTCCATGGGGTGATGAGTAATTTAATTTGCTTTTTCTTTTCCTCTAGTTGTTAAAATGAAATGCATATTTTACGGTAAGGCTGTAGGACACTTTCAAAATTGTTATTTTTCATCACAGTTTATCTAGATGCAAATTGCTCCTAATAAAAGATAAACATTTTACCTGCCACAGTGTTTGCAGTCTTCAAAAAGACAGACTCATTGTCACTTGGCCTCTCTTTAGCGTAGCACAACCTGCCCTTAAACTGATATTATGTATAGTGTTGTTATTATTATCCAACTTCATTATTGCTGCTCAGACTTGAGACTGACCAGATTATAGACCAGCTGTATGAAGGACCATATATCACAGACTAATGTAAGGTCTCTGCCTCCAAAGATTCTGCAGTAATTAGACATTTTAACTGAAGTTTTTGTTGTACCTTTCAAAGAATATTATGCTCCAAACTTATTAATGAACCACAAATATTTTAACTCCTCTTCTGATGTTTTACAAAGTATTCTCCTTTCTGATTTCTTGATCTCATTTCTGGCCTTGACACAATTGTTTTCCTCCTCATGATTTCCTGTGGAGGGTGAATTCTTTCTTCGTGTGTCTGTCTTGTCCTACAGGCTCTTCCATTCATCAGGTATTCAGCAGTTGTTTTGTATCTCTTCTCCTTGATCCAACAACTAGGCTTCCTGTAATTTCTCAAATTTTACTTTAACGAAGTTGATTACCAATCAAGAATGCAAGGAGTATAGACTATGATTAGACACATGGAGATCAGACCCACAGAAATATAATTGTGCTTAGACTATACTCATATAATCAAGATACTCTGCAAAACATCAAGTAGATCTGAGATCAGCCGTGGCAATTTCTCTGAGAAACATTATATGCGCTATTAAAAATGCTACAGAGAAGGGTCTGATATAACATAGCAGCTGCTCCATTCATACTGCAATTTTAAAAGGCATTGTTACCATTGAGGAAATAGAGCAAGAAACAGAAATTAGGTATAGCAAGATACCAACTAAGTCTCTCTATGCTGAATTAAGTTCAATACCATTGATTTTGGATGCTTTTGTACCTGCTTTTAACAGGTTCCAGCACAATTCTTTAGTATCTGTAAGAGACGTTTTTTACTCAGAGCCCAGGTGGGATGGATTTTGTTCACATTTTCCTCCAGACTTTCAAAAATATTCTAAATCATTGCCTGCATTCCACAGCAAAAGAAAGGGTGCCCATATATTTCACTTCTTGAGCATTTTATTCTCAAAACGCAGGCCATCTTTCAAAAGGGACCGGCATGCAATTGCACGCACGCAATTACATAGATTTATAGTGTGCATGTATATCCCGTAAGTGCAGAAAAACTGGGGTATCTGGCTACATAACTGATGTTAAGGTAACGTAGGCTTTATATAAAAATGTAATATTACTGCTATATTATTTTGCTATTTATTATAGCATATGTGTTAAGTGGAGAAATCAAAGATAGCCTCTGAGGTTACAAATCTAGCATCTTCAACAGACAACTATGAATTTTTAAAAATGTCAACTTAAACAAAAAATGATGACAGGCTACCTAGTTTCAGTACTACTATGTGTCAGTACTACTACTACTACTGTCAGTGCTACCATGATTTGCAAAGTTAAAAGAAATTGAGTGATATGGAAAATAAACATAAAGTCACTGAAGTTATTGGGGAAAGGCACCTTACAGAAAGATTTGCTATGTAGCTCCTCCAAACTGCAAGGCAATGGCCCTGTCAGAGTCAGAAGTGCCTCCCTTAGCAATGCGACCTTGCAAACAGCTCCTGTAGCAGGAAATGGGTATGGCACAAATGCAGCCTCTAGTTCCGACTAATGGGAGCATAAGTTAATTTAAATTGCCACAGGGAAGAAGTTGTTTAAATGTGAGAGGCCTGAACTTCTTCACTTATGTGAAAGCAAGGTAATATATTTTATATCCATAGTTGCCTCAACGATATCACAATGGTAACTACCTAAGTGTGAAGGAAAAGCACGGAAAGTAAGAAAAAAGAGACGAGTGGAAGGTTATACTTTCCTGTGTTGACTGAATTTGTTATGGCAGATAGCCGCCTGCGTTCAAAGAAATGATGTAGAGATTCATGGAGGATTGGGACAGGAAAGTTATGAAAATAGAATCATAGAATCATAGAATGACCTAGGTTGGAAGAGACCTTTGAGATCATCAAGTCCAACCATCAACCTAACACTGCCAAAACCACCACTAAACCATGTCCCTCAGCACCATGTCTACCTGTCTTTTAAATACTTCCAGGGATGGTCACTCAGCCACTTCCCTGGGAAGCCTGTTCCAATATTTGATAACCCTTTCGGTGAATAAATTTTTCCTAACATCCAATCTAAGCCTCCCCTGGCATGCCTTGAGGCCATTTCCTCTTGTCCTATCACCTGGTACTTGGGAGAAGAGATCAACACCCACCTCTCTACAACCTCCTTTCAGGTAGTTGTAGTTGTATAGTCTTTGAACCATATATTTCTGAATGGACTCTTTATTTCCTACATATCTCAAGTTTCTATTCTGCAATAACTCTGTATCCTAATTAAGAGAAGGAGAATGGGTTATGTGTCTTTGAATCAAATAAGACGTAAGTGCAGCACAGAATAGGATGCTGTGATTTATATTTGTGTTCTTTGCTGTAGCTTTTATTTTAGTGTGATGCAGCCTTGGGTCTGGTTTGTATGCTTTGTGATAGACTGGTCTGGAAGGAGCTTTTAAATAGCTTTACTCTTTCATATAGTGAGGGAGTATATCGTGCATGAACTTTTGTTACATGTTGAGGATTTTGATATCTCAGCAAGTGTTCCAGTCTTGTACTCCTACAGCAGAGGAAAAAAATGCAAGTTAACTGTGGGTTCCCGATGTGATTGGAGTGTGTTTGGAAAAGTTACAGTTTGTCCCTAAGGCAATCCTAAAGAATTTTGTTTGTGAGAGGTATTCGAATGCTGATTGTCATTTTTCGTGTTTTAGTTTGTCATGCTCTTGTGTGCTCCTCTGTGTTGCTTACTGATTCCACTGTCGTTACAGTAAGTCGTGATGTCTGAACATTCATTTCAGTGAGTTATGGGGATGTATATACACATTACAGTCAATAAGAAAATTCAATTAAAAAGTCATCACAGATAAGCATGTCTGCCAGCTTCTGCTTGCAAGCTGTAAATAGCTGATCAGAGACTTATTTCTCTGGGTGAGCATCTAGTGAGTCATAGAATCATAGAATGGTTAGAATTGGAAGGGACCTTAAAGATCATCTAGTTCCAACCCCCCTGCCATGGGCAGGGACAACTTCCACTGGACCAGGTTACACAAAACACCATCCAGCCTGGCCTTGAACACTTCCAGAGATGGGACTTCCACAACTTCTCTGGATAACCTATTCCAGTGTTTCACCACCCTCAGAGTAAAGAATTTCTTTCTTCTATCTAGTCTAAATCTACCCTCTTCCAGTTTAAAACCATTACCCCGCATCCTGTCACTACATTCCCTGAAGAAGTGTCCCTTCCCATCTTTCCTGTAAGCCCCATTTAGGTACTGGAAAGCTGCTATAAGATCTCCCCGGAGCCTTCTCTTCTCCAGGCTGAACAACCCCAACTCTCTCAGCCTGTCTTCATAGGAGAGGTGCTCCATCCTTCTGATCATCTTTGTGGCCCTCCTCTGGATTTGTTCCACCAGGTCCATGTCCTTCTTATGCTGGGGGCTCCAGAGCTGGACGCAGTGCTCCAGGTGGGGTCTCATGAGAGCAGAGTAGAGGGGCAGAATCACCTCCCTCGACCTGCTGGCCACACTTCTTTTGATGCAGCCCAGGATGCTGTTGGCCTTCTGGGCTGCAGTTGCACATTGTCAGCTCATGTTGAGCTTCTCATCAACCAACACCCCCAAGTCCTTCTCCTCAGGGCTACTCTTAAGCCATTCTCCACCTAGCCTGGATTTGTGCTTGGGATTGCCCTCACCCACATGCAGGATCTTGCACTTGGCCTGGTTGAACATCACGGGCCCACTTCTCAAGCCTGTCCAGGTCCCTCTGGATGGCATCCCTTCCCTACGGCATGTTGACTGCACCACACAGCTTGGTGTCACTGGCAAACTTGCCGAGGGTGCATTCAGTCCCACTGTCCATGTTGCTGACAAAGATGTTAAATAGTACTGGTCCCAATACTGACCCCTGAGGAACACCACTCGTCACTAGTTCTCACTTGAACATTGAGCCATCAACTACAACCCTTTGAGTGTGGTCATCCAGCCAATTCTTTATCCACTGAGTGGTCCATCCATCCAATCTATGTCGCTCCAATTCAGAGACAAGGACATTGTGCAGGACAGTGTCAAATGCCTTGCACAAGTCCAGGTAGATGATGTCAGTTGCTCTTCCCTTATCCACCAATGCTGTAAAGCCATCATAGAAGGCCACCAAATTTGTCAGACATGATTTGCCTTTAGTGAAGCCATGTTGGCTGTCATTGATCACCTCCTTATTTTCCATGTGCATCAGTATATTCAGGAGGATCTGCTCCATGATCTTGCCAAGCACAGAGGTGAGACTGACTGGCCTGTACTTCTCCGGGTCTTGCTTTTTTCCCTTTTCAAAAATGGGGGTTATATTTCCCCTTCTCCAGTTGGTGGGAACTTCACCAGACTTCTCAAATATGATGGATAGTGGCTTGGCAACTTCATCTGCCAGTTCCCTCAGGACCTGCAGATGAATTTCATCAGGTCCCATGGACTTGTGTACCTTCAGGTTCCTCAGCTGGTCTCGGGCCTGGTCCTACAGTGCGCTGTTCCTCATTCTCCCAGTCCCTGCCTTTGCCTTCTGCAAGTTCGGCGGTGTGGCTAAAGCACTTGCCAGTGAAGACTGAGTCAGATGCTTTTCTTACAGTTAATGAATTTATACACTGTTTTTTGCTAGATTAACCTCAATCCCCAAATGGAATGAGAGAATTTTCCCATATTGATAAAGTCTCATATATCTGCTTACCATTTCCAGGCATAGTATAGAAAACTTTATTTTAAGGGCTTAATTTGGCTTGAGCAGTTTAGCAGATCCCACTTTGTTCTTTGTAATCCATTTCATCTCTATCTGAATTAAAGAAGGTCCTGAGCACCATCATCTGTGCACAGGGTTACTAGCAAGGACAGACCTTTAAGACTTTTAGTGCCAGCTTCAGCATCTGAAAACTGTATGCCTTCTTTTGAGCTGTAACCTCTTTTCCCAGTGTCACTCATATTCTTCTTACTGTAGGATCTGTTGGCAGGGAACTCAGTTTGGATTTTCCAATCCTTGTATTTTGAAACATGATACTATTTAACCATATCTATAGGTTATTGTAATGTATAAAGGCATTAGTAGACATCTAGGAGCATATAAATGTGTGTTGATTTCAGATGATTTAACAACCTACTTCATATTGTTATTAGCAGAACTTACCTACTAGCAGTTTCATTGTCTTTTCGAGATCCTTAACCTTCAAACATTGCATTTTTCGTTGGTCATATTCTTACTGCTCATTGCTTGCTTCATTTACAGTCAGGAGCTTCACAACCAGTGTCTAGAACATGATTGAAAATATGGAAGATAAATCTGAAAAAACCCACCTATATGCTTTATGACTTTTGACTAAGAAGTGAAACTCAGGCTAGTATTAATTGGTTCACCTTTTGCTGTACCCACTTTTAAGGCAAGAAGTTATATTCCTGTGTAAAGATTTGATTACCAATGATCAAGTTGAGACTGAGCTCACTGGAAGTGCACAAAACATATTTTATCTGGACATGTTTCGTCTTCATCTCAGATGTTTATGACTGGCTGCCTACAGGTAGAAGAAATATTTTTCCTTTTGGACTTTTAGTAGGTTTGGCAATCAAAGGCACTTTACAGATTTACCATAAAAATTCCTCTCATTTATCAAAGAAGCCCACAATCATCTCTTATTGTTTCTGATAAGGGTGTTAAGAGTCACCAACCAAGTGATGGGCACGTTCTAGGAAACTACTGGGAAATGTAAAAGCATGACAGCTTCTTTCCTCCATACAGGAAGCCATGGTCCAAAGCATGAAAAGCCCCCGCTCCATTTAAATGTATGCAAAGAAATCGATGGCTTTTCTTTTTTTATCAGGTCATTTAATGAATTGCTAGCTGTAAAACTGGCAGAAAATGAAACAGAATACGTTGACAAGAACTGTAGTTGAAAGACTCCAGTCAATTTCTTGTGTCCTACACTATGGGAACTGATTCAAGTCACTACAAGCTCTGGACACTCCATTTGAGACTTAAAAACCACTGAAGCCTGCTGGCAGCATTTTATTGTAGCTAGCCTTTATACTGTTACTGACAGAAAGATTCTTTCCTTAGTTGTAACAAATAGAGCCTTTTCAGCAGCATACATGTAAATATATAAAATCCACTTCCTGGCATGAACAGGATACAGGATCAGTTTTCAAATATTAATGCCTAAATTCTCCAGATAGGCTAGTGTGCAAACTAGCTATGCTTTTGTGCACTTAACATAGATAATTCCAAGTGAAAAATACATATTGCAAATACAAAGCTGGTAAGTGTTTCTGCTACAATCCATTAACATTAGCACTGATGTATCTTGTGGGTCTCCAGCCGCTGAAGCTACAGCTGAGATGGCCCACAGCAGCAATAAATGGATAGTTTCATTAACCAACATGCAAAGTTCATTCAGCTCTAGTCAATTGTATTTTCTTGATATATACTATTATGCTTTCTGAGGTCTAATCTGCTTTTTTGAATTCAAAGTCATCCTCCTTGATCAGCTCTAGCTGATAGTTTTGGGCAATGTCATAGTCTCCATCATATGCAGCTATTTGCACCTTCCTGATCTCTGTTCAGGCCAGAAGCACGCTGAGCACTCTCTGCAGGGTTAATGAAAACAAAAACATATTTGGATTTCAGATTTTTGACAAAAATTTACAGGGAAAAAAGCCCACTTTCTGACCAGCTTTAATCATAAATTTTCGAATATGTGTCAGAGTTTTTAGGAATATATAAAAGTTCTTGAGACGCTACCAGTACTACTTTTTGTATCTGTTTATCAAAAAGAACTTGAGGATGTCTTTCCACTCTATGGACAAATCTATAGCTTTCTGGGGGAAAAAACAAACAAACAAACAAGAAACCAAAACACAACAAACCGACAAACCCCCCCAGAATAATTAATAGGTAACTGTTCTACATTACTGTAAATAGCTTTACTGTGTATACAATCATTATCCACCTTCAAAATTTGTCTGTCCCCCGGGCAATGGTTTTACTACAAGAAATCTTCTAGAAAGAAGACTCTGAATGGCAGTGAGATGTCAGAGTTCAAATACCTCATGGGAGGGAAGGACTGCCTGTTCCACTTACGGGTCCCTTACATGCTTTTTTCTTCTTGAGACACCAAGTTAGGAGCTTGTTTCATAGATCACCATACCCAGAGTTCCCTTTATCATCATCCTCATCCATTCTTTTTGATAAATGCAAACCCATTTCTTGCTGTTTTAACTTTCATGACCCCCTTTATAAGGCTTTCTTTCCATGGTACTTTCCTCTGTCACAGTAGGAAAAGTGTGACTTCTGTGGCTGTGACTGTATAGATTGTGACAAAGGTGCAGCAGCATCTTTGCCAAGCTGTTCACAGTCACTACACCCTGAAAAAGCTGTTCCAAAAGCAACCTTTTCCTTTAATTACTTCAAATGCCTGGAGGCTAATGTAATGTAACAGGCTAATAAAATACAGCAATACAAAGAGCTTCTCTGGAGCCATGAGTAGTAGAAGATGTGTATAGTCACATCAGTCAGAAAACATGGGCTGAGAATGAAGAAGAGTTCTGCCAAAACAATCTGTTGAACAAGCTGATGCACTGGCTTTCCTGAAAATGATAACAAATCTAAAATACGTCCTCAATAAAAGGAAAGACAAATCTGGACTTCCCAGAGAGCAGCATGCGATATGTATTTCTTTTGTTACTTTCATGATGGGAACTGGGAAAGAATATTGTATTTTAAAACAATAATTTCCCTAAAGTAATAGCAACAAGGGGGAAAAAAGAAATAAATTTTTCCATAATGAAAGAAGATTGAAACTGAGATCCACACACAGTTATAAATGGGAAAAAGTTAATAATGAATGGGCAGTGCTCAGAATTCTTAACCAAATTTCGTTTATTTATAAATCCAGCCTAAAGTACAGTGAAACTAAGAACCTTTGGGACCCTTTTGATTGCTCATCTTTAAATAAGGAAAAGACAAGTGAATATGTGTTATGTATATATGATATTCAGATATTTAATTGTAGAACACAGCTTTTTCACAGGAGATTATTCTGCAAAGGGATTTGTGAAAACAGTCACAGTTTTGTGAGTACAGATTTGAGGATTTGCTTGTAAAGGAACCAGAACAAAAGGAAGTTGCTCTTTTTAACATTAATCTTTCTAGGTACCTTTGGACGTATTTTGAAGTAGAAAAAACATCCTTATAGATTGTCTTTTTTTCCTTCTTGCTAAAAAAAAAAAAAAATCAGTCTGAAAAGTCTCTTATTAGCCCTAGTTGAAAAAAATTAAAATAAATTAACGTTCCCCTGTTCGTCAATATTCATGGATGGGTATTAGAAGTCACTGATATTCATCCAATAACAATTTTATGAATAAAATCTTTAAATGAGGACGTTCGGTCATCACTCGTCCTCAGCCACTGTCATGTTTTTAGCAAAACTCAGTAGAGGTGGAAGCATCAGTTCACACAGAACTTGTGGCAGGACAGGGCCCAGAGGGGAGAGAAGAACTGTGATACACGTGCACGTAGTTAAGCTCTGCAACCAAAGACGTGATAATAGCGTGATCACTGCTTCAGCTGCTAAGACTGGAACTTGGAAGGGAAACTTGTGATTCAACTGGTGAACTTCTTCCATAAAAGCAAATTTCTAGCAGTTAGAACAGTCAACTACCAGTGTTTTAAGAACATTGTATAGTTATCAGGTAAACTCAATGGCTCCAGGTGTTGTAAAAGCATTCACTCCGACAAGGAAGTGAGAGCAAGTTATAAGGGGATTTGGATTTTATTTCTTCACAGTGTGATCTCATTGCATGAAGTGGGTTTTCTAAATTCAGGAGAACATAATATAACTGCTGCCAGGGATTCCTGTATGAGGCAGGTATTGACTGTGCTTTCTTTCCAATGAAGTGGTTGTAAAATTGAAGCTTGAGTCTTGAAAAGATTTACATATATTGACACCAATATTGACCCTGAGGAGAAATGCTGCTCCTCAACTAACACAGGCCATCCCCATACTCAGAATGGTTGTCATGCAGATTTGAGAGCAAAGTGCAGCTACTGCTACCAAAAAGCCCAGCTAACTTGTACTTCTCATTAGTAGAAAGTGATGGAAGATCACTTTGTCTTCAGGCATCTTTTGTTCACACAGTGCAATTTTACTGACAGGATGACCTTTTCAAATAATGATATTTATCCACCATTTCATTCAGTGTATTTCAGGGCCGTGGTTGTTCTTTACAGACAAACATAAACCATCATAGGAGAGATTCACTGAAGGATTTAGATGAAATACAGAGTACTGGAAGAAGCACTGTGGTTCCCTGTAAAATACACAGGAGAAAAAGGATGCCTTAGGATGGGAGCAGAGCATCCATCTACCATTGAATGAGCCGATCATAAATATTAAGCATGAGTCTTATACCACTGCTGCCCCTGCTTTACAATAGCCAGCCACGAGCGAGTGATGTGGGTTCAATTATACTTCAGCCTGAGACAGTTCAGATGGAGGCAGTTCAGACCCAGAGTTTCCACCCTGCGGGATAGTGTATGGGTCGGCAGGCTGTCCCTGTGGGGCACTCCTTCCCTTTCCGCTGGACCTCACCTGCAGTGCAGAAAGTGCAAGGTCTATTGGGCCAACATGAGAATGTACAAGAGGGAACTTGGTGATTAGGAAGTGAAGCAAGAGCGCTACATTAAAAAGAAAATGTATAGAACAGGTGCTTGTATAGTATAAACTGTTCTGAGAGGAGGGATCTCCTTTTCCCCCCTCTAGACAAGTGAGTTATCTAGCAACTCAGCCACACTGTATTGCAGCAAATACATTACTACAGGTTCAGAGGAGCCTGATCTGATGGCTGTGTGTGAGGTGCAACCTGGCAGTGCCTTCTAGATCTGATCCTACATGAGACTTAGATGGTACAACACTAGCTGTGCTTAGGGGTAGGCTGCAAGATGGTCTGACTGGAGACATTTTGGGTACATGGAGAGTAGATGTAGGCACCTGGAGAACCTTAGTCAGGGAGGTGTCCAGGGAGTTAATTTCTTAACTGCATGATGTCTGTTTGGGATGACTATTTTTCAGATGCCTTAAATTCCCTTCCAACCCTGTTCCAGGCACTGGAATGGAATCTAAAGCTGAGACTTAGAATTATAGAATCATAGAATGGTTAGAATTGGAAAGGACCTTAAAAATCATCTAGTTCCAACCCCCCTGCCATGGGCAGGGACACCTTCCACCAGACCAGGTTACACAAAACACCATCCAACCTGGCCTTGAACACTTCCAGAGATGGGACTTCCACAACTTCTCTGGATAACCTATTCCAGTGTTTCACCACCCTCAGAGTAAAGAATTTCTTTCTTCTATCTAGTCTAAATCTACCCTCTTCCAGATTAAAACCATTACCCCTCATCCTGTCACTACATTCCCTGACGAAGTGTCCCTTCCCATCTTTCCTGTAAGCCCTGTTTAGGTACTGGAAAGCTGCTATAAGGTCTCCCCGGAGCCTTCTCTTCTCCCTGAGCTTGGAGAAGGTGATCCTTGAATATTAACTAGCTTTCTTGGGTCCATCTTCCCTCCAGGGCTTTATCCCACATATCCCACAAATAGATGATACAGAGAATAAATGCAGACTGACAAACAAAACTAATAAATCAGACACTGCTAATGTATTAAACTCTGCAGTCTAGGTAATTGCAGCAAAATTTTTTTCTATATTTTATTACTGAAGCTGACCTCAAGGTTTGTGCCTTTCTGAGAGTTTCTCCAGAGGATAAAAACATATTTGGAGACCTGCCCATGATGCTTAAATAAAAAAACTTGTGTGTCTTAAGGTTTCAGCATCACATCACACAAGTCGAGACTGATAAGTGCCTGCCACTGTCATCCAGAAGCTTTTGTTTAATATTTCTGATTGTATTCCCAACTATGAAGTCATGAGACATAGCGAAGGATTCAGATGTGCTCTTCAGCCACCAGAGACACACTTGAATGAATTGCTAATCTCCCCAGACACCTGGAATGCAGATAATGACTTGTATATGTACAGCCTGATCATCCACCTGGCTAAATCGGATCATTCCTCACTCTGCTGTGGCAGGAGGATTTTAAAGCTACTATTCTGAAACTCCCCTCTTGGTATTGGCATGGCTAGATCTTCCAGAGCACTCACAGCTGTGCTGCCTTTTAACAGCCATTCCTTCAAAAAGGGAGAAATGATGAACTCAGCAACATTATGTTAAGCTGATAAAATGCAGAGGAATAAATTGCAGTCCAAAATGATTCTTCAAAGCAGCAGCTGACTTATGATTGATGATATAAAGCCCAGTGGCTTGGCTGCATGAGATTTCTAATTGTTGTGGGTTTGGCCTGCTCTACCAGCTACGGGCCAGCATTACTGCTTAAGCTGGGACACCCAGCTTTCAGTAAAAGGAGCACTTCATCAACAGCAACATACACATCAGATAAGAGATACCATTTTCTTCTACAGCTGGCAGCATCCTGCCCTCCTCTCTCTGTGAGTGATTGCCATTGTCTTTGCTAGGAGCTCCCTCTGCCTCCAGCAGCATCCCACTGCTTTGCTGGGATTTGCTCCCAGCTGTGCGAGAGCACTGTCCTCAAGCAGCACCGTTGAGTCCTGCAGATATTGTACTGTTGTGTTTATAGAGAAGCAAATTCTGGGGATGGCTAAAGCTAGAAAGAGGTGTCCTAAAAGTCCCCTTTTCTGTGCATGACTGTAAATCTGGGTGAAGGAAGAGCCACCAGAAAACGGCAGGCCAAAGAGGGGAAAAGTGTGATAAAACAGTGTGTGAAAATCTCCCCAAAGTGCTAAGCTTCAGAGGCTGTTGAATCTGCAGGAACCGGTAAGCTCACAACACCAAGAAACTGCTGACTCTGCACAAGGCCACTGGCACACATTAGTGCTGAGAGTAACTTGTATAACTCAGCCTGCATCCACGAGGGCAACGGCTGCTGTACAAAGTCTACAGGATGACGTACACACCTCATAGGACAAAGAACCCTCTGAGAGGCTTTTCAAAATCTGACCTCAAAGCCACTGGTGTGGCAGTCCAGTCCTCCACTTCTGAATATACAGCTGGAACTGGCCTCCCAGCTTTTGCTCCAGCTGGGTAACGAGTGTATGAGTAAATTAGATCTCCTGCATCCCCTCTCAGGAAAAAAGGCATTTGCAACAGGCAGAATGAGTTGTCTAAACTTCCACGTTTGTTCAGAAAATAAACTGATGAGGACTGGTCACAGTTCTTATAGCTCCACTGACATATGGTAAAATACTATACTTGGTCCCAACATTTCCTCTTTACCTTTCAAACAAATTTGGCATCCTATAACTTTATCATTGCATCAGAAATGAAGGATCGTGCAGCTGAGCTTGTGGACAGTCTCCTTTGCTTTGCAGAGATGAATCTTACAGCTTTATATTTCTTGTGCAAGCTTTGTTTCTTGTTGCTCATGTGCTCTTTGGCAAGGTGAGAAGATTTTGTGGGTTACAAGTCACATGTATGACAGCGAGGGAGAGATGAAATCAGTAGTATTGTGCTTTCCTTATACCTCAAGGAATTTAATTTCCACTAAAGCTCAGGCAAGACCCAGGGGTGAAAATGAATGACACATGATTAATAAATAACCTTAATAAGCATTTTACATTTACTTTTCAAGTAGCCATTAAAACAGTTCACACAAAACTGTCTTTTAGGCTTCCTTTGAAATAGCCAGTTTTCCTCTGCTCTACTCCTAGCCCTGGTGCTAGGATTGTTTGAAAGGATTTTTACAAACTTGTGCAAGGAGGAAACTGGTCCATTCTAGTGCCACCTTTGCCTTTCAAAGGTCCTTATATTTGTCAAGTATAAACCAACAATTAACAAAGGTGCAAAGACCGTTCATCTTCTCCACTGCATAATCACTTAAAACTAAAGAGTGTTTTCTTTGGTTTCCTTTTTTTTTGAAAGATCTTATGCTAGCTTTTCTTTTCAAGTGTGTTTTGAAGAGGAGGTCATCTTCAGGGAATTCTGTATGAGCTTATTTTATGTTTGTTTATCAGATGTTTTCTGTAAGAAACTGCTAATTAATTGCCTATTGATAAAAATGAAATAGGCTGCCAGAATTCCCTGAAGCAACAAGCAGCAGCTGAAGCCAGTGCTTTGGGGAAGAAGCTTTTCCAGGGACCGTTGGTCTAATGAATATATTGACACAATAGGTCAATTGCCTCTTCTCATGTGGAGTTTTGTACCTCCTTCCTTTAAGACAGCCTAGACTGTGTTAAGGATATGGGCACCTGCCTACATATTATTAACCCCTGATGTTGCTCTTCTAATCCACTCAACTAGTTTGTTGCTGAGGAAGTCAGAATGTTGGTGAAAGATAAGATTTTGCTGTGATTTGGTTTGGTGGTTTCATTTTGATTATTTGGTCCCATTGACCAAATGGGGCCAGTGGCAGCCAGTCAAGTGTTTCAACGGCTGATCTGTACCCTGTGGCAAAAGATCTTCCAAAGGTACAAAGTTCACCTATAAATAACAGTGCCTTTTTATTTTATTGTTAAGCCTCTTTCCTTCTCCAGTAGAATAAATTGGCATGAAGCCACTCCTATAATCAGGCTCCAGAGGGACAGAAACCTTTCCAAGAACAGCTGTTCCTTCAATGCAGAAACATCTGCCAAATAACATCACGGGCTCAGACTTTTTCTTTTTGACTTAATAGAAATTAAATCACTGCCATACTAGATTGTCAAAGGTTCGTTAGCTAACCTGGAAATAAATCTTGCCTCTGACTAAGTGTTCATTTTCTTAGGAAGTGTTTTGATTTTTAGGATAAGAATGGGAGGCCTCTGCTTTCAGATGTTTTATCTGCCTCATCAACATTCAAATTCAAATGCCAAGAGGATGTAGTCATCCTCTTGTAGGTGCTTCGTGAATAAAGGTGTAACAATACATACGTTTAATATTCATTGGATCAGGGCCAAAGACTGAATCTGTTCACTTCCGTATTTTTAAAAGAAAGTGGAGAATTGAGGGAATGATCAGGCATGACACTTATTTAGAGGTGTATGGGGGAATTTTTTCTGATTTGGTAACCAGGAAAAAGAATAATTCCTGAAGTTCTGACCTAAAAATAAACTTCTAAACTTTCACTCCTGAAATGGAAAGGTAAACCTTTTCTTACCTATTTTCGCTTCTTTTTTAAACTTTCAAAGTTAAGCAAATTGCTTGTCAAAATGTCACATCAAGAGAGAAAAAGGAAATATTTCATAAAAAGTGTTAAAAAATGCTCCTGATTTTCTTTGTAAAGCTATTTTTTCTTGTTAGCGAAAGATCAAAGTATAGCGTGAATTTATGAATCATTTTCATAAACCTGTATCTGCATTACTTTTGAAAAAAGTAGTTGAATACAATTTTTACTTCCAGATCCAGCTTTATTTTAAACCTACGCCATATTTCTCACTACTAGTTCCTTTTGCAGTTACATAAGTTTGCTAGAATTTAAGCACTTTAACTGAAATTCTCTTTTTAAGCATCTACCACAGACTGAATATTTTAATTTAATTTTTGACAACATACTCTACCCATTTTTTAAGACACTCTCCTCATTTCTTAAGATTGGTGTAAAGTACACTATCCTGATTACCTAAAAAATGTTGGCAGTGAGTTTTGGGTTTGGTTTCTGTTTGTTTTGCTTTTTTGGGAGCAAAGAATTGAAACATGGGAAAGAAGACCCTGGGGATATACCTTTTGTTATCACTGCTCACGTATTTTGTACAGACTAGGAACTTTCCAAACTTCACCAGATAGTTTTCCCTGAAGGAAAAATAAGTAGGTAAATAAAGCTAAGCAAGACCTTCCCCAGGGGAACACACTGCCAACTGCGCTTTGTTTGGATGCAGAATTGAGAGGGGCCTTTCTGCCCTCATTCACCCGTCAATCTCAGCATCCAAAGCTCAGCTAGTGCACAAAAGCTGCCTAATAAAGAGGGGGCAAAAGCCAGAGCTGGGAAGGGGTGGGTAGAGGGAAGAGATATGGCTCTATAATGCCAGTAAGTTTGCCTCTCCCTGGGAGAAAACCCAGAGTTTCCCAGGCTCATCATTTCTTCCTGCTAGCAAACTTCTGCGTAACTTGTTCACAGAATATCTCTTTCCCTCCCTGGGGCTGGTCCTCAGGGAGGATGATAATGCATTACTGAGGGTTCATTAGCTCAAGCAGCCGTGAATCAGAAAGTTCCTGCTGGGCCCAACGTTCATCAATATGATGAAATTTCGGGATTTTCTTCAGTTTGCTCAAACAAACAAGCCAAAGATGGCACGGCCACATCCTGCAACTTCTTTATATTAAACAGCTACAGCATTTTTGTTTTGGTTTGGTTTGGTTTTTTATAGTGAGAAAGTATTTTAAAAAAACATTTAGAAATGTGGAGAAAATGACAATTTCAGAAATTGCATTGTGCGTGGTTATTGTGGTTTTTAACCTCAGACTCCTACCTCATGTGCTGCCTGTTGTGGAGCTGCTTTGGGAATGAATCGGGGTCTGTTTGAATGAATCCTGCTTAATTAGTTCTAGAAAACAGACAATAAGCAGAGGATCAGGCAGGATATTAAAGAAAGAGGTGTCATCCTATGACAATGAACGTTGTCCCAGAGAACTGGACCCTATTTCTAATTTTTCCACTGAGGTTCTGTGTGGCCCCGGACAGATCAGGTAAACCAAAATTTTCACAGTCTCTGTGTTACCCATTTTCCATCTGTCTGACTTGGGAGCTCTGATTTATAAAAGCACAGAGAAATCACAGCTGCAGCTGGAGTCTCTGCAATTTGTAATTTGAACATATATATTTCTAAATAACACAAAGCTGTCTGGAAATTCAGACTCTATTGCTTCAAACAGGACACTCAAATTAATAAATATTTATCTTCAATCTCTCTGTGGCTAAATTATCCCTTTTTATATTGGGAATAATAGCACCTGTCCCTATCCTCCCTGCCAACACACACACAGAAGGAAAGGAATTATCCTGTTGTGAGAACAGAGCTCAAATAACATCTGTAAAATGTAAAACATATGTTTTACATGCAAAGGAGCTCCTGGCTCTCCCTGTCTAAAAAGATAAGATTGCAGTTGTTATCCAGGATAGCAATTTGGAGAAGTTGAAGAAAAGTTCAGTTCTTCAGGCCATAGGAATGATTCTTCTGGCAGGTTATGGATGTGACCGCCTCAGTGTTGAAATTATTGCAAATCTATTGACTTCAGTAGACCTGGGTTCAGAGAAGGGAAGTTTCTTTTTAAGGCTTCTGAATTCTTGTTTACTGACATGGGTTGATGGATTCATGTTGGATACACACTTTTAATCAAACATTTGATTCCGAATGATATAGCTGAAGTTGGCTCCGATGGTGCATGGAGAAGGGTTTTTAAGTTGCCTCTAGAGAGCACTTGGTGTAATGTCTCGTTTCATTACCTTCTGTTATGAACCCACGTGCTGCCGCAATAGTCACATAACGAAGGAGGAAAGGAGTCATTCTGCTGTTCTTACCAAAGTTGTATGGCACTTAACTCTGAGGGTCTAATTATTTTCAGAATAAAAAAGAGGGCTAAATAAAACTCTAGAGAAATACTTTACCTGTTTGAGAAGAGAATGATTACATGTCGATTTTGTTTAATGAGTATACTGTATAAAGATGGGTTTGAAATGTTTTATCGACTACAAAATCACTGGTGAATCAACAGAGTAGGCATTTGGATAACAGTCATGTGATGAACAACATGTGTCTTCAGAAAGCTGAAGCTAGTGAACAGGATTAAAATTCTACAGAAGTTGCCTGCTTTGTTTTGTGACAGCTCTCTTCTTTAGATTGCTTGCAGGTCAGGGACTATATGATTCATCTTCATTCTTCCCATACCCCTGCTTTGTAAAATAGCCACTGATTCACTCTGTGGAGATCAGTTAATACTTAATGGCTTGTCTTACGCTCTGCTAATACACAGTAGTGTTCAAGCAGTGTTGAGGGCAAGGAAGGGAGGGACCACATCACTTCAGTCAGCATAGAGGGAGAAAAAAGATTCTTTTGTTGCTGTCATGGTTTGGGCCAGATTGGCCACTGAGACGAACAACAGGTGCTCTCCCCCACCTCTCTCTTCAAGGAGAAGAGGGATAGAGGGAAAAGAGACTTATGAGTTTAGAAGGAACTAAACTACTTTAATGAAATATTAATAAGAAAATAATAAAAAGAAAATAATGAAATATATACAAAACCGTATCAAGCTCCCAGGATGACAATCACGTCACCAGCAGGCACTGGGGAAGTCCCAGACTGGACTCAGTGATGGATGGGAACCGAATTCTAGAGCTGGATTCAGGATTGGGACCAAAGGCAGATGAACAGACAGTCTTCCTGGGACGCCAGCCATTGACGAAAGAGGGCTGATCCTTTGATCCCTCAGCTTTTATACTGAGCGTGAGGCAGATGGGATGGAATACCCTGTTGGTCAGTTTGGGGTCACCTGTCCTGTCCGCTCCTCCCCGCAGGTGTGACCCCTCTACGCTTTTCCGCTTCCGACCCTCCAATGGGGCAAATAACAAGTTGGCTGTTATAGCAATAAGGATAAGCAAGAGCCTCTCTGCACACCATTCCTTGGCATCAACTATAAACATTGATCTTACCACTCTGAGAGCAAACAATTTTTGCAAAGTATACTGTTAATTTCAGTAATTAGAAGAGGCTTAGCTAAAAAGTAAAGTTACTGAACAGAAAATTGGTCCTGTTTTGCCTCAGACTAGGGCAGTTGCCAACCACCAAAAGAAAAAAAGAAACAATTACACATATCACTGAAAGCAAAAGGGAGAAAAATGTGTGCTCTGTTTCATTACAGGCTCCAGTATCAGGAATATGAAAGATACATTTTCCTTCCTCTGAAGCAGAATGGTAGACTCTGCATATTAGGTTTATCTCCACAATGACTTTGCAAAGACTTGTAGGTTTTTTGCAAAACCCAAATAATAATGATGCAGACCTAAGATCATTTTAGCTGTGTTATTGAATCTTGAATAATTTTATTTGGCCAAAAGGCTACATTTTTGTCTTAACTCTGTAACAAACAAAAGCTCAGTTTTCTAAGATCAGATTTACTTGGTAACTGAGCTCTATTTTCACCTAAACTACAGAAGTCAGAAAGGATTCAGACTTGGCTTAGCTTTGCCATCCCTTCAATATATATCTGTTTGTGATAAGGGGATCATGGTGCTCTGGTACAATGAATAAGTGGTGTTTGACAAATTAGAGACATGCAGCTGTATCTGTATGCCCATATTCAAGTCTCTGATTTTGTACTTGGGTCTTAATCCCCAGCTGCCCATGTTGTCTACATGATTGTGTTCATTTTACGTCTGTTTTGACATGGAAGTAAGACCTTCCTTTGCTAAGGGACCTTGAACACAGAAGAAAATACACACTTAAGTCTTGCCTTTGCATGCAATGTGGATGGTGGTATTTCAGTTGCTTGCTCCTTGTTCTCCAGGTCTTTAGTGGGGTCCTGGTGCCCTGCTCCCTCCACTTCATTGTGGCCTTTCTTGCATAAAGACCCAGTGGCAGTACCGGAGCATCTTCTCAAGGGGCTGCATGTGCTGCAGTGGGAGAACATGCTAGCATAACCTGCTGGTATGAATAACTGCAGACCTGCAGGAGCAGGACTTCACAAGGCAGGAGGAGAGAAGGTAAGTGGGCTGCTGTCTTGTGGCTTCCAGGTGGTGATTTATACCAAGTTCTTTTCTGGCATAAATAGATGCAGAGAAGTAGAAGACTTCAGCTGTAGCAGGTCATTCTCCTACCTTGTTTTACCAAGAAAAAATTGCAGTTATGCAAGGTTAAAGCCATTCATCCTCAGGTTTGATGACTTCGATCGAGGCAGTCAGATGGATGCATTTAAAAGGTCACACAATTAAAGAATGAGCAGATTTGCAAAATCTGCAAAGGATGCAGAAATTTCACTCAGCTTTGCTTATGTTGCCCTCTGTAAATAATGAGAATGTTGATGTTAACTTTTGGATCAGATATCATGCTTGGATCCACTGTTCTGGACTGGGACCATCTGTGGTTTCTGTTAGTAAAACACCTGGTTTATGCTGCAATTTTTTTTAAAAATACAGCCTTCAACACTGTGATGTGGGTCCTTGTTTCATACACCTACTTGGAACAAACTGTGCTTGGGATATTTAATAGGCTGTAGATTTTATTCTGATGTTTGATGTTTTGTTTACAATCAGTCCCTGACTATCAAAGCATTTAATGAAAACATATTCAGATTTTCTGCTTTTATAATTTGTGACACTGTTTTCCGTATGCTCAAGATATGCTGCGTCTGCTCCCTTTCATATGTGAGCTGCAGTTTTACAGTGCACAGAGCTCTTAATAAAGGGTTCTTGTTGACAGTTCAGTCACAATATAAGGCTCTTACAGCTTTAAACATGTAAAAATGTTTAATTTGCTTTTAATTAGCATTTTGGTGCTTGTAGTAGGATTTTAAAAAATGTATTATCTTGTAAAGCAAGCTGGAATAATGAGCTTTAATTGTGGATGCTGTGGATGCTTTAGATGCTAGAAGATTCATCAGTACTGCTGTGCAGCTACTGGCTTATTCTTTCAGGAGTACTGCTAAGAAAGTTGTGTAGGAAAAAAAAAAGCAGCAACAAAGAAATATAAAATAACCCATTAGCAGTAAAATATCTGGTAGAAAAAATCCTGCAGCAGTACCAGGAGCAATGAACCAAACTGGGTCTAAAACTTAGATTGGTAGGACAGCATGGGCTACGTGCCCATAACTACACTCAGCCAATCAAACCTGACATCACGATTTTGTCTTGTTAATCTATCTAGCCATTACAGAAAGAAGAAAAAAAAAAAAAAAAAGAAAGACCAAAGATCTTGATTTGACCTTTTGTAGTTCTCCACATGACATCAGTGCTTTTAACCTGTTCAGGGCTGGCATCACCGTTCTGCCACTGTGCTGTTCTTCATCCACTCGGCACATGCGGCACGTGGGAGAGCAGCGCAGACCTGCCTGCCCCCAGCACTGCTCAGCGCTTGTGGGGTCACCTTCGAGGGCAGCCAGGGCTCTGCAGGTGGGACAGCCAGCTGGAGCGAGTTTCCTCCTGGATTTTGTCCTACATCTGTTGCTTTGTTGTTCGGGTTGTAATGCCATGTTGTCTAGGGATCTGCCTGCCTTTCTGCTTCAGCCTGCACATATATTTCATGTAAACCATCTGAAGAGCTGTTACTGGTTATTCGCTTTCTGCCCAGATGGTTGTAAACTGAGAGACGTGGTGGAGTCCTGCATCCATCATTTTTGATCCTGGTGGAATCCAGGCCCATCACTTTTCCAGCAATAGGTTTTTCTTTGTCGTAAATCACTGCGCTCACATTCCCTATTTAACGTAAAGATGCATAAATAGGCATCGCAAGTGGCATATTAGATTAGTTTATCTTTGAAAAGAGACAGATGGTCCGAGAAGTAGATAAGGGACATGCTTAAAGTAGTTCAGTAATTAAAAGCAAAGATCTCAGATATCACAGTGCTAAATAACAAAATGGAAAGAACCAAACTGGATGTAAACCAGTCTGTGGCTGTTTCATGAGAGAGTGGGAATTTTTCCACAGGTATTTTTTTTGTTTTCTATGCCTGACAGCATGACATGGGGCAACTTCTTTCTGTAGCCTAGGAATGTGGAAAACATCACTTAGAAATGGAAATCAGAGCCATTTTTTTTAAAAGTGTCTAAACAGAACATTTCAAGTTTTGAAATTTATTTGCTTTTTATCCAAAAATATTTAACTGTATTCTTCTGGGATTCCTGAATAGTTTTAGTTGAAGCTAGAACAATGTTTTCTTTATTTTATTATTTTCAAATAAACACACTATCTGTAGACATAAGTATGTGAAAATTCTAAAGGGATCCACACCTTAACCGTAGAATATTTTATAATGCCACAAAATTAGAAAATTTTGAAGTATATTCAAAGAGGAAAAGAGTAATCCAGTTCACTGTTACGTCAACAGTGGCCTCGACAGTAGTAGCATCATTAACACAAGGATTGCAGACAATTACAGTATGCAGGGCAGACGAATTAGTCTTTGATGCCTGTTTATTCCTTTATGCAGGCCTTCTAACAACATTCACTTCTAACATATGTCTTCTGTAAGAAGGGTATGACTTTTTGGGTCTTGTCAAGATCAGTATCTCAATGACATTTCTTTATTTCCATTGGAACTTTCAGTACACAATTAATTAAATTTCATATTAGTCCTATCAGATAACATAAATTCTATAATGCTTTGGAAAATAAATTCTAAAATGAGTTTACTTATTTTTAAGCAATGTCCGTATGTTTTATTTTAAGTAACATTTGGGCCTCCTTTCATTACAGTTATTCACAGAGATATATATTTTCGCTGTGTTACCTCATGGCTAGGAGCAGAGATGCAGGCCCAAAACGTAAAAGTGAAGTATATTGCTGTGGATGGTTTTTAAAAGACACTTATTTTTATTCACCATCTGTCACATTGGTTCGCATCCAATATGCAGCAGTGAGTTTTATAACTGCTTTGGGATTAACAGAGTATTAAAGAAGCAATGAACATTTTCACAGTTGTTTAACTTGTTGCTTTATTTCTCCTTTTGCATTTGTATTATCATCCTGCAGCATCCATTATTATTAATAAGCATAATAAGTGTGCTGGATGCAGCACACATTGTTATTAATAATAATAATAATATAGTACATCACAGACTTCTGAAAGAATGAGACAAAGCCGCTCCAGCTAAAACTTCACACATTTTTCGCTCTCTTGAGGCTCTCACAGAGCAGTAGGTGGCTCCTTGGGAGCCAAAGAAAGCCAGCAGCACCTCTCGTGCAAACACTTCAGCTCCAGGTCCATTCCCTGGCCTCCATCTCCAGCTGCAGCCAGCAGCAACACAGCTGTTGCTACCTGACAGGTTATCCAAAACCTGAGCATCCTTATCCAGTGAAGCTTTCCCAGCGCTCCTCAGCAGAAATCTGTTCCTTATTCATAGTATTCCAGATTTGTTGATTAATAAAAAGGAAATGCGAAATCATGGTAGGCGACACACTCAAAATTGGTACAATAGCAAATAATGATGCAGTACTTCTTCAAAGACTTGCCAATAAGAGATGATATCCCTTATCCCTTTTATGAAAGACTGAATTTTCAGCAGTGATTCTGAGCACTGTAAATTGTAAAATTTTCCCAAGTTGTCCTGCCCTGTTCTTTTTCATAATGCCCTCAATTTCCACGTTGTATTTCTGAAGGGCGACAGTCAAAAGAAACATTTCTGTCTTCAGTCGCCCCACCTGCTTTACCTGGCAAGTGAATCTGATGGATAACTCGGTAGATTCAAAAATATCAGCAAGTCTTTAGATTTGCCATCTTTTTTAGGGATTTGGAGAGTAGCATTTGAAAATATGTTCAAGGTGTAGTCAGATTTTATGAGATTCATAATAGCAAAGCAAATGTTTAATAACCATCTGAGATCATAGAAAGGTATTTGGCTGAAAGATGGCCTATGCGCTATTAGAACAAACATCACTTTCTCCAGCTAAAGGTAAAGTTAATCAATTCAGGTTTTCTTACCCTAGAAAGCCCTCACTCAATTTTTTTACGACATTAAGTGTCTGGACTTCAAAAATACCCTCAAAAGTTGCAAATCTTCTATCTTTCATGATACAATGTAGGCTTGATAAACACAAGTCAAATGAAAGACTTTTTTCACAGTCCTCCATCATATTTAGAAACCATGTGAATAATATGAAACTGGCAAGCACTGGATTTTCCTCTGCTGATTTTAACAGAGAAATCAAGGAACACTTTTTTTTGGTGTGTGTGTGTACTTTCCTGCAGTTCACTAAGCAAAAATCAATTCTAAAAAACTGATACCTAGAAAAAAGTATGTCTTCGTATGCTACCCATATGACTGTGTCCAAAGCCAGTAGAGAATGATCTGTTGAGAGCACTGACATTATTGCTAATTACAATCTTCTATTTAAATGATTGAGAACTGGAAGTCTGCTTCACAGAAATTTCTGTAGAACAGAATTCCAATATTCCAAAAATTGCAAAGTCCATAAAATCATGAATGGCACAGGGAGAAAGTGAACCGGGGATTGTTTATTTGCTGTCTTTCCTAGTAAAAGAAAAAGAGGCATGAAATAAAACTGAAAGGAGACACATTTAAAACACACTTCCGAAAGCTTGGGATAAGGCTGGTCTGAGATAAGGAGTGTTGTGATGCTACAAGTTTACATGGACTCATGGGAAACTGAACAAGACTAGGAGAAAGGAACTCATTAAGTGTTACTGAATACAGAGAAACTGCACTGGGCTTGTATGTCCTGAGACCCGTGACCGTGCTTGGTTTATTCAGCATACTCACATGCTCGCCTGTGCCTATGTTCTCCTTCAGTCACTTGCTCTGGGACACAATCAGAGAGAGTATAATGAGCTGGACAGACCTTCAGTCTAATTTGCTGTGGCCTTTCATTCTTATCTTCCTTCTATTAATTCCAAATT
The DNA here is from genome assembly GCA_008921705.1 of Burhinus oedicnemus. Classification (NCBI taxonomy): domain Eukaryota; kingdom Metazoa; phylum Chordata; class Aves; order Charadriiformes; family Burhinidae; genus Burhinus; species Burhinus oedicnemus. Next base: position 3,355,183 of record VFFE01007680.1, on the reverse strand, counting down.
GTGGTGAAAAGGCTGAGATTGCAACGCTTCCAATAAGCTAAACCTTAATATGATCTGTCCTTTATAGACAGAAATATTTTTTTTTTATAAATATCTATATATATCATATATAGGTTATCTTTTATAGGAAAACAGCATCTATATAGATGAATAATAATAATTTCTAAAAATGCTGTAGGAACACAGAAGCATTTTATTTTCCTAATTTCAAGGACCACCAATTCACATTTCTTAGACTCACATTCAAAAGCCTTAGATTGTATGCCCCTGACAATAAGTATGAAGTTAAAATCAGTATTTAATATAGTATTAAAGTTAAAAAAATGGATCAAGATGAGAAATAGAAATGAAAAGTTTCAACTTTTATTTCAAGCCCTTTCATTACAACTAACTTACTTGCACAACATATTTAAATTTTTATAAAACTGCATCTTTAGTGCTGATGTGCTTTGGATCAGACTAATTATCAGGGTCCACCTTTCATGAAACTGTGTTTCTGGAGGTGTTAAAACTACATAAAACTTGGCACCTACCATTTGTGTCCAACTTGGAGGTGCTCTTTTTTTTCAGGAGAGACAGGGCAAGAGCTTTTTCAGGTTGTGATTCGGTGCAGGACCCTAATTTAAGTGCTCTGAATTGCTTCTTGGATCCTCCCCACTATCCGATGGCTATAAAATGAGATTAGTCTCCTAAACCTTGGCACATGAATTCAGTGTTTCATGTGAATATCCCTTTGTGCCATTTTCTTAAGTTGCTCCACACCATGCTTATATGTTCCACAAGCTAAATTGCCACAAGCTCTGCTAGTGTAAGTCTGTAAATGATTATAATCAGGATTACTGCTACCAGGGTCCATAAACCCTCCAGGGCAGGACTCTCCAGCTGTGCCTGTTCAACTCCCATCACAATCAGGCCTGATTCTTGCCTCGAGTTTTTAAGCACTGTAACAATACAGGAAATAATAGTAATAACCTTTGGCCACTGCCTGCAGATGCTGAGCCCCGGAGGCAAGCATCTCCAGGTGGGAAGTACTAACAAACCCCCTTTCCCTAGGACAGCAGTGACAGACTGTTAAGCTCGTGTGTTCCCAGCCCAGCAAGCCACAGAGAGACCCTGTACAAACATGGGAACACTAATCAGAAAGTAATGCGGCTGAAAGACTTCAACCACTTTCTGTTCTTCACGAAGCTCCAAGAAGTACCATGGCTGGAGGGATCTGGGGAACTGTAGCAGTTCTCCAGCATGATGCTGAGTGAAAAGGCGTTCACACATTTTTACTACGTTATTTGGAAAATTCTTTAGTGCTGAGTAAGAGTGTTTTTCATTAAGGCTGTTGCAACATCTGCTTGCAACTCTGCTCATTCAAATGTAGTCAGCAGGTGAGAGAAGAATCATTTATCAGCCTCTGGCTTTCTTTGCCAGGTAAGAAAAAAGCAGTTAATAATATGTACAATGATGTTCCTGGAGGGATTAGCCAGAACAACCTGCCTCTGTTTCAAACCAGGCAATCAGTGCCTTTCCTACAACTTTCTAGATCAGCAGAGGAAGCTCACCAGAAAGGCTGAGAATGTCAGTGGAGCCAAAAAAAAGGTCTGAAAAAAATTGCACGTGTGAAGAGGACTGCAAACATTTTTTTCTAAACAATAGGACAGGAAAGGGCTCTGTTTTTCTCCAGGTTGTAGCACCTCTTCAAGCACCTAGAGTACCTCTTTAATCTTGCAGGAGGAAAGATTTCTCTTACTTTTTATGGCTCCAAGCAGAGCCCTGCTCTTCTGCAGCTGCAGCCTGAGAATAACTTTACAAGCATCCACAGACAGGCAGAAAACTTGCATGATCAGCCAGCTCTGAAGCACCGTGTACAGCTCTGAGAGTGAACCCAAAATTCCTCATCTGAACCACAGCCATAGCGATGGCAGGTGAATTGCAAATCAGTTTCTGGCATCCTGGATTTATTGTTGCATTTATGAAAGAAAAGCTTTTGTCTCCAGCTCATGACAGTTGTAGAGAAAACCCATAGCTCACTTTCTAGTGGCATATGCACAGTTGGGGTTTTTTTTCTTCCATTTTCCACGTTCATTTCCATCACCTGAAACTGGACCTACGTCCCCAGCTGAAACCAAGTTAAAACGTCTCTATAAACCTCAGAAAAAACTATTGAGTTGTCTTACTTTTAGAGGGACACCGTCAGGTCCCCCTTTACAATGTTATTTGTTCAGCATGGAGGAGGCCAACAGTGCTTACTAGAAACTGAAATGTGTGGTTTATTTCAATTTTGACAAAGTTCTTGCAGGGCTGAATATTATTGGGTGCCTTTTTAGTGTGGGTAATGGATTTGGCACACTGCTGGGCTCCAGAGGTCATCTCAATGGCTGTTGACAAGGAGGTCTGCATTGTCTTGCTGTAAGGATATTCCTCTTAGACATTCATCTGTTGAAAATGTTTTCCACTGCCCTAACTTTCTTTTTCATCTCTCATTGTGTTACACAGCAGTTTTGCTTTGTGCCTCTAAAAATGGTATCTACTGGCTGTGTTAGCAAAAAGGTCAAGCTCTGTGTTGTCTTGTTTTGCCTGAATACCATGACTTTGTAAGAACAGTTTAGATTTTCCCCTTCTTTCTTAGGCTGTGTGTTTCATGTAATAAGACAAGACAAGAACACCGTGTCTAGGGAGCACAACATCATGTGAATTCTTTCTCTGGGAGCCTCCAACCCAACATGCAGAGAGGGATAGCAGCACTGGCTACTTCATGGAAGTGGGAAGATGCTGACCCGGCACCATGTAAAAAATTCCTAATACCTAAGCTGGTTACATGTCAATGCTACATCAATGATCTTGATGATATCTTAATGCTTTATCCTCCCTCCAGCTGCCAGAAGAACCGAGCATCTCTGGACACCCTCTTTTTAATGAAAACTCAGTCAAGCTCCATTTGTATCTTTCAAGGGGAACTCCACAATTTCAAACTTTATTTCATCCCATACAAAGAAGCCTTGAAGAACAAAGAAGATTGTGAATCAATCAAGGTGTTTTCAAATACCGTTGTACCAAAATGCAATGGATTAGTGTAAAATATGGTCAAACCACATTGAAAGGAGCAATGGAAAATTAAGTAACATTTCAGTCAAGAAAGACTGAAGCACACCATTTCAAAATGGTCTGTGCTCCTTCAGTTTTTCTTTTTGTATAAACTTTTGTTGAACCCATTGTTTTTCCAGAAAAATATTTAGTTTTCACCAAATTGGCATGAGCTAGAGGAAAAACGTTCCACTGAAAAAATTCCATCTCCTTTTGGTCTCCTCTCCACTAGACAGGGACCAGCCCTAACGCACCCACTAAGCTATTCACTCACCAACCAAAACTGTCCAGAGAT
>VFFE01007680.1:3101921-3348876 GCA_008921705.1 Burhinus oedicnemus | reverse complement strand
TTTATTATTTTATTATCAATATTTCATTAAAGTAGTTTAGATCCTTCTAAACTCTTAAGTCTCTTTTTCTCTCTCTCTCTTGCCTCCCGAGCGGAGCAGGAGAGAGAGAGCATCTGTCGTTCCACCGGATTAGGCCAATTTGGCCCAAACCACGACACAAACTTTATTTCATCCCATACAAAGAAGCCTTGAAGAACAAAGAAGATTGTGAATCAATCAAGGTGTTTTCAAATACTGTTGTACCAAACTGCAATGGATTAGTGTAAAATATGGTCAAACCACATTGAAAGGAGCAATGGAAAATTAAGTAACATTTCAGTCAAGAAAGACTGAAGCACACCATTTCAAAATGGTCTGTGCTCCTTCAGTTTTTCTTTTTGTATAAACTTTTGTTGAACCCATTGTTTTTCCAGAAAAATATTTAGTTTTCACCAAATTGGCGTGAGCTAGAGGAAAAACGTTCCACTGAAAAAATTCCATCTCCTTTTGGTCTCCTCTCCACTAGACAGGGACCAGCCCTAACGCACCCACTAAGCTATTCACTCACCAACCAAAACTGTCCAGAGATACGTCAGTTTAATGCAGGTACAATTTCTGTTAAGGGCTATATTTCAGCCAGTGGGTAGATGAAGCAAAGCAGTAAGTTTGATTCATAGCATAATCTGCTGTTGATTTTGTTATAGTGAATAGTGGATGATTTCATTACGGTGAATAGTTGCAGGAGAGACAAGTAATGGGAGGTTGAGAGGACTTTCTCCTATACTGCCCCACAGCCTCCTCCCACTGATTAGACTGTCTTAACTGAAGGATGTCCATTATTAAACATCTCTTCGTGTACAGCAGATTGTTTCATCTTAGCCATTGATTTGAAATCTGTTCGGTCTTCAGGTTTACCAAATTTCCTTCAAATGTATTCAAGCGCTTTATCAAGCAAAATGGAATCTCCTTTTTGTTCCTTTTTTCCACAGAAGTTGTAATCCCAGAATCCTTGGTCTTTCAGGGCTTCAGAAGTTACGGTGCTGATGAGAGTGCTTCAGCTGTAGAAGAAAGTCCAGCCCCACATTTTCTTCATGTGCGTATTTACAGGTGTGAACTCATTTACAAAATAGATCAAGAGTAACTCAGTAGCAGACGATGTATCTGCAGATCCTGATTTGCACTTTCATGTTCAAACTACTGGATGTTTCTCTTTCTGCAAAGACAGAAGCATACTCCCCAACCGGGAACTTCCATGGATCAGTAAAAAACTATATTTGATTTTTAAAATGTACAGACAATTCATATAGAAATATCCAAACAAAATACTAACCAAATACAACTGGAATAGAAGATTTTTATTTCTTACAAATAGATCATTGTAAAATCTGCTTCATACATTAGTAAACATAATGAAATGTATCTTCAAACCCTCTACTTTTTTTTGTAAGTACAAATTGTGCTGTTTTCTTTCTTTTTAAGCGGTGCTTATCTATTATAGACAAAAAGAGCTGGAAGAATTTCTGCTTTGAAGCTATACCCATTTTGCTTGTATGAGTCCAAGAACATTTGAAGCTCATCAAGGCTACATCAAAGAGTTTCATCATGTTCCTGCATCAAAAAGGTAGTGACAGAGCAGCATTTTTAAGAGCAAAGCCTGTAGCTTCATCTTTGTCTTTATATTTGAATAGGGCTTTCAAAAGGAGGAAAAATAACAAGCAAATGCAATATTTTCCGCAAAAGGAGAGGACTTGTCTTCAAAATAACTTTTCAGTTCAATTGAAAATTAAATACATCTATTTAAAATAAAGGATTCCAATTAGGAACGTCAAAAGCCATTCAGCTTTCTAGGATTAATTTAAACTTTGAAGAATGGTAAAAGAATGTTTCTTTCTTGAAACATGAAACAATATTTCATCTAGCTGTTTAAAAAAACCAAGCTTTAATTGTCTCCTAATGCAATCCATAGCCTAAACAGGCCATGTGCGTACAATCCTATAGTACCCTCCAGTATCTACTAAAGCAACATTATCCCTCTCTGACAACTCACTGCCTTGTGAAGATTCTTTCTCTTGGATTCTTGCACTTGAGAGGGTTACAGCCACTAAGCTCCAAAGCCTCTTCTTTCCCCAGGGAGACATACCTGGCATAAAATGGAGACAAACACCTCAGAGTACTCTTTTTCCTCATTTCCCTTTCTCATCCATCACTGCATTTTAAAGTCGTGTCAGTATTATTGACAAAGTTTAGCGATGGGTTAGTTGGTTGATTCAGGCAATCACTTTCAATTTTAATAGCTATTGATGTTCATAAGGAAGCATTATACAACTGATCTCAGTTGTCATCTGGATGCTGAGTAGGCAAGGGTCCTGTTTGGCCTCTATCTCTAATCCCTAACATCGTTTGAGATTTCATGACCTTGGCAGCAACGTGATTGTGAATAAATTCTGACAAGTTCCTCAAAGTCAGAAGCAAAGGCAGTCCTGGAAACCTTGTATAGATGCTTAAAATGCTTTTCCTGTCCTGCCAGTATTCATAAGCTCTGTTTGCTATTAAAAATGCTACGATTAAAAATCTGGTGTTATTTTCTGGGTTAGGCTGTTAAGTTTTTTGCTCCAGTTGACATCCTCTTCTGAAGTGTTTTAACCAGAGTTAAATTCAGAGGCTTTCTGAAGCACTCGCTTTGTCTCTTTATTTTTCTTTTGGTTTTGCAGTAAAGATTAAATAGATGGCAATTCCTCAGCTTGCAAAAGGGAAGGCAGTGAAAGTTACAATACTGAGCTGTAAGGTCATGAATGGGAAAGTGAAGGTCATTAAGCAATGCTTATCCATTATTTCTTGCAATAGGAGAGTTAGTTAGGCACTCGGTGTTAACAGCAGATTTAAAACCAACGGAAGGAATGGCTTTCCTCTAAAACGTGCAATTAAATTATGGGACTAATTTTTGCAGTGGTGGAATAATTCAGAGGTGGAAATTATTAATATATGAGTCCTTTGGCACTTACTTAACACAATAGCTCACATTGTACTTCTAGCTTAGAAACTTCAAATCCATTGGCTGGATGTACCTCTATACATATTCTCCATAAGCTACCATTGCTGCTTGCTGGTGGAGACCTAAAAGTGGAGACCTTTGATGTGCTGCTGGTGAGGGAGTTCTTATGTTTATGGCTGTTTATGTCATGGTGTCAGTTTATATCATATTTTTCTTTTCGTTCTGTGTGATGAGGTGAAATAATGCTATTGTTGCCCTCAGATCTACTCTAGTTTCTTTTCACAAAAGATTAATAAAGATCAGTAAAGATTAATTTAATACACATTTAGCAAAAATTTATTTTAATTACTCTGTAAAATTTGAAAATCTATTGCATATCTAAGTTCAAACTCTCCAGAAAACTGACACCACCATATTATGATTAATGCTATAATTTTTCTCATTTTCCATGTGGCTGGGCACAGAACTTGTCACTAATTATCACAGACATATAGCATGGTGTTAAGTGGAGTAAATGCATAATTTTCAGCTTGCTTCACACTTTCTGGTTTCAATCAAATCCATTTGACTCCTTTGGAAAATCTAGATTCAAAGATCTTCTAGCACTGAAAATCATGTAACCACTAAGAAGCTGCAAATGAACTGTATAACATGCTATTCACCTTATGTGCATAACTTTTACTAATGGACAAGTAAAATGCCATTGATGGTTTCCATTTTCCCTATTATCTTCACTTGCATGCTGTTTCTCAAGGCTGCTAGCTGTTCGAGATGGTTTCGCAGGCTACAGTAAAGAGCTATGCACAGTCATCCTGGCAGCCTACGGGCACTCTTAATTACTTCAGCACTCTCTTGCTTTTAAAGGATATCCTGAGCTTCCCTGGACACTCTGAATGAGGACCTGGTGGAGGCAGCTCAGTTTATATCTTATGTTGGTGTCAGGCGAAGCAGCCCTGCATTTCTGAGTCTTTCCTGATGCACCGTGCTCCTCCCAGAGCAGTGGTGATACTGCTGGAGCTGTCATTTCAACCTTCAAAAGAGAGGAGGCGAACCTGTATATTTGTGTTTGTAAATTGCTCCATAATTGTGATTTCATGAAAGCTTCAGATGCAGCCGTCATGCTTACACAGATTACTCAGTTTAGTCCTGACACACCGTCCCAGAGCTGCATTCAGGTGGGCACCAAGGGGCCCCTGGCAGCCCCAGAGCATTCTCCCCAAAGGGAAAGAAAATGCCCATATGCTTTGGGAGCCCCAGGCAGCGGTCACCTGGGATGGAGGTGGAGTCTCCAAGTTGCCTCGCTCTCCTCTCCATGCTGTTCTGGCATGCTACAGTTCCTTTTTGCATACTATCTGAGGTTCCTGAAGGTAAAACCACAGCTTATTTTTCCGTAACATAAAGGCAATGCAGTTTAACAGGTGCAATTTCACTGAAACACTATTATTAGCAAGGGAATTTGGTGCTTCAAGTGGACCAGTTCTTGGACCTTTTCTACTGTCTTTTAATAAATGAGAGTCCTTAAGCTGGTGATCGGTCATAACCTCTGCTGGTTTTGTACAAAGATCTTCATCTATGAGGTCAATTAAAGTGATAGTTTCATATACGAAACTCTTCTTAAGTATGCGCTGAATTCTCAGCAGGAATTACAGCTTATAATGAAAGGTTAATGTCTCTTTGAATAGGGAGCTGGATCTGTGTCATATTACTTCCTCATAGAGTGTTTCAGACTGCCAACTTTCTGCTACACAGGTATGGGCTTCACTCACATGAAATATGAGTTTATTTAGAAAAAAAATATCATTAACTAGATAAGAATATTTATAAATATAAACCAGAAAAATTTAAAAATGTGTTGTATATGTTCCAAGCTAGTAAACTTGATAGTTGCCAATTAAGTATAAGTTTACCCAAGATAATACAGAAGACTGCAGTTACATCTCCATCTGTCTCATTTGTCTTAGGATTCCACAAAATCTAATTTGGAACAGATTTCTGGCACATGAGACTAAGAGGAGAATACTTCTACTCCTAGTAATTGCTTGATGTATGTACCTCTATCCTCAGTCCTAAGTTTGTTGTCATACCACGTCTGTAGCAAGACACATTGCCAGCACATCATGTAGGGCCAGTAGTCTGGCAAAAATTGCACATGTTTCAGAAACAGTTGAAGACAGCAGTAAAAAGTATGCAACAACATATTTGGCGTGAAAGAGCTGCCCAACAGGCCTGATGAGTTCAGCTATATCTAATAAAAGTCTTGTATTTTTAAAATACAAATATGAACTGTTTTTATGGACTGGAAGCAGTTTTGATTTGCTCTTCACCCTAATCTCACCTTCCATCAAAAATTACCGGTATGAGGAGAGGACTATTGACCACATTTAGCTATCCTTACTCAGGCTGAATACCGTTTCATCCCTGTGGTTTCCTCATTCATCTTGACTGACCTGCCAAGAAATAAGTGAATGAACATACAACACCGCTGTACAAGCAGAAGGGATGAGACTCAAAGTCAGGGATAAGTTTATAGACGTAGTTTGTATGCGTAACATGTTATTCCTTCTCAAAGTCAAATTCTTTAAATGAGCAGAATTACATCTTTACTTTTAAATATAGTCCCACCCCTTCCTTCCCCAGCACAAATAGATTATCAAGAAATCAACTGAAAAAAGTAAACCCACTTATTTTTCATGCCTGTTTGCCTGTTCTGTTTGTTACACGTAGATCCCATGGTTCCTGTTTAGCTGTATTTGTGCAATGAAGATGGATAATGCCATCAATTGCCGAAGGATGATTACCCATCCAGATTTGAATTCTTTATGGAGACCACTGTGAGAAACATTTCTCTTTTACCTTCTCTGTACTCCTCTCTAAAAATGTAGATGAATTTTGAGCAAAGGTAACAATAAAATAAGCTGAAAAATGCCTTACGTTATCTAGTGACTGTAACTCCTTAGCTTGGTTCACAGCTTCATTGTACATGTGTGTATTTCCAGAGCATCATCATGAGGAGGAGTTTTCAGACTCCATTCCTCCCTAACTTTTCCCATCTGTTTTAGAAACATGCAAAAATCTTTCCTTGGAACCTCTAACCTCTTAAAACACTACTTTCAAGCCAACTATGGCTGCCGTGTGGCTCCTCGCTGCCCTCAAACCACACACGCAGCATGACGCTCCCTGCACTGCCTGTCTGCATTTCATATTACAGCCAGGTTCCTACAGGAAAAATCCTCCCTGTCTGTCAAGAAAATGTATCAAGGTTATGCTTTCTGTGAAAAAAGTTGAAGTGGGAGTGAAGGCAGTGGCAGAACAAGGTAAAAGAGAGAATGGGCTTTTAAGTGTCATTCTGCAGTGGTACATGTGTGCACATCATGCTTCCTACCATACAGCAGCTAAGACAGGTACCAACACTACCAGACCACCCCAGGATCAAATATGGCTTTGCTTACTGCAGAGCACTTAGTGCGTCTCTTTTTAGCATTTATTTTAAGGTTTGCAGGCCTCATGATGAGTAGGTTACAAAGATCAGCTGTGGAAACTTGCTTTAGATTGTATATACACATTTATGAATAAAAAAAATGCACAGTCACATCACCGGTAATGTATCTTATTTGTTCCTCATTTAGAAAAAGCTTAAAAATTCAAACTGTCCAGGAGTAGAGGCTTGTTCCATGTTTCTGTATACACAACATCAAAAAGATCAATATCTGGCAGGCTTCACAAGCTTGGATAAATACACGGAAACCAAGAGGCTTACTATTAAATCTAGCTCTTATACAGAAAAAGGTACCCAAGCTAGTAAAGCAACCTTTTAGTATGCCACAGGTTTATGGGGTTTTTTTACTTTTTTTTTTTATTTTGAGGACTACTTTTTTCATCCATTACCACAAATGGCTTAACAGGGATGGCCAAGCAGCACTGTCAGTCCTCCAAAGACAGTCCTTCTAATTCATGACCCTTTATCCAGCACTCAGTGTGGCAATTCACTCACTGTTGCCAGCAGGCAGATGAGTCTATTCTAAAATTGCTGTAATGTTACACAAAGCTTGAGTAACTGTTATGAATAACTATGGTAGGAGAAGATAATTCAGTGCTTTTTATGAAATAAAAAGATGTATTTACCTTAGCATGAACCTATTTCTTGAGCTTAGTAGTACTGTTACAGCGCACAAAATGAGTCTGGCAGCGGGAGGTACATGGGCAGACACCTTCACCTGCCTAGGGCATGGGTGCTGTCAAAGGGCCAGGGGCGTGGGGTGGTGGTCAAGAGGGAAGCACCTGAGTACAAAGTCCCTCAGGTGAGATCCTGGGCTCTTCAGTATAGTCTTGGGCCTAGCTTTTCAATCCTTTTTAAATTTTTGACCTGCCTGGGTATCGTTTGTCCTGGGAACCTCAGATATGAATCTCAAAATTCAGTGTGTTTGCTCTTTAGCACTGTTAATCTACACTGCCAACAGAACTGCCAATTCTGTTGATCATACCGTTTTTTCTTTCATTTCAAACTTTGCAGTAGGTAGAGAAGCCATCTGGCACAACTAACCTGTGATCTAATAAAGCACCAATTGCTCTGAGAAATAACTCGGTCTGGAAGGAACCCCCAATGCCCCCTCCCAAAGCAGCTCAGCCATTATGTATTTTTAATTAAGGTACATGATATAGCAGTAAACCAACAAAGCAGAGGAGTTAAAGAGGTCTCTGATTCTTCTAGTCACATTACCTTTAACTTTAATGATTAATTTGTTTCTGCTTTTTTCTGAAGTGAGCCCCAAGAACTCCCAAGAATATACTCTCAAACTGCTGGCTAGAACGCGGGTACATTTGACTGTGGTTTTGCTTGGGCGTTTTCCATGCTACATTTCATCCCCTTATCATAGCTGAGCCCCAAAAGCGTTTTTTGTTGTTGCAAAAGAAACAGGAAGTTTCTGGTAGTCGAATGTCAGTAAGAAGACTTTTCAGAACTGATCCTCTTTGATAACTCAATGCGATAAATGCATAATTGGATGGTGCATCAGTGTGAGAAAGGTCAAGGGAAAAGGAAATTACAGAAGCTCTTCCATCCGATAATAATTTTTTTTTATCGTTTGCCTTACTTCCAACATACTTCAGTCTGTGCTCTGTATTTTCCATGTACACTGTCATTTCTAACTTTAAAAATAACTTGAAAATTATATTTTTATGTTAGTTCTTGATAAAGATGGTCTTAGTGGTCAGTTTTTCAAAACCTTTGGGTATTTACCGAAACATTTATTGCTCTGCCAAGGTACCGTCTCACGTTTATGAAGCAATTATGCAACACACTTGTCAAGCAGAAGAGGAGAATAAAATCTTCCTCGCTCAGGGGGCTGAGCCCAAGGAACACACTGCAGTGCTCTGATTTGTTTTGGTGGTTGTTCATTCAAAATTCATTGCATCATGAGCAAAGCAATCCTTTCTCTCAGCTTTAAGACTACCCAGAAGTGATTGTTGACCAACACTGAGGACTGGAAAGCAAGCAGAAGGTTTCTGATAAACAAGCCTCCTCAGAAACCCTGAACATCCTAACTGGGTGGTGAGGGATGTGGACAAATCTGTTATTCAGAGGTAATTTCTGAGAAACTCTAACATAACATTTTCCAAGGAGACTGCCAGAAACCTGTGAAGGATTTTTCAAGCGAATGTATAGATATAAATCTTGGAGACATTTTTTCTGTACCGTAAATGACTGCGGGGAGTCCATTTTTTTCTGAGAGGAAAAAATGGAGCTGGTCGTTTGTTTGTGCTTTTTGTTTTTTTCTTTTGGTTTCTTTTCTATTTTTCTCACCTTAGGGTGACTAATGCCTGCTGGTGATCCTGTAGTAAAATCTCTGTGCCAACAGGGAGATGAGAAACGTGAAGTCAGATGGAGGAACAGACCTGACTTTACCCAGCTATCTCCTCTACTGCGTTCATTGGTCACACAGCAATGTGAGCCACCTTACATGCCAGCAAACCTTCCCATCACCAGAAGGATTGTATGGCATAATCATCCCATGTCAAACTCCATCACTTTTCCAGTCTAAGATATACTGCTTAATCATGTCACAGATTTCTAAAGCAGCTTTTAAACCATTGTATTCACCTTTGTCTACAGGGTACAGACGCTGGGAGACCAAAACAGAGTGAAATGACTGAAGGATGGAGAAGACAAGCTCCAGGACTGATACCTCCCAATGCCTGGTGATGAGAGAAGTGCTGAACAGCTGAGACTCACTGCAGTTTCAGTTGGTGCTTGAATAACGATCAGCTGAAAAAATGGTGGAGAGCTATTGAAGAGCACGAGATGTTCAACCATCTGCAATCCTCGTGCAGGGGAAGATTAAGAGCATAATTTAACCACAGCTGTCTTCAGAAGACATATCCTCTGGGAACATCCTTCCCCAACTCCGATTTCCTGCTAGTAAATAGTCCAAAGGCAGACCTGTTCTCTACAGCTTGGGCGTTGATCTGCAGCTCTGTGTGTTATCTGACAAAATTCGGAGGAAAATTTGGAGTCATTGGGAAATGACTCTCAAGCAGGAGCAGCAACAAGGACACTACAGGACCTAACTGGGCTGTCAAACAGCCTGGTAGGTACTTTGGCTGATCAGAAGCTTTGTCTCAAAATTTATTTTGATGTGAAATTAAGTTTTCAGTAAAACACTGTTTTTGTAAGTACTGCCCATGTTCTGCAGGCAGCTTTGATTTCTTTATTCCTCAAAAAAAGACCGTTAGATGTTTCTGTTTTCAGCCAAAAATATGCCTAGAATCCAACTTTCTGGGGTTTTTTTTACTGAAAAAATTATTTTCCACTAGGAAAAAAACCCCTACATTTGCTATTGTTTTTCTGCTCTCTACTTGTATTCTACTTTATACAAGAAAAAAGTACTTCTTTTGTTTTTCAAGGTGTGTAGAAGCAAAATTAAAAAAAATACAAAACAAGAGAAATAGAGTTTACCTTGCTTACAAATAAGGCAGTAATTCTGCAAGAAAAAGCTCTGCCTTAGAGTCTATGAAATGTAATGATATTGTCAGCCACCGTGTTACCACTAAAGGTTTGGATCACTTTTCTCGGTAACACACTTCACATTTTCCCATAACCTTTAGACAACTGGATTTTGTTGTGTCTTTTCTTTTCAAAGAAGTTATTTAGTTGCTGGATAGAATGACTGCAGTTTTCTGTTGTAAAATCTTCCATATATGGAAAATTAATCCATCAGATTCTGATCTGCTTTCTTTCGCTGTCTAAATACATATTATTTTTAAATTTGTGACTTTTTTACTTTCAAGAGTGGATTTCCATGGACAGCAAGGTGTAGAGATGCTGCTGGCCAGGCCCTTGCCTGCATGTTATCAAGGCTTAGAGCACTCTGGGAGTGCTGCAACAGTTTTGATCTTCAGCAGCAGAGCTATGGGGAGATCAGCCGAGATCAGGTCTTCCATACTTTAGAAGCATTTCACCCACTTTTTCTGTATTTCCTGCATGTTCTCTTACCTTCCCCCCCTCCCACATGCTTCATCACTGCCCTGTGATGCATCCTTTGATAGGTCTGCTTTTCCACCCACACCTCCTAACGCCTTCATAAACTTTTCTCTCCCTCCCTCGCCGTGGAGGGCTCCGGGCAGGAGCAAGCCCCTGATTACACAACCAAGGGAGAAACATAGTAAGAGCTCCCATTTTTCCACATAGCAAATCAGACTGAAAAGTAACATTTAACCACAACAGGGCAGAAATGTTGCTCCTACACAGTCAGTCTGTGAAATACGTGTGCAAACCTGGTTCAGGGAAAAGGACAGACTGGACGAATCCTTCCCATCTTAAATGCAATCTTAGGATCCTCCTCTAGCACACTCCAGCTAAGTGTTTCCCAGCTCCCTCACCCAAAAACTCTAAAATCCTACTGTCTGTGCTAGCAGCCTAGGTTTACACAAGATGCCTCTCTCATCTCAACCTGGAATTGCTTTTGGGAAAAAAAGCCAGCAGAAACAGGCCTTTCTAAATGAAGAGACTTATGTTCTCTGGCTTCTTATCTGCGGGCTGCAAAGCAGTGTGATACGCTTTGCTATGTATTCTATATTTTGTAATTATACCATCTGAGAAAATAGAAACGTGATGGTGAAAGCAGGAGTCAGCAAACCCCACACTGCCTCTGATACAGCATTCTGGAGAGGATTAAAAAAGAAATAAAAATCCTGCATATTAATGAAAAATGCCACAAATGTGGCACAAGCAAAATACACTGACAAACAGCCCTTTGATGGAAAGAAAGGTCCTGCAGGAACTGCTCAGCATGAACACCAAGTGAGACCCTGGGAATTAACTTTTCCGCTCTGGCACAGCAAGGGCAGATTATGTGCTTTGTCCAGGCTTTCCTTTCGGTGCAATTCATACCAGCGTCAGCCCTGGTAGGGATCCTTTAACAGGTCTGGTCCCTCCACGGGAACACTTTCTCTGGAGGCTGGTAATGTAAATTCACTCCAGCCTCGAGGCCTTCCATGTCATTGAAACTCTGCTCTGCAACCTGTGCTGGGTGACTTTCACTGGCAGTTATTGTCCCTTCCCATTTTCATTTCCTGCCCACCAGCTGCTGTTTTAGCCAACATCAGGGACAGTATAAGAAAAAAAAAGGTGGGAGATCTCCTGTCGTGGTTAGGGCTGGATTGGCCTAATCAGGCAGAACGACAGATGCTCTCCCCCACCTCTCTCTTCAAGGAGAAGAGGCATAGAGGGAAAAGAGACTTATGAGTTTAGAAGGAACTAAACTACTTTAATGAAATATTAATAAGAAAATAATAAAAAGAAAATAATGAAATATATACAAAACCGTATCAAGCTCCCAGGATGACAATCACATCACCAGCAGGTATTGGGGAAGTCCCAGACTGGAGTCAGTGATGGACAGGAACCTAATTCTAGAGCTGGATTCAGGATTGGGACCAAAGGCAGATGAACAGACAGAGTCCTTCTTGGATGCCGGCCATTAACAAAAGAGGGCTGATCCTTTGATCCCTCAGCTTTTATACTGAGCGTGAGGCAGATGGGATGGAATACCCTGTTGGTCAGTTTGGGGTCACCTGTCCTGTCCGCTCCTCCCCGCAGGTGTGACCCCTCTACGCTTTTCCGCTTCTGACCCTCCAACGGGGCAAATAACAAGTTGGCTGTTATAGCAATAAGGATAAGCAAGAGCCTCTCTGCACACCATTCCTTGGCATCAACTATAAACATCGATCTTACCACTCTGAGAGCAAACAATTTTTGCAAAGTATACTGTTAATTTCAGTAGTTAGAAGAGGCTTAGCTAAAAAGTAAAGTTACTGAACAAAATTGGTCCTGTTTTGCCCCAAATCAGGACATCTCTGCAGCACCTTCAGGCTGCTGGAGAATAGGAGATGGCATCGCAGGCAATGGCTGGGGCTGGTGGTTGTTTCTCCCTTCTTTGACAGGTCAGCAGCAGGCAGACCTGGGTCCTGCAGTGGTGCAGGTTTGTCTCGGTAACAAAAGTGCTTCCCCAGAGATCTCGGTGTGTATTGTGAGAACAAAACAGCTGCTTCCTCAGGAAGGAGGAAGGCATATGACATCCAATTTCACAGCTTTTTTGAGATATTGAGTTGCATTTTTTTAGAAAAAGTAGGTGTCCATAATATTTTCCATCTTTATGGGCTTTTCTGCTTGACAGTCGCTCGTCAAAGAGTCTCCTCCATATCTGTTGTTGTCTTCCCTTGTTTCCTCTAATGGAAAGCTTCTCTGAAGCCTCAGCCAAGCTGGGCATATTAAGTACATCCAAATGATCACCCTTTTCATAGGTGCAGGTGGGGTTCAGTGCTCCAGCACATGGTGTCTGCTAATACTTTCGTACTGCATGTACTGTAATCACATAAAAAAGGCAGGATAATAATCTTCAGTGCAGTTTGTGGGATCAAACCCATAGCCTGGAAAAGAGAAATGTATTTGCACTCCTCATAATACTGACTTGATTATTTTGTTAAGCCAGAGCTCTCAGTCTTGTACTGCACCATTACACTTGGATCCTGGATTACCATTAGGAATATGAGCAGAAAAGGGAAACTTCATATCCTTCAAGTTAGCTATAAAGCTGGTTGCAGGGTGGGTTTTAAATAACTAGCGTTTTCTGATGCTACTTGAATATTATATAAGGATATCTCTGCATTGACTCAAAACTCAGTGTGAGACCAAGGAGTAATGGTTAAAGAAGTCATTTATTCTTGGAATAACATATGGCTGGAAAAATAGTGTAATTCCATACAAAGAGATGGTTTGTAGCATTTTAATATGGTTAAATGAAATTATGACTGAAGAAACCTTCTTTTGGTATATATACATGAGCTATGATTCTGTCCAGTGAATGGCATGATTTGAAGTTGTATCATGACTTAAATTTTAAAAACTTCTACCGTAAAATCATAGTATTAAAGGCTGTAGGGATTCTTTGCATCGCCCGCAAATTTTGTACTTTCTTTTCTGTTAAAGATGTATTTTTCCTGTCCTGTTTATTTGAACCAAATGCAACTGTGCATTTGCTTTTATCTTCATTGCATTTCAGTCCCAATTTTCTCATAATGTTCAAGTCTTCACTTCCCATTCACAGGATTACCAAAGCAGCACCTACGTTTGCAAAAACTGGGTATTTTCGGAGTTGTGCTGTAACAGTACTACCCCTTCCAGAAAGACATAAACCAGCAGCAGTGTTAGTGTATTGCCCTAAGTCTCCAAAATGGGACAGATGCAATTCCATATTTTCTATACTGTATTTTGCCCTCCAAATATGCAATCATACCATTCTGATAATTGCACCAGATTTTCCACATGCTTCCACTTCAGCTCAGGCACCATCTTAAAATAAAAGAAAATTATACAGGCATTCTAATAATCTTAACATTTTTCTTCTCCAGTAATGACAAAAGGAAAACAGCTGATTCATAGAAGATATACTTTTCCAAAACATATATTTCATACATATCCTCAGTAAAAGGAATGTGATAATGAAAAAACACCAGCAATAGGACACTATTGGCTATAATGAGTGAGAAAATGAGGGTGTTGTTCTTTCTGATTTGTTGTCTTTTTTCCAAATAGCAGTCTGACTGCCTGCTTTCATTCTCCTGGAATTCTTTTTCAAACCTCTAAATCACAAAAGAATTCTCATATTCTTTGCCATTTCTAATAATTCAGTGACAACATTATCAACACCTGGTGTTTTGTTGTTCCTGAGCTCCTGATTGCCTCTTGAATCACTTCAAAATTTAATTCTTCCACAAATAGCTCATGTGTCTGGGAGACAGCTTTTTATTCACTACTAACCATGTCTCTGTAGTGGACACATAAAAGTACTCCTCCTTGCTCTTCTGTAATTGAGTTTTTTATAGTGAAAAGGTTTCCTTATTTCTTTTTTATGAGACATAGATGTGGTTAATATCCTCTTTTCCATGCATCGATACCCTTATAAAATGTGCTTATTTTACTAATCTTGCTATCCTGTTTCATCTTTTTCCCCAAGCCATGAAAGTATTGCCTTTCTCCTTATACTGTTGGCCTCATGCCTTTCCCTCTGGCTTTAGAGTGTTTCTCATCCAGAGTTCAATTTTGATTCCGAAGGCTACAGCATTGCTATATGTCAATCTCAGTTGCTTTCCTGCAATTTTTAGCAAACCATTCTTTTTCTGTTATTTTCAGATTTATTCCTACAATCTGTTCTAATGCTAGAACCTAGTATCAGTTTTCTTATAGACATCACAAAATCCTTTGAAGACTCCAAGCACTTTTAACTACTGACCAATATTCCTGTCCATATTCTGGATCGCCCAAAGATTCTGCGTTGTGTCTCTGTCTCATCTGCTTTATTTCACTTTGCTCAGTTCTTGGTTATAGCAAATCATTTTCCTACAATACAGAAAGCTCACCTGCAGCCAGCTCCCCTTCACTTTCCACTGTCCTGGGTGTTACTTCTATGTCTTGAACAAACCATACGTTGTGCAATCTGATTGATACCAAACTATTTTGAGGTACTCGCATATGCTTTTGAATGTTTTCATGAGCAAACAACGTGATCTTCACAACCACATCTTTGAAGTGGGCAAGTGGCATTTGAGTGCTATTAATTCTATCTTTAATGCTCCCATCTGGATCTCATGCATCTTCCTTCCCTTCCTTAGGGTATCAATTATCCTGGAAAATACTGGCAACTGAAATCATCTTTAGTTCTTCACAGAACCTGTCTTTTATTTTATGATCAGTGAGCTTCATCAGAATGAGAAAAGTCTTTTCCTGGTACCTCCCTTTAAACCACGGACGGGAGTGCAGACAGGACTGCAAACCCCGTTGCTGCTGATAGCATAGTATCATCAGTGAGCCAGGTCCCGTTTGATGCTCTGAAATTACTCCCCCATTCCAAAATAGTGCCCAACTCCTAATTTCAAGAGATTTGTTTCCTAGCCCTCTTGGTTATTTCATGACTGTGATAATCAAACAGTTAAGAGGGTTCCTGGTTTATGTAAAATCAAAATTCTAGATGTTCCCATTCCCCAGTATCATTTCCACAGCTCAGTGTATTCTGTACAAAAGGTAATGTAGAAATTTGAGGCTTTTGGTTTTTTCCAATTTCAGTTTTTACTGTGAGGGGATCAACAATGTGTACAGCAGCCAGTTTGCAGGAATGATTTCCTTAGACTAATCATTATTCTTCTACATATCTGATCTGGCTAACTTTGGGCATACTTACTGCAATACAAAGAATAAGGAATAGGTATTGGTAACCAAAAGTTTAAGGATTATTTCAAACACAGGCTAGCACATTCTTTTGCATATTACTTTGTGCTATTTACTAACTGAAGAACTAATTCACTGTATAATGTAACGTGTTAAAATTCTAAACATACACAAGTCAGCAAACTGTAAATAGGAAAACAACTGAGACAGCTGAAAGCGGAAGGGCAGGCAAATTTAAAGCAAATAATAAGGAAACTTGACATTTATTAAATCTGTGAAAACAAAATTTAATTGAAACTTCATCACTTGGGACCATATTTAAAGTCAGACTTGGTGTAAAGAGTATGAGGTACCTCCATGACTAATTCACATCGACTGCAAGAACTATGCCCACCTAGGAAGCCGAACCTAGAGCTTGGATGTCTTGAAGCTAATGGAAGTTTCTGCAGAGTTTATTAAAAATGATGTTTAACACTAACAGAATGATGATCTAAGCAAGTATCCTGCACACTTGCTCAGAGTGAGGCTTCCCCTTCCCCAGGGAAGGAGAGTTCAGTGGACCATGGCAGAGGGCAGTCAATGATCTCTGTACCTGGGACTATGTGGTTGTCTCTGACCACCCTTGAGTGATCCTGATGATTCCTCCATAGCTCCCACCAGCACTGCAGAAAGATAGGCATGTTGCCTCACCTGCCTTATGTTGTGTCCCGATGGTGGGGTGCCATGGGGAGAGAAGCTCCGTGGTGTCTTTGAGAACTCTTCTGAGCAGCTCTCTAAGTGTGTGAGGTATGATAGTAAATAAAGCCAATAAAAAAATAAAGGGTCCCATTTGAAACCTCTTTGGCAAAGAAAGACCAAAAGCCAGGTACCTTTCTGGTCAGAGAACAGCACAGGATGAGGTGCTCACTTGCAAAGGGACCAGCCTACCAAATGTGTCTACCCTTGCTTTAAAGCATCATACACCAAATCCTGCGAGCCACACAAGCTTTCTGAGCTTCCATAGGGAATCATTAACACAGCCTGGCTGTGGGAACTTTGAAATACTCAAACCGACTTCAGCTGAGCTTTCAGCTCAGGAAAGAACAGGGAAACCAGACCAAGGTCTTGGAGAAGCCGTTCAGGCAGGGCAGGCGGGCTCTGGAGGCACATCACCCTCAGAGCTGACACCTGGTGGTGGCCGCGGGGTCTTCCAGCCTGCAGAGCTACCGCTGCAGTTGTGTCCAACATGAAGAATAGTGCATGGACAAGAAAAAAACCGATCAAAACAGCATTTATTTGCCCCTGGAAGGCCTTTCTAATTTTTCTAACTAGAACCAGCTCATGCAACTGAAGAAAGAATGCTTACAAGAGGGATGTACTCTCTCAAAACCAGTTTGTGGACCAGTTGAGGCCATTTCTTTGCAGAGAACTTTTCTCAATGATTTGAGTATTAAGTTTAGCAGATGTGACATCCTGGGAATGCCGTTTGGTTGGGGAATTGTTAATGTGTTTAAACAATACAGTTATCTTATTCTAGTGTACTTTGAGGGTGATGCTTCAAGTTGAGGACTGGAAAGTTCATATTTAGGAAAGGAAAAATTACAAAATATTCTTTTTTTTCTCTCCTGGTGAAATCATCTAAAATGGGAAACAGATTTTGAGAATTTGTGCTAGTATAGCTATTTTAAAGGACTCTACCAAAGAGGGTGAGTTCTGGAGACCCTCTCTCCCATAGCAGAGGATATTCTTCACTCTACAGCATCAGAGAAGACTGCATATTTATCTAATTTTACACTACTTTGGGAAAGCCACTGGGAAATAAGCACAGAAGCATCTCTGGATTCATTTATTTTTAGTAAGCCTTATATTTTGATGTGTCTCACTCCTATCCATGCACAGGCACTAAAGAGTAAACACTTTCCTTAAGGCAGCATTAATTACAAAAAAAGGTCAAAAAAAAAAAAAGATTTTTAAAAAATATTTTCTCTAGAAATGCTGATTCCTGAAAGCATTTTCTGCAAGATAGAGGAAATATTCACTTTTCATTAAGTCCCATTAGGTTCCTAACTCATATAAAGCCATACTTGTGAAAATTGGAAAAATATTATTTCTAATAAAAATTGATAAACACTATGCCAAGTGCTCTTTCCCTCTTTTTTATAAACACACAGAAAGCTTTATTGTTAGCGGTGGGATACACAATTTTCCGGAATGTATTATAAGATCAGAAGGGAAATAAGGCCAATATTTTCATGTATGTCTGTAATTAAGCTTCTAATTTTGTGTTTAGTTTTCCTGATGTGAGACTTTAGGATCCTAACATTGGAAATACATTAAATAAAACACAGTCTGCATCATTACCATGAATCAAAATACCTCAGTGTTAGAAAATTAACATTGTTTGGGTTTTCTGTCCATTTCCTGAATTAAGCAAAAATGAAGTATTCTGATGAATGTTTGTTCATTTCAGGCAACAGGCAGAAAAAGTGATTTATTCTTACAGTAGCTTGGATAAAATCCAGAATGGCAGGTTTCCAGCTCACTGTAACAACACTCAGGAAGTCCAGCTGATTTTGACAAACATTAATATCTTAATGTTTATTTTCCATAAAGCCTCATCTGTAGTTCTTTCAATGATGGAATTATCTCAATGAACAAGAAACTTGTTGTTTTGGTGCATTCATGGTAACATTAGGTTTTTTCCCCTTCTACTAACAGTACTTCTGAGTAGAGGCAAATTCTAACAATGCCTTTCCTGAGGAGTTAAGCCCAAATGTAACCCTGTGCATGAAACTTCAGCCTAAAACACTGCATGTCAACACGGCCAGCTCACCAGGAGGTTGTGTCCCCCCTTGTGTTTAGGTGTCATTAAATCCAAGTGAAGCCCAGGCTATCTGCTGGCAGGTGCAAACCCTCTGTTTTGCTCCTCACCTCCCTCCCCCTCCAGCTTTTATCTCTCTTTTCCATTTAGACTATAACCTCATCACTGCAGGGACCTCTCCTTCATCCCCTCTTTGCTTATTGCCAGGTCAAAGGATCCCCAGTCCCAGGATGGGTCTCTAGGTGCTGCTGTAACACCAATAATAACAAATGCCGCTACAACTGCTTTCCAGATACTAAATCAGTATCAGGACTCTCCCTGGTGTCTGTGGCTCCTCTGAAAGAGATGGACAGAAATGTCATAGTTGTGGTTGATTGTGGTTGTGATGCTGCAGGGATGGTGTCTAACCCATGCCATATCCCACCAGTGTGGCCAGCTCCCTTCACCTGTACTGGGGCAAGAGGAGGTTCTGTCTGCCCCAGGACTTACAGCCCATGTTTCAGGTCATTAGTGTTGTGACCCAACAGAAGCATGGCAGGTATATGCCCCTTTTAGACTCATGTATCAGGAATTTTGCCCAAAATATGGCACCTATTCCCATTTCTCAGAAACTGGCAGGTTCCCTTGAACTTACTATCTGAGGGGATAAAAGGTTATTTCCATCAACTTGCCATGAGTTTGTCTCGTCAGAGCAGTGTCAGCAAGAGCGTTGAGTAGTGACCTCATAAGACCAGAGTGTGGTACACAAACCAGCCATTAAAATCCTAATGAGATGAGGTAGGCCAAATGTCTCCAGTACGGATTCTGCCTTTGCTTATAATGTGCACAACTAGCACCTTTTAGTCTACTGCACTCTCAGCATTATAATTGGAAAATTGTTAATACAGCTCAGCTCTGCTGAAAGGTATTTCCTCCCATGGCTTCGTGGTTTAAGCAGCTGCAAATTTTATATTCTGTCCCTACCATGTTGTTTTTTTTTTTTTAATGCTACGCATATTGTGGAACTGGATAGAAATAACAGATACCCAAATAAAATGAGAGAGAGATACGGTGTGACCCTAACTAGACAGGGAAAAGCAGACATTTGATTGCCAATTATGCATTTCCTTCTCTCTACCTTTTACCGGAGTTGAAACATCTCACTAGCCTTTGTAGAAGTACTTTGAGACCAAAGGGGGAAAACTGAATATACAGCCATGTACTATTAGTAGTATAGTTATTATTATTATTATTTCTATTATTAATTACAGTAAAACCCCCAAATTTTTTTCTCATCTCCCCATGTGCTAATGATGTCCCCTGGTAGACTTACTAAGATACTGTTAAAATGCAGCCTTCTCAGCCCACTCTGTGTGATGACTGGCCATCTAGCCCATCCAAATAACATTGTACAAAATGATATCGAATGCTAGTCGGTGTACTGTTACTCAAAGGAGACATCTGGAAGAAAATACCCACAATATCTCAAAGTGATCGTGGCTGACACATACACATTGTAACACCCAGTCTGAATTCCGCTCATATAACATGGAGGTCCTAGTTCATGCCATTAAAACTAAAGCAGATTATGGATATTGTCAGTTCAAAGAGCAAATATAATCACTGTCATGAAAGAAGTGGTCAGTGGGAATCAGTGAGAACTAGAGGTGCTTATTACTTCTTGCTGTTTAGGGCAGACTGCTTCTGAGAGTCTGTTGGGGAGTATGTGGAGTTGTTCAGATGCTCATGAGAGAAATTAATTTATACAAATATCTCTGAGGTCAAAACTCGCCATAAGAATTTTTATTACTGTAGATGGAGCACAAAACATAAAGAAGCCAGCATGCTTTAAAACAAACAAACAAACAAACCGAACCAAAACAAAAAAAGAATGAAAAAAAAAAAGAAAAAAGAAAGAAAAAAAACCTCCACCCCAAAAAACAACTGACAGGTAGGGAAGTAAACATTTTTCTTTTGAACTACTTTGTCCTAATATAAAAAACTGGTGATACAGCAGCCAGAAAACTATTTTAGCAACCTACTTCTCAGGGCAATTTTAAACATTAAGGAGGCATTAAAAACCCAAGTGGAAAACTGAGAAGATTTGAAGGAAATTTTGTTGCTAGATTGCAATTTTGGTATTATCCTTTCGCTTATATTAATGGGGATGTTTAGGAGCAAGAAAATTTACTGGAACAATTTAGCATTCAGTGTATGTTCATATCTCATTTCTGCAGAGGATTAGCTGCTTTCTGAGGGAAAGCCAAGAACCCTCACGTCAATAATTTCCAAACCATCTGCCCACAGCTTTTTTCCTCAGCTCCTCCACCCTCTCCTACGTTCACCTGCTCAGAGATACAGCATGAAATTTGTATTTCCAAAGTTTCCAAAGTTTCATGCAACCAAAAAAATCCAATGGCTTCTAGATTTTCAGTTCCAGTTTGAATTATGTTTAGTTCTTGCCTTTGCTGATACCTTGCAGCAATGAGTGCTAGTGGTTTAAAAAGCATCAAACCCATTTCCATACTTGTGAATCTTACATGTTCTGCCTTGCTTGAACGGTCCCTTGCTCTAGTGTTGAGCAAGGCAGGAGACAACCAGTCCTTTGCCCTCTCTGAGCTGGAGGTATGGGTGGTGGGACATCCATACCTCTGCCTGTGCAGCCCAAGATCTGGCTGCCTTGGTTGTTCATTGGTAGGTGACATTCTCTGCTTGACGTTGGCCATGCACTATCATCAGAAGTACCGATGGGGTACAGAGTTGCAACCCGGTGCCCAGGCAAAAGACAGTGTGGGCCCATGCTGCCTCTCCCAACACACCTTTGGATTCAGCAAATCTCTGGCTCTCACCCATGGAGAGCAACTCCAGCTTAGAGCTGGCAGTACCTATGTGCTCGAGGTGAACCTGGCTCACCTGGTGGCCAACCAACATTTACAGCTCCTGACTCAGAAGCTGCTTTGTTTCTCTGACCTTTCTCATGAAAACATCTTTTCCGCTTAGAGGTTCATCAGTTCTTGCTGTTTCCTTGGCTTTCAATGATGTTATAATCCTGCAAGCTGAAATCCTCATTAGTTGCAAGGAAGTCTTCAAGGAAACCAGCAGAGTGCTTTGGAAAGAAGGCAGGAGATAAATGCAAATGGTGTTTGTGTGACAAGCAGTAGGTTTGGTTTTAATAACAATTGATTCATTTTTTATTCCCTGTGACTGAAGATGACTCACTGGTGTTTCTCATTTTTAATTAATAGAAGAAAATACAATCATAATATTTATTCTCTCTGTGAGTAGTTCTGATTATAAGCAGCTACAAGAAGAAAAGGCAACAGATCAGTCCTGTTCATCCCCGTCCGTGAGTCTGAAAAGCATATTCATCTAGACTCCACAAGTGGCCTTTCCTCCCACCTGTCACTCCAAGGCGACACGAAGTGCTGGTGTTTACTCAGCTTACTGACACTGGAGAAGCTGCTCAAAAGCTGATAGAAGTCCCTTGCTTCACTGACCCCAAAGGCTTCAGTCAGCCTCCAAACTGGCTATTAATTACAGTGTTCAGATAAAGGACAACCACAAAAGAGCTGTGGACTGAAGGGAAGCCATGCAGCACCAGTGAGAAACCCCTGTATAACTATTAAGAGAACTCCGGACTGCTGCAAAATGTTTCCCTCTCTTGCTTGGTGGCCAGCAGGACCTGCCATGTTCACAAAGGCGGTTTTGCGTTCACATCTACATTTCTGAAAGCTGCAGCAATCAGCTCTAGGATCACCTAATATTTTGGAAGGAGAGACTCATAAGAGGTGTTGTCCTGAGGTCTGTGCCGTGCTCGGAGCTGTGTGTATTCATGCAACAGCTGGACTGTCTTTGAATTCTCTCTCTGGCTCTCAAATCCATTCGCAAAACAAGTGTACAGCATAACGTGCAACTCAGTCTTGGCACAGGCACGAAAGTTGATCAGAATGAACAGCGAAGCTGTCCATCTGGTGAGCCAGACAACTTCAGCCCCTCACTTGTTCATGGTAGAGGCGCCATTTATTTGGGTTTGTTACCTAATGATTTTCCTGGCATGTTAAATTGTTTAACAATTAATTTAAGTGATAAGAGAATTTTGTAGTGTTGTGTGCCTAAAGCGGCGTCAGGAAGCCGAATTCATCAGTCATGGTCTTTTAATCCTTGGTTTTCCTTGTTGATTTAACTTTAAATAAATGAGAATTCTTTAGCAGTCTGTTGAGAGTCAGTGTGGCAGAGGAAGGGAACAGACGCAGAACCCTTACTCTGAGTGTTGAGGAAGCACCAAGCAGAGCAAGAGCTGATACCTTAGATCTGCTGAGGCTGCAGTTACTTTGAATCAGTCAAAGGTGGAGACCATGTACTTCTTAGAGGAGAAGAATGTGTAAGTAGAAATCTTGTCTGAAGGCAGACATGTCCTGTTTGGGCCATGTTGATGAAGGTGCTGTCTTTTGTTTCCTGTTTGGGTTATTTTAGAAGATTACCTGAGGCTTTGACATTCCGTCTTTTCTCCATTCAGCAACACGTTTCCTGGTCACTTGGCATCACCAAGCTCAGTTATAATCTCGGTTGCATCTGTGCTTCCCAGTGGTTTCCAGCTAACTCCTTCACTCCTAGTTATAAACCCCAGTGCCCTTCCTCCATCAGTGATTTCTGCAGGTATGAGGGATGCTGCAGCTGAGGGGAAGCAGAGGAGCCGCTGGAGCAGGAACAGGCTCTGCAGCCTCGGAGGAGGTGCTGCACCAGTGGAGGGGGTTCACCTTGGTGCCTGCGGTGATGAGAGCCTCTACAGAGTCACTGAGTGTGAAACAGGGTTCTATTGTGTCCCAGTGAGGAAAAGGGTTTTCTGTGAGAGGCAATGAGTGCAAAACCACTCATAACAACACTCATAACAGCAACGCTGTTTCATGACATCGCTTTTCACGGCAAAAACTACTTGCTTATTTGCTGTCATACCCAGCCCTTGCTACATGATGTACTTTGTATCTTTTATAATTTACCTACTTCTGCAGCTCAAGTATTGGTCTTCATTGACTATAAAGCAATACAGCTAATAGAGGATAGTGGCAACACTCAAAACTATGGATATTAATTTCTTATATACTAAAAAAAGCCTTAATCTTAACAGGGCACAGAAAAAGAGGCAGTGAATGAATGCAGAAGACTATTAAAGTTCAGGTCCCATCTCTTCACCTTAAGGAGCAAACAGTGCATAACATACAAGGGAAAAAGGAGCTGGAAAGTGAAAAGTGTGGAAAGAGCCATAAACTCTATTCTTGCCTTTTTTGGAGAAAACATTACAAAAACTGGAGCTTTATTAAGATTTCCCTGGGGCCTACGCTATAGCAAATGTTGGTTTAATGTAGCTCATGGATTTTTTTGACACGGTATCTTGACAGGACCATGGCTGATAGAGAGCTGTAATGATGAGCTTGTTGGATTGATTGCCATATGTGGAGCAGGACTCCATAGCTGGGCCTATAGAGGCTGGGCCTATAGAGGCAGGCTGCAGCATTAGTATTTACCTGGTGGTGGGGAAAACTGCAGGGGGTCTCCCCCATCCCCCAACCCTTCTCCTGCTATGGGATTTTATACAAGAGGAGATGATGGAGGCCTTGTGGCTTTTCCTGTTGTGGTCTGAACATCCTTTAGGAAAGGAAGTGGTTGGTTTGTCTAGACAAATCTCTCGAGGGTAGGACATCTAACAGGCCCAGGCTTTTAACCCATTGAGAGTGTTGTCCAGCATCAAGTTAAAAAGTTTTATTAGAGCAAAGACTGGAGACTTTTGACTATCTATTTTTGATTCTTTTGATACAGCAAACATTTTTGTATGTTTTGCACTGGTCCTTTCCCAAGTGGTCATTTACTCATTCACCAAACAGTATTAAGAAAATAGTTCTCTGGTTATCTTCTTGTTTTCACGATTATTACAACACAAGGCTTTAAACACAGACTCTATGCATTTAACTCTTTCTTTCCTGTGTTCTACATCTTTCAGCATCATGCACCTGCGAGGAGACTCCTTCACAGCGCTGTGCCACCCTTCATAAAACTGCTGGTACAGGAGTGTCAATCTTGTCCTCTCTTTAAATTCCTATTTATTATGGACAGTAGCAACACTCGTGGCCGTAGATTTCAAAGCATTTTCTATTTTAAAACATATTATCTGCATGAGTGTATGTATATATTATACATATGTTCATCATGAGTCTGTAAGCACACAAAATCCAGTTTGTTTTACTGGTGTTATCAGGAGGCCTGCAGTATCAATGTTTCTATTAACACCTAGCTACTGGTAAAGCTTGAGAAAATGTCTGCTTTTATAAGAAAATGAGGGATTTTTCCTGCCTTTTTGAATTCTAGAAATAATTCTGAACACATTAACACAATGTAACAGAAGCTGAGAGAAAAATCCACCAGGTCATTTAAAAAAATAACCCCCTAGACATTATTCAGAGAACGAGCATAGATATTTTTCTTATAAAGAGAATCTCATGATCTTCTACGCTCTGGTTTAGTGTTTCAGTGATTTCTATAACAAAGCAAGGCTAATATCACAATACTTGTAAGTTATTAAAACTGAGAATGAAGTGTGCTTCAGGGAGACTCCTTTTGGCATGAAGAGAACCTTTTTATCAGATCTGTGACTCCAAAGTAGTGCTGGTTAGCCCTTTTTGTGGGCTTGTACTTCACATCCCTGTATCTGCATTTCATGAGCTGAGAGAAAAAAGGCACTTCTCAGCTGCTACCAATTTCTCTGTCACGGGCAGTGAAACGATGAGTCCAGCTGAGAGCTGTCCCTGTGTCCTTCAGGATAAACCTGGTGTCCCCGGAAGCTTAGGAGATTCTCAGTGTCAAGAATGCATCTGAAATGTGCCCTCAGGGCTCACTCTGACAGGGCAATACTGCTGATGGAAAATTCCTATTGAATCAGTCCCAAACATTTCTCTTTCCTCAAACAATCTGTGTTTTGACATATCCCAGCTGTGGATGAGTCAGGTAATCCTAGGCCAAAAAAGAAGGCTTTCTAATTCCCTTTGTAACTGTGTGGATCATTGAAACAGATGAGATAGGGCTCTGTATGTGCAGGTATTGAATTTGTTGAGTAAATCCTAGTACCAGAGGAACATTTGGCCCATTGCTTGGGCGATGTCTTCAATAGCAGTGGACAGGCTGCTGAGCTGAAAGTGATGTATGGCCAGCAGTTCCCGGAGTTCCACACAGAGCACTGGGGGACTGAAGATCCTGAGGATGGGACCTGAAGTTGTCCACGAAGAAAGCTCAGGCAGAAGATTTAAATCTGGCATGTCACTCTTGTCTGGGATGTTTTCTCAGATTTCCTCAGAAAAACAGACTTTAGGTCCCCCTCGGGCCGAAGTAGGGATGGGATGTGGGTTTCCCCACTATTGAGAAGTGCTCTCAGAGCTCAGCCAGCATCTCCTGCACAAGAGTGCTTGGTCTGGTCTGCGCACATGTGTACGCTTTGCTCAGCCAGCCAAGCAGCAGTTTGGCTGAAACCCAGTGCGTTGCTCCCAAAGAAAGCCAAATGCTCTAGAGGTGGATTCACCCTCCTCAGGCAGAACAGGGTGTCAGACCAGAACCACCACCCATGGCAGCAAATGCCATCACCCTGAGGCTGCGGTCTCGGGGGAATGCAGACACTTCCTCACAGTTGAGCGAGACACCTTTGCCTGCTGAGCACAGGGTCACCCAGGACAGCTTTCTGCTCAGTGCCGGCTCCTGCAGCCTGTTCAGAGGGGGATGAACATCCCTCCTCTGCCCTGGGACCAGCCCTGACGTGCCTAAGCTCCAGATACCTACATCCTCCTGTGCATCTCCGTGTGTCTTGCAGTCATATCCTCCCTCTTGGATCACTGCGAGTACTTCTCTAACTGCTTTTCCTTTCAGAGATACTGCTCTCGCTCTCTCTCTCCCTAATTATGAGGGTGTTACTTGGGTGTTTTTTCGCAGCCTCCAGGAGGAGACTGTTTACAAATTTATTCGTTGTGGCAGCTGTGTGGCTTGACACACCCAACGGACCTATAGTGGAAGAGGAGGAATAGGAGCACTCATAGATTTTGAAACAAAACACGGCCTACAGGCAGAGCTCAGTCTACTCCTGCAGCAGAAAGTCCTTCCCAGCATGAAGAAAGTTATTAGCCTTTGACTCCTGCTCATAAGCAGACTCTCTAACGACCTCTGGTTTTACTACGCCCATCAGTAGCTCCTAGAGATTAATCTTCAATGCTAAAACTTATTGACTGCAGTTTGAAAAAAACCAATGGATTTTCTATACCTATCCAGACAGTGATCTCTTCAGAGAGCATCGGGTGGCTTCTTAAGCCTACCCTTTCCTGCTTGAATCTATGCTGGGTACTGCTGTTTCTTTGAAAGACAGGAGGGTAGCTGAGGAAAAAATCCTGGGGATAAAACTTGAAAATAATCTATTTTGCTGTAAAGGTTCAATAATAGGCTACTCATCTGAAAGCCTGGGAATTAGAGCTGATGCCCTTACACCCCTGTAACTCCATTGGCTCCTGGTGTGCATTGATGTAAGTGGGAAGAGAATAAGAAACCAATTATTCCCTATTTGAATTATGCTATATCTAGTCACAAGTAGGACATACTGAAGGCACAGAAAAGCCTTGGGGATGTGCTGATCAGTCACCTGGTAAAATGTAATGACTCACATAAAGCTGTACTTGGGATATTTCTCCCATCTAGTCCATTGCATGTGCTAAGCATTTACTGTAATACATGTGAGGTCTAATTTAACTCCCTCTCTTCATAGTCTCTTTCACCTCCCTAAACTGAGTCAGTGTGTTCAGCAAATGCCTTTTGCTATGCCTCCTGAAGCAATTTCAAGACACCTCCTGATGCATCTCCCGAACAGATACAGCCAAGCAGACTAGCCAGCAAGGTCAATTTACATAGTGAAACTGTTTCAGAGCTCTGAAACCTGTTATACAGTGGATGATCATCCTTGTACCCAGGGGATGGGAGGAAGAATTTTCCCTTTTATCTGAAATCTGAACATTGCAAGTAAGTTTGACTGGAAAGAGTACCATGGAAATTCAGCCATAATTTGTAGCCCCTGGGATACAAATGCCATCGTGCTATTATTTTAGGAATGCTGCACTTTGCCACCTTCCTGTTTAATGAGTATACTCTTTTAACAAGTCAGGTGTCAAAAACAGTTCCGACAGTCCATTAACGATGAAGGACAGCAAAAAAAATTGATAGCACTTAACAATATCTGGTTCATTGAGCATTACTCTGGGACACTACTTTCAAAAACACAATTGTCTTTTGTCTTCATTCCCTGATGTGTCCTTTCACCTTCTGCCAGGGACAGCCCAGCACTCAGGCATTCAGCTTCTTGGCCACTTTCAAGATTTCGTTCCACATTAGTCCCTCACTGCTGTCTTCCTGTTGCCGCCTATGGTGTTTATAATGCTGCTTTTTTTGCCAGGGGCCCTGCTGGGAAAGAGATCGGGGACTGATATAGGTTAAAATATGTAATGATTTTCATTTTTTAAAAACTAGCGTGCGTGCCTAACTTGGTTCCCAGTACACGTCCCTCCAGGAGCAGTACCAGTGCAGATGAAGGGGCAGCGTGGTGCGGCAGTGGGGATGAAGCACCCGGGAAAGAAATGGGAGCACCCAAGGAAGAGAAGGGCCGAGAACTTCTTAAACTGGCTTTGCCACCACATGCAAAAGCTGAAAAGGAAAAACCTGGGTTGCATGCATGGATTGACGGAGAGCAATTAGGTTTTATTTTCAGGAATGCAAGAACCTGGATCTGCCTATATAATGAATGAACTGCTAAATTCCAGAGGATGGATAACCCACAGTCAAATATTTCCGAAATGGAGGAGAGATTAGGAAAGACATTTTGGATTAGTTTTTAGGAAGTCTTGCTCAGGATGAGGGAATAAGGTGACCTTTTTTCCCCAGGAACCTTTCCAGAGCTTCTAGCAAGGAATAGTTTCTGTTTGTCCAAGAAAAACAGTATTTTATATAGATTTTCTTAGAATTACTTTCTTTTAATAGTGATAATTGTCTATGAGGTTGTACTACATGCTAATGAAAAGTATAACCTTTCATCCAGCAATGTGGATTTGTTATGTCATTTCACCTTTCTAGGAAATAGGGATGAATCATACGTATGTGTGTATATATATATACACATATGTTACGTGACATGAAACTGCCAAGCAATTCTTTGACTACCTAGGAGTTCCACAGAACTCCTTTGTGCCCTTCCTGAACAATTAATCTTATTTAGATTTTGATAGTCAGTATCAATTTCCCACAAAAGTCTTGTTTTCACTTCTGAAGTGCAAAATTCAAAACATAAAAAAAATTAATTTGGGGAATGATATCTTTGTTCTGTTATTTTCCTGGTCTCTGCAAAAAAAAAGTGCAAATCCATGCTTAACTCTAGAAAAAATTGCTTGCTAAAATAAATTTAATCTGCTTATGAAATAGGTTCAACTCTCAAATTCTGCATGAATTCTGAACTGAAATAGATGTATTTTATTTTAAAGAGACAGGATGTTCCTTTTAGCTTCCTTTTCCTAAAAAAACAACACTACCACATTGTTCAGAGCAACGTTGCTGGAGGCTGGAGATTGACAGCTGGCTTACATAGGAAAATTAATTTTTTATAAGCTTGTCCATCGTGGTATTACCGGAACGAGGCAGTAGATATCAGCCTGCCTTTATCACATTTGCAGCTTGCTTTCATTAGCTTTCTGTTTCCTTTATCCTGGGGATCATCTTCCTTTTAAAGAGGCAATCTGTTCATTTTACCAGGATATAGCCTAGTATATACGTGGCCTACTTAAAGTCTAATTAAAGAAGAAAAAGGAATCACATGAGTTAAAAAATAAGAGAGCTGCAGTAAGTAGAAGTTAGAATCATAGAATCATTTAGGTCAGAAGAGACCGTTAAGATCATTGAGTCCAACTATTTATACAGCTAGAAAGGAAAACTTTGAATTACGTGCAAGAAAAAGTCGTCTGATGTTTCTAGTGGTGATACTCTCCTCCACTCAAACACGCAGGGCAACACAGAAACAGGAATGGACATTTAAGTCAACTCATGATGTAAGTAACTTCATGGTGCCTCCAGCAGATGCGTACGTGCTGTGGTACACAGCAAGCTTTTAGTGGGGCACATAGTGGGGTTACAGGGACCCCGACATTCAGCCAGACATGGATCACTTGGATGGGTGAAGGGAAGAAAGCAGAGCCCAGTGGATCTCAGGCTGGGACCACACCATGCCTCTGTCTTCTGCTATGCACAAAGACCAGGGCTGAAATCTAGCAGCTTGAGACATGGCCCTGCTAGCAAAAATCAGTATTGGCCACCGTGGAAGCTGCAATAAGCCACAAATTGCTGAGTGACCTACAGAAAGCTATGGTAGACTTTCACATCTCAGTCTTTCTCACCTCACACAGGCTTCCGAGGAGGTGGAAAATTTACGGGACTCTGGTCATTTGGTTATTGGGAAATTGGCTTAGTGGCTTCCTGGTCTACTCCCTTCCTTCCTTTGCTTCTTCCAGCTTGCCTCAGACTGGTAGTTAAAAGCCTCGTGAAAACACGGAGGTTGGGTCAGGCTATGGGTATCTGAAAAAAATAAGTAGGGAGGGAGAAGAGGCTAGCTCAAGTGTATGAGTACTATTTTGGTAGCTGTAAATGTTGTGCAGAAGACTATGGGAGTGACCACAGAGCCACAGACATTTCCAATAGCCCAACCAAAACAATACACTGTAAAACAGGCAAAACAGGACTGCCTGTACTACCTCCTCATGAAGTAAAAGGACCCCATAAAAAGTGTCCAAGGTGCAGGTTACTGAAAAGGTGATTAGTTGAATTTCTCAGCTTTGGTGTGAGTGTATTTAAGAATTCTGCAGACTGGGGAAAATTTACAGTGTAATTGGGCAAGATGCCAGATTTGTTATAAAACCTTGGGTGATGAGTTTCTCAGTGTTTGTTCTGCTATTTAATGGAAGGAAAAAAACCTTAATTTCTTACGTGTGTGATGTTGGGAGGAAAAAAAATGGCATTTATTCTGTGGTCCTTTCCAAGCAGCTTACAAAATGAATAATCAAGAAGAAGAATAATGTCTTTTTAAGGTAATGTCATATAAATAAAGCTAGCTTGCAGGAGTCATTTATCTGGTAGAGCATGCAAGTTAGTTCAATCATCAGCTATATGTGAGAAGATCAAAATAAATCCTGAATGTGGAATCTAGATTCTGCTTCATATCAAGTAAAGAAGCTTTTTTGACTCCTGATCCCAAGTCTGCTATTTCTGTGGGCTGAATTTATACCTCTGATGTCAACTTTCTCCTTCTACAGATTGTCACATAAGTGAATGAAGGACCTGTGCTGACGACTGGGTGTCTCATCCCACAGTCTACTTCTTGTACAGTAATCATAGAATCATGAATCATTTAGGTTGGAAAAGAACTTTAAGATCATTGATCCCAACCGTTAATCTAACACTGTCAAGTCCACCACTGAAATGCATCAGGCTTTTCATTTTTGACATGCAGTAATAGTACTTGCTTTCTGGGTTAGCTTTTTTCCCCCCCCCCCAACATGACTGAGTCAGTCTCCTGGGACCAAAAGCTCAGCCATAACCTGCAGGGATGAGGCATCCTGAGTCAGTTCTTTAGGCTTTGCAGGGCCAGGATCTGTGCACAGTCCTGGGGAGGAAGTGGCAGACAACGTGTTACCGGCACATAGTTCATAAAATGAAGGAAGTAACATGTTTTCCAGTCTCTCCCATGCTTCAAAAAAATAGGAATCCTTTGTCTTGCCAAATGTGTGTATAAATAACCTTGTTATCTGTGCTTTGCACAAATTGATGTAGACAGCTAAAGATGTAAGGTTATTTGGTGCTTTTTTTCCCTAACATTCAATGTATGTTATATAGTCAAAGGAGAATATACATTCAGGTGTAAATGATTATCGTTGCCAGGAATTTGCATTAGTAAAACAGAGTAGGGCAAAAGTACTCAGTAGAGGATGTGAAAATTAAAAACTATGCACGTGAAAGGCATTGCTGAAGGGGAAAAGCAGGAGACTTGGTAAGAGGCAAGAGGACCTGTGCAAATATTGACACTTGAAACATCAGTGCTTTTGCAATGGGTTTATTAGACACTGGAAGAAAATAGACTTACCCATCACAGCATGGCCTGCAAGTTGGTGGGAAAATTCAGCAATCTGTGTGGACCTCTGCCTATAAGGTCCTTCTGAAAACGCCACTATATAGATGTTCTTTGAGAGACAGGAGACTACAGTAAACACCATTGGGAAGATGACCTTGAGGAACGCAGACCTCTTCAAGGTTCAGGGAGATGCAGGCAGACATCTGGTTTTAAAATTCACTATTTTGTTTTTGAAACTTTACAAAGTTTATGATATTTTGCTATTGAGCCCAACTTGTATCCATCTGGAGAAGAGTAAGCTCTTCATCTTGTCCTCTGGATCTAAACTAGAGTTTACTCAGCTTCAGTAGCCAGGAAAGAGAGTTTACTGTAGTGGCATGGTTCTTTCCACTCTGAATGGGGCTATGCTTTATAACAGGTTTTATTGTTTAAAGGTAAATATTTAGTATGGGCATTTGGAACATTTTCCCCCTTTTTTAAAGTGCTTCACTTTGCCATTTTACTGTGGTTGAAACTTACTTTCCTGCATGCAAATAGTTATCTCTGTGATATGAAAAATTTGCTAAACTTTCCCCTCCTTCTAAAAAGGGACTCCTCTGTGGCATATTTGTTGCAATATCCTGTTGTTTTCCAGTATTTGTGGTGCCTTTACTTTAAGGAGGATCTTGGGAACAAAAAGGAATTGGGGTTGTGTTCTTACCATATATCACCACCCCTGGAGTAGTGCAGATTTTTCCCAAATATATCCAGTGCTCACAGGGCTAAAGTACTTATGAGTGC
The DNA here is from genome assembly GCA_008921705.1 of Burhinus oedicnemus. Lineage (NCBI taxonomy): Eukaryota > Metazoa > Chordata > Aves > Charadriiformes > Burhinidae > Burhinus > Burhinus oedicnemus. The sequence continues at coordinate 3,316,448 of VFFE01007680.1, read as the reverse complement.
TGAGTCAGAGACTGGCCATTGCAGGCTTTATTTCAGGGTGTGTGCTGAAATCCTTTGCAGCAGTTTTTACTAGACCTCTCAGGGCAGTGTGTTTGTGCTTCTGCTGCTGCTTTCATTTATTAGGAAGAAAGAGATATTAAGAGAGACACATCTAAAGAAAGAAGTTTACAGATGCAAAAATATTTATTTCAAGTTGTGAAACTATTCTATACGCAAGAATTATAAGCAATGCTCAAAACCCAGTTGGGATCTAACACTGAGTGTTAAGATCTATAATCTAGTGCAGAGACAATGCAGACACAAAGTCAGAAAATATTGTGTAAAAAAAAATTATGTAAAAAAGAAATAATTCCCACCTTTCCAGTTTAAAGCAGCTGTTCGTCTTCCTTTTAAATATTTTCAGCTTTCTCTAAGGTCTATGATGATATTGTATTCACAGATATGCTTATTCTTCTTCTGAATGTCAGGATGCTTTTTCTCATAGGTTTGGAGCTGGAGAGTGTAATGGACATAAAATGATTTCTTACACCAAAACATAAATAGTATTTAGCTGAACAAACACCAGTAGTAACCACTTCAGTAAATATATCATAGGCATACACACATACATGCTTATACAAATTATTTATTCGACCAAACAAAAATACGTGGGTTGTATTCATGTTGAGAAACACTGTGGCAATAGAAGGTTTCACTGGGACAGTCTGCTTATCTTACACACCTATGAAAATAAAAGTTGAGGGTATATGTGTGGGCACCACCTTGCCTTGGCAAGCCATGGCAGGCCGCCATCTACCTGTTTCCTTTCCAGAAAAGCTTTAAAAGAGCTAAGTCGTAGGTTTGTATAGTTATATTAAGAATATAAAATTATCCAGTATCTATTGCCAGTAAAAAGAATAGAGATAAATGCAGAGGTTTTGAGCACTTCAGACTGTGGGGAGGTGGGAAAGGTCTGCCCTGATGTTAGGAACCTTCTGCCTTTGCCAGCCAGCCCTCACCAGAAAGAGGACTCACACGAGATTTTCAGCATTTTCATTAGGCTTTTTGATCAACTGTAGCTAGCACTGTCGCCAGTGCTAAAGAAGAGACATTTGAAATTTCTGCAAACAGATGTAATTCAGCCAGAGGGGACCTGCTGGCATCTTGTTCCCAACAACTGGTGCTAAGGGCCTGCTTGTGCACCCCTGCATAGGGGTCCTGTGAGAACCGGTTTTCTCTGAAACGGTTTTTACAATTGAAAACAAACAAACAAACAATCTAATTTCTACACTTTTTCACCTGGTATCCCATAGATACAACTTTCTGGGGCATCAGCATTGTTGTTCAATGTTGTTTGCTATACTCAGATACCACACGATTACAGCTATGTACAAACTTGAACAGGAGAGAGTTCATGCCATGTTATCAATGAACTGCCCAGCTACCTGGGGCATGAAACAGTTCAGTGCCCAAGAAGTAAGATATGGTGGTGGAAATGGAGGAGGAAGAATAGAAAGGAGAGAGTATCTGGGGAAGCAGAAAGATGCAAAACAGTTGTTCTTGTTTATTCCAAAGTTGTCTATTTGCTGTTTGCAACACTTCCTGGATGTAGTTTTTCCTTATGTCTTTGCAATTGCTGATGGGTGGTGACTCATTTATGTCAAGTGAAGGGTAGTTCTTTCAATAACAGAACAAAAAAAAAATACATCTGGTGAAGAACATAGAATCATAAAATAGTTTGGGCTGCAAGGGACCTTTAAAGGTCATCTAGTTCAACCCCCCTGCAATGAGCAGGAACATCTTCAACTAGATCAGGTTGCTCAGAGTCCTGTTCAACCTGACCTTCAATGTTTCCAGGGATGGGGCATCTACCACCTCTCTGGGCAACCTGTTGCGGTGTTTCACCACCCTCAGTGTAAAAAATTTCTTCCTTATGTCTAGTCTAAATCTACCCTCTTTTAGTTTAAAACCATTACCCCTTCTCCTATTGCAACAGGCCCTGCTAAAAAGTTTATCCTCATCTTTCTTATAAGCCCCCGTTAAGCACTGAAAGTCTGCAACAAGGTCTCCCCGGAGCCTTATCTTCTCCAGGCTGAACAACCCCAACTCTCTCAACATGTCCTCATAGGAGAGGTGTTCCACCCCTCTAATCATCTTCGTGGCCCTCCTCTGGCCCCTCTCTAACGGGTCCAGGTCCTTCTTCTGGTGGGGGCTCCAGAGCTGGTCATGGTGCTCCAGGTGGGGTCTCACAAGAGTAGAGGGGCAGAATCACCTCCCTCGACCTGCTGGCCATGCTTCTTTTGATGCAGCCCAGGATATGGTTGGCCTTCTGGGCTGTGAGCGCACATTGTCAGCTCACGTCCAGCTTTTCATCCACCAGTACCTCCAAGTCCTTCTCGGCAGGGCCGCTCTCAATCCCTTCACCCTCCAGCCTGTTTTGATACCAGGGGTTGTCCTGACCCAGGTGCAGGACCCTGCACTTGGCATTGTTGAACCTCATGAGTTTCACACAGGCCCGCTTCTTGAGCCATCCAGGTCCCTCTGGATGGCATCCCATCCCTCAGGGGTGACAACCACTCCACACAGCTTGGTGTCATCTGCAAACTTGCTGAGGGTGCACTCGATCCCACTGTCTATGTCATTGATGAAGATATTACACAGTACTGTTCCTCTCCCAGAGCTCCACAAGGAGTAAGCTGGGCTGCCAGCACCCCACGTGTTTAAAATAGCAGGGAAATAAACACCTCCTTACTTAAAGAGGGTCAAGGAATAGAAGAGTGGACTGAAGGGAGAAGAGAAAGAGTTACTGAACTGAATACCATTCATTTAGATGTGTGCTGTCATGCTAAAATTGCCTGTCTTTGCCGTGGGGAGCCGGGGTTTCAAACACTACAGGGAGATCAGTTCTGCAAGAGAGGTGGTGTTCCCCGTAAAGCTGCTGCTGCTAAAATCATTGTGCTACCCCTTCGCTTCATCAGCACAAATGTCCTGAATTTCTTAGCCCTTCTGAGAGCTGGACTCCTGTTGTATGTATTGCTCCATATAGTCAGCATATTTGCTGTGTTCCCTTTGTCGCGCTTACAAGCTGCGAAAACCAAGCACCTATTGCTGCTTTCTTGGCACGTTTCCTCTCCCTGATATTCATAGGAAAAGCAATATGGCACAACTCAGGCAGCACAACGATGCCTTGGACTGCTTGTGGCACAACTCTGTCCTAGAGCTTGGAGGCTCTAAAAGTGCCCATGATTGGCTTGGTTTTTACTTTGATTGATAGAGACTTTTTTTAAATCTACAAAAAGCAATCTGGGTGAAAATTGTCTTGTCCTGATAAAGTTCATCATTCTAAGATGAAGGAATGAATCTAAGCAGACGAATGGCTGCTAGCAGTGTGCTTCAAAAGGGCAAACCTAACAGCCTCCAGAAACTGGGAGGAGAGCTGCCCATGGAGAAGAATCCCAAGGGGAAAAAGTAGTTCAGGAGAGATGGCAATTCCTATACGAAGCAATATCAAGGACATAATGCCATTCTGTCCTCCCATGCAATAAAAATAGGAAAATGCCATAATGGCTAATCTGGCTGGATGAGGCATACCTAGAAAACCAGAAAATAAGAGAGAAAAAGTGAAAACAGTGCTAGTAACTGTGGATATCTATAGCTTATTGCCACAAGCAGAGGGCTAAACTTAATTTCAAAGATAAAGGAGCAAAAATTGCAGCTAAAACCAATGTTGGCTAACTGCATAAGAGGTTAAGTAATAAGCTGTATTTTCACCCATATACCTCTTATGAGGAAGGTAGAGAAAATAATCATCAGGAAGATGATTAAACTGTTTAGGACCTACTTGGGCAGCTTTCACAAAAATATTAATAGCGATTGTTGTTTAAACAGCTAGAGAATATTGAGGAGGCAATTCCTGACCAGGAGAGGGAAAGAGTAGATTAAAGACTGTTTAGGTGAGTGGGATACATTCAGACTGAAAGCACAAGATGAATGTTCCCTTGCTTCCGTATGGAACTGGTCAAACTGTATCTGCTTGAATAATTATGATTTTTAATCAAAAAATATATTTACAAAAATAGCTAAGTTCCAGAAGACTGGAGAAGGACAAATACTATAAAGAGAAAGAAATTTTTTAAAAGTGGAAGAAACTGTGATCTAGAGAACAACAGTTTAGACAGCTTAGTTTTTGTACCCAGAAAGAATGTAGAAGAAATTACCTTCAAAGAACAGTAGAAATTATTTAAGGTTTAGAAAATACAAACCTAAAAAATAAGAAAATTAGAATAATTTAGTATAGATGGCTAAATGAGGACATAATTGAACAATGTGAAAAGAGTTTGGGGTGGTTTTCTAGGCAGTCTGTGGGGGTGGAGCAAGACAAAAAATCAGTTTACATAGAAGCAGAGAAGACTCATTTTAGATAGTAGAACAAAATTGCAAATTATAAATATGTCTAAGTAGTATCATTTGCAAAATAGTCTGTAGAATCGTAGTTGCCAGGTCCCTGAGGAAGACAACCAGCTGCCTTTTCCTGCATGAAGTTTAATTTCACACCTCCCAGCAGTGAACTTTGCCATACGAGCAAAGCCCCGTCAGCAGACTGACTGTGCAAGGCCAGCTTCAACAGGTTGCCTCTGACTGTGGTCATTCGACTTTGAAATGGGAATAGATGTTTCACAGAGAATCTCTCTTAGATTTGAGTTGGCAAGACTAAGAGCTGTACAAACACCCATTGGGAAACAGTTGGGAAAGTGGTGAGCCTGCAAGGGTTTCTGAATCTGCTCAGAGAAGTAGCCTTTGCCCATCCTACATCAGAAGGGTAGTACAGCCCGATACCTATATAGCACTGCCAAGTCTTGAACTTAAGGAAAGTCCCAAGGACTGTTTTTGCACAACACAGCATCTCTTTTTTGGTCCTGAAACATTGCTATCAAAATATACAAGAAGTGTTGCAGGGTTCATCTAATCTGGTCTTTTCAAACCTAAATGATTCTATGATTCTATGAAATGAGACTGACCCTGAGGTTAGGCAAATCAATACATCATTTAAAAAACATTAAAGAGTTACAGTTTCTGTTAGGTAAATATTCCTACCATGTACAGAGTATACAGGGTAATGGATTTACTTTGACCCAGATAAAAGAGGTAACAGAGATGCAAGCACAAAATAAGAGGTAAGCTTCACTTGCAGATTTACATTTAATTAAACAGTAGAGCTCCTCCAAGGGATGCTGAAGCTGTGCAAGAGGTAAGCAACAGCATGACACATACAGAGAGAGATCAGGCCCGTACCAGCCTTGGCTGTCTGGAGAATGTGTCATTTGTGCACGTAAACATTGGCTTTGCTAGAGCACCAGGAAAACTTGCATCTGGAAGATGGACACATAAATGTGGGGACTGGGAGGGAAGGGAGATCTCCCAACACAGCACATATGACTGGAAGAGACCAAGTCTTTGCCTGCTGAGAAAATCACATCTTAAAACCTCTTTTACAAAAAAAGGGCTGAAGTCCCTCTTAAAACTAATAAGGACTTTTTGCTCCCTTTTTTTCTCGGCAGCTCTTCCAAAATCGCACTGATCTTATCATCCACACTACTTTTGAATTTCTATTCTAAACTGGCCGCTATTTGTTTATTCCATTTGTTCTTGTGCCAATATTGTTGTCCAATTATCATGGCCAGGGAGGAGCCATATCCCGTCTCAGGCTTTGTTTTGCTTTTTGTCTGAGGAAGGCAAGCATCCATCATGCTTTCAGAGCTATGCATGGCGTAATGATCCCCATGCTAATGCTTGAAGGAGCTGGCTTGACAAAATAGGGCTGATGCAGCCATGTCACTGAGTTGAAGAGCCCTGCTAAGCAGTAGAGTGATGATAGTACTTCTGGGGTCATTCAGTTCTTTCTTCCTGGAGGATATTATGAGATGAATAACAAATTAAGACTGAATTTGGGCTTCCCTGAGACACTGGGATGAGGGACGCCAGCAGCAGTCCCTGTGCCATGCCTGAAATCCAGAAAAGGACTTCTTGTTGGCAGGAATTTGATCCAACATGCACATCCAGAGCTGTAGCTCTGTAATTCTTGGGAAAGATGCAGCATGGCTCTCTGTCAGTGACTGGCCATCGTTATTGACAAAGACAAATTAGGACAGAGGAAGAAATGCAGTTCTGTCCTGCCTCTAACTCTGCCTCATAGTCTCTCTTGGGCAGGTAACACCCGGGGAAAAATGAGCAAGGAAGAAATGCTGCATTCTCCAGTGACCCTTGGCCTCATCCTGTGGCTAGGGCTTTTCTGTCTCACACTTTGGCATCACTACAAGATCCAGGCAGAACGAGTCCCTTACTACATGATTTTCCATGAAATAATAAGGTCAGTCTGTCAATTGCATCTCACTGATGATTACAATAAAACTCAGATTTTCTCCTCATCTCTACCTCTTGTCAGCAGCAGTTTTTACATTTCCAAAATGTTCACATTTGGCTGCTAGAAATTCATTCCTAAATCTAGATATAGATACCCAAATAAATACAGGCTCAGACACAGAGCTCTCTCTTCTTCAGAGAGGGCTGCAGTCAGTTGATGTCTGAGAAAACCAGGCCACTTTTACCTAGCAGTGAACCCCAGGTAGAGCAGCCTGATTTCTCTGAACGCATTGCCCTACAGATATAAGACCACTGCTAATGCAGTGAAAATATTATTCAAAAGACACAGGATAAATGTTACAGATCCTGGATTTTTAAAACCTCTCTCCAAACCAAAACTTAACCTTTAACTTAAAAAAATGACTATGTGTATTTGAACTAAGAGTATCTAATATTTTTCTTATAGGCTGTTAAAAAGGAGAGTACATCTGTGTTTTTGTTCTTTTCCTTTAGAGCTTAGGAAAAGAATAACACAATATGTATATACATAGGGAAGAAAAAACAGTAAGCTTTGCAGACAAAAAAAAAAAAACACAGCAAGCTTTGCAAAGCCATCACATTTTTTCTGTCCTACGGATTTGGCTATTTATTTTTGGTGATGTCTTATCTAGGTGACAGAAGACACAAATGAGAAACAACAGCAAACAGTGCAGAGTGGCAGCTGCCTGCATGAAATATGACGAGGTTTTGCAACCAGCTTTGACTCATTTCTCAAATCATTATTCAAGAACTGTCACACACTGAACCTGCGTGACTCTGGCGACAGGCAGGGTGCATTCAGATCATCTCCAGGGGCTGAGGACCAGGACCCCAAGTCACTCAGATCCAGGATGGCAAGTCAGAAAGCTCAAATTCCATTTCCTTAGTGCTCGTTCTTGTCCTTTGTGTGTGCTTCCAGTTCCTCGTGAATGAGAGAGGAATACAATAATTCTTAAGTAATTTGTACATTAAACTGAATTAAAATTGCAAAGCCATCACAGAATCACAGAATCACCGGGGTTGGAAGGGACCTCTGGAGATCATCTAGTCCAACCCCCCTGCCAGAGCAGGGTCTCCTACAGCAGGTTGCACAGGATGGTGTCCAGGCGGGTTTTGAATGTCTCCACAGCTGGAGACTCCACCACCTCTCTGGGCAGCCTGTTCCAGTGCTCTGCCACCCTCAAAGGAAAGAAGTTCCTCCTCGTGTTTAGGTAGAACTTCCTATGTTCAAGTTTGTGCCCGTTACCTCTTGTCCTAGCCATACACTTACCTGTTGTGAGAAAGTACAAAATACAGCATTTTTTTCTTTATTTACCATTTCTCATGAAATAATACATGTCCATTGCTACAGAACTTATTTCACCAGGAAATATATCTTTAAGTGGACATTTGGGGCAATTTGTTTTCTACACAGCCATTTGGAAAGCTGAAGGCAGAAGAGAGAACTGGGTTGACCTACCCTAATCATAACATCTAACACTGCCTCCAAAATAAAATATCAGCAAAACAATTACTGTGAAATGCAGTTTGTAGACTGGCAGCTGGAGAATGAGTTCCCACAGTTAAGTGCCATAATATTCCAAGGAAGTACTTAGATATTTGGATAACTACTTGATGAGTCAATGCAAGTACCTGTCTGTATTTCAGTCGTAGGCCTGCCTTGCTTGGATGCAAAGACAGTCTGAGCTGGACTCCAGCCCACAGGTTTGGATGTTGGCCAAGCACTGGATCCTGATGGGAAGCAAAACTTAAAATCATTCCATCTTTTAACAGATAAAGATGCTCAGGGAAAACTCTGTCAGGTAACTGAGTCAAGCTTCCTCCTCAAAGTGTCTGGCATCACATCCTGCCAGGAACCATATGTTCTGTAGACATTGGGCTGCTAAAGTGCATATTCTTGTGCACTACGTGCTTTAGTCATTCTCAGACTCTCAGAGCATTACAGGCACAGCCAACAGTGGCTTAATGCTGCACTTGGTCTGAGTCTCCATGTTTAACATAGAATACTTTCTTATGTATAAATAATTTCTAGAGATTTTTACACTGGTGTCAGCACAGATAACAGTTTGAGTGGCTTTAACATTTTCAGATTCTGCTCCTTTAAGCCAGTTGCAGTGTGAAATACAAATGCACACTGGGTTAACTCTTTGATCCCTATTTGCATATCAGGCGCGGTGGCCAAGGACTGTTGTCCAAGAACAGTAGTATTCTCAGGCTTTGTCCCAGAGCTGTTCAGCATCACCTAGCAGGTGGTGACATTACATTTTTAACATCAAATTAGTGTTAGCAGTGAACAGTGAGACCCACACAAATGCATCAGAAAAGCAAAACAGAATTACTTGTTTCTAATAATTGGGCCTAGAAGGAAGAACATAGAAGCAAGATCTTTTCTCACATGAAGGGCAGATCAGGTTATCATAAATCACTTCTCAGTGTGATCTTCCTCATCCACAAAGGTTTTCAGCAATAAGATTTAACTCAAAATGTAGAGGTTCAGTCTCTAGCAGGAATCAGATGTGATTTCTCTAGACTTTATTTGGGGTGTGATGAGTAGATGTCTGTCTTGTATTTTTGTGCATTTAATAACATAAGAGTTCATCGCAAGTAGCAAACTCCAATGAGGAAGGAAACTCTCTTCTGCAATGAACTTTGTTGGCACTGAGGCTTTCCTAAAGGGTGAAGAAGCTGAGGCCAGACTTCTCACTGTCCTTGGAGCAGAACAACAAAAAAATCTCTTTTGAGACTTGTAGCACTATATCCAGAAACGGAAACCAAGACTTTTTTTGGCTTTATACTGGTCCCAGCATTGGTCAGGACATGACTAACACTGTGGGTTTATACTATATGCAAACCATGAGTTCTCAAACAACTCATCTCCCAGGTCTGGGTATGCAAGCTCACTGCATCTTGACCTTCACCTTCTTTCCTTTTCTACCCCTTGTTTTCATGAAGTACAAACTTTCCTGCACAGGTGGGAGCCATGGTGCACCCCAGGCAGCCTCCCACTGGGACAGTCAGGGATGCTGGGCCGTGCAGCTGCTTCATCAGCTGGGTGGAGCCAGTTCAGATACCTTGCTGTGGGTGAATAAAGTAGATCTTTCTCAGAGTCCTTTAGTCTGGTTTTTAAACAGCATAGTATAGGCCTGGCCCAGTAAAATTACTTTTCTTTGATAGCAAACTGAAAAGTCATTTATAGATCTTCCCTGTCTTGTGCTGAAATCACTAGTATAATGAAAACTTGCTCACATGAATATCATGCGCCCAGTGGAACAGCTCTGCATTTCTCATTTCCTTTCTGCTCCTGTTATAATTAAAATAAAATGTTTGATCTCCCTTTAGACAACATTTGGACCTGGTTTTCTGCCATGGATTGGCTGGATTCTTAAAAACATTTTATCCCATGGTTTTACAGATGAAAAACTATCTAGGACAATCTTTCAAGTTAACAGCGTAATCTTCTATGTTTGCAGCAGAAAGTGACTTTTCTGCAGCTGAAATGGCATGAAAAATATATGTGTAGAGAAAAAAACATGTGCTGTCAGTCATCTGCTAAGCAGAGGAAGCCCCACAGACCTGTGGGCATGGATAATACTGTGCGCAGAATGAAAAATTAAGTTTTGAGGTGGGGATGAAGAACAGGTTATATTTTATTTATGCATTCTCAGGTGCTGACTGATAACTGCTAAGCTTAAGTACATAAACATTACAGGCACAAGGAAGAGAGTCTAAAACATCCCTGTGAGATTGCTGGCTCTGTGTTTCCTCCCAACCATCAAACTCATGATTGTCCCCTGCCGCACAGGTCAATCCCTTCTTCCAAATCTCTCCAGGCAGTTGCAGCAGCTCATGGGGAGTTGACTGACCATGACGTGCAGAAGCACAATGATTCTACCAAAGTATGGTCCACCCAGCCAGCAACAGCTCCCGTTGGTACAGCTAGTAAATACCAAGATATGTCACTGGTTTCATCCAAATATTTTCTTCTTCATGAAAGATTTTTTTTTTAATGCACTTATTCCATCATATGAAAGAATTGCATTATATTATTCTATTTCCTTTATGTATCATCCAGGCTTGTTCTTCAACAAATCTGTTATACTGTTAATAGGTTTAACTGCATCTAAGGAGGTCAATGAATCTTCCTGATCACCCCTTGAGCCCTAGTCTTATCATGGCTTTTTTGTTAGATGACAGAATTGCTCCAGCTTTACATTTTCTTTAAGGTCAAAAGGTTATTTTTGTTTTCAGAGTGCTTTTTCCAGGGAGCTTGTCACTCTGTGTTCACAAATGTTTTGTTCTGTACCTATGAGAGGATTTCAAAACAAAAAAACGCAGATAGCTTAGCTCATTAGAAGAACCTTTCCTAAATAACTAGTGGGACTGATGATGTAGTTCAAGCTGCTGGTCTAAAATGCTCCTGCAGTCCAGTTCTCTCTCGCCTAATTTAGTACAAACCGATGGTTCCTTATAGGCCCCAGTTAACGAAGAAGACTCTGAGGAGCTGCCAAACATACAAGCTGTATTGGTATTGGCACTATAAACTGTTGATGTGATATTTCAGAAGGTCTTGTGTGGGAAGAATCACGAGAGGGAGAAGAATCACCAGGAGATGCCCTGAGGAGGGTCAGAGCTGGAGAAATAATGACTCATCATAACAATGCTACAATTTCTTTCTTTCCTTGCCGGCTCTCCCACGCAGAAGGGGCGAGTTCAGCATCCGTGGCTCCCAGGACAGCTGTATTTTGTAGCAGCAGCACTTTCCTCTGACATTGGACTTTTCATTCTTGAAGGTGACAGCCCACTTATTGCCACACGACTGGTTTAAATGATGAGTCTTTTCTAACTCTGATCCCTTCTCTGAAAACCTAAAATGTTACAATGAGAAGAGCAGTGATAACACCATTACATTTGACAGTCAAAACTCAAATTAAGGATATAATCCATGTTCTGGATCTCAGCTGTTCCAGCCAACTGCGTCATATCACTCACTTCATGAACTTATTTTTTGTTTTATTTTGAAATTACTAAGGTTTCTAAGGCTTGACCTACCATTTCCCAGCAGGGAGGCTGTTAAGAATTGCATTTATGCAATGGGAAGAAATCTTTTAATCTCTAGTCTGTCATTTCAAGAACAAATTTAAATTATCATTGATAAGCCCCATCTTAGCTTGATGAAATATTAAGGAAGCTGGGGAGATAGGTATTTCCTTCATAACTATGCAGAAAAAGTGAAGTTGCTTAATAAATTCTGCTTTTGATTAGTTTGCTGCAGCACCCAAACAAGCTGAGGTTAAAGAACAATTTCTCTGAGTTTGAAAATCTGCTGTACAACAAAAAGTCTTGATTTCCAAAAAGGCTGGAATTCAGAACTTTCTAGAAATTGGATGATTTTAAAATATCATACTTTTACTCACTCAAAACTCTTGAACTCTGTTTCTTCCCAGTTTTGCCTTGCATTGGTTATAATTCTGTTTGTGGTGTTTTTCTCAGGTTCCCTGTACATCTGCAAAGTCCGCATTCTGGGATGCAATCCCTTTGCTATATCAGGCTTAACATCTGAAGTTCTTCCGCTGGTGGTTCTTGCCCTGTAGGGCCTGTTTGCTGGCACCACTGGTGCTTGCTCACAACCCCTAGCTTGCAAATCCAAGGAAACAGCCTTGAAATGCAATACCCAGATCCTGCTCTCCAACAAAACCTTGCAAATAAGTTCAGGAGTGGTAGCACGGGTCCTGCTCACACAGATGGGAGCTTGCTGTCTTCCAAGGTCTGTAACGCAGAATCCTCTGCTCCAGAAGGTGAGAAGCTGACCTTTCCAGCTGTTTGTTGGTAACACATGCAGTAGGTCAACACTGCTCCCTCTACATGCAGAGAACATACAGCGTGGACAGTGTATCAGTGCCCAAAGGGATGAAACAGTGACCATGACTAGTGACAATATCCTACAAGTTCAGAGTTTTAAAGCTTTTTATTTCTTTCTTTTTTTCTTTTAAAGAGAAAGCTGAGCATGGACTTCCATAACCTCTGTCTTGGGTCACTTGGTGAAATTCTCCTTGATTTTATGGGGTTAAAGCAGGGGAGTAGCTTTCCCTGCTCTTCAGTTATGGAAATGGAGTATGGATCTGGAAGGTCAGTGCTGCCCAGAGGAGAAATGACTGCCAAGGCTTTGCTGGCAGGTGCAGGTACACCAACAGCTTCCCATCTGAACTCTGCAGCTCTCCTTCTCTCTTTACTTCTGCCTCATTTAATCTCATTTAATGCTGAAAATCATTTATCTCTGTTTAACATAATTCACTGTCTCTATAACCTGGCAGTGGTAATAGAGATTCAACTGGCTAATCTTTGTATAAAATTCCCAGTTTAGTTTTTATTTTACTTGTATCAGTTCAAATCTTTTTAAGGAGCCTGAAGGGAATTCCCACTGAAATGCCCTTGTGAAAGCTAAAATGCCATTTTTGAAAGATAAAATTCCCTTTGTTTCAACTTTCAAACATCCTACATAACTCAGTATTAACTATTTAGACATGATGTAAATGTGATAGTGAAATAAGCATACAATAAAAGTTAAAATGAAACTATGCAATAAAGTTTGATATATCAGAAAACATTTTGATATTTGCAGAATAAAAGGGAAAGACTAAGAACAAACTTCTGAAATTTCTTCTGAGAAAATGCATCAAAATATGATCATCTTCACTCTTAACCTTGCTGTGAATAATGTCAGTATCCTCTGGGTCAACTTTGCAGTGGCGGCTCTCACTCCCTCTCCTCTTCTTCCTTTGCCAACTGTTTCCCTCCCCCTCTCGGGTTCCTCAACAGAGCTGGTATTTCTGTTATCTCTGCTAGCCATTCCCCACATCTAAATACGTAATTTCCCCTCATAACTCCCCTGATCGCTGGCTCCTGGTAGCGTGTGTGCCCTCCCAGTAATAATTCTTGCCAACCTTAGCAAACTGTGTTGCTCTTTTGGCTACTTTGGGTGGTCTCCAGGTGATTTGACTCTCAAATATGCTTCTGCAAAACAACTGGGCTTGTACCAAAGCTCCTTTCTGTACTCTCCTTCCTATGCTCTGTATTGCTGTGATATCCAACCAGCCTGTAAAATTTTAAGTCATTCCCTACTATTTCAGTAGTGGCCCTGAAGTTTATTCAGTTTTATAAAACAGAAGGAAACAAATTTTATGGACCTGCTTTGTTGATATTAACAATTTCTTTCTTTTTCTTTTGCAAAGTGCTTCAATTTCATATTACTGTTTTCCTCTTGTTCATTCCTTGCATGGTTAGGACATCATCAAACAACACATTGAACATCCTCCACAGTTTAACTCAGTTTGCTGAAAGCATTTTTTCAGGAGACCCATAAAACTGAAGTAGAAAAATGATCCCAGATCTAGTAAGAGCAAGAGATAACTGCCTAAGGATGCATCACCATTTGCTACCAAACAGGAATTAATTCAATATTCGACATTACTGTGACTGGTTTTGTTTGCCAAGACTCTGGAGTGCCGGGGAGCTCCCACCAGAGCAGGGCACTGCTGTGGGAGGCACAGTACAAGCAAAGGGCAAAGAAAAAACCAACACCCCAAAAGCCAGGGCACGCAATAAACCACTTGCAAACTGCATAGATATGATTGCTGGAGTAACGACACTCATTGTTTTGTCTGCTTCTGTCAAAAAGCCGATACAGAGGCCCCACACCAGAGAGGCATAGTCTCTCATAGTACTGGGAATGAGCTCATCAGACAAAATATCTGGCTCCTCATAGTCCAGCCTGAACTGTGAAATCCAACGACTTCTGTTTGCATTTTTGCAATTGCTGTCAAGATGACATTCAAAAAAAAACCCCAAAAACCTGCATGAACATAAGTGGGATAGAAGGACAGCACTGCTATGGAAACAAACGTAAGAATGACAATAAAAAATAACTCTGCTTAGACGTGGACATTGCCATCTGGAGACCAGTCTCCTTACAGGACAAACGTGATACCCTGGCTAGCAGCTACAGTTGTTGGAGGCTGTGGTTTCCCATCTACCCAGCAGTAATAATGGTAGGAAATGCAGACCACTTATATTTGGCAGACAATATTAGGGGTTCCAGGTGAGGTACAATGCCAAGTATTTAAACAGCTCTGTCTGGTTTGGTGTGGATTGCCACTTATTTCCTTGAGACCTAGACCTAGAGGTGGATGCTAAGAGCTTTCCTACCCAGCAAAAGAGAGAAGTTCTTCTCCATGTAGAGTTAGAGGAAGTTTTCAGTAGAAACAGCATCTTCCTTAGCCTTTTTTTTTTGCACTGTCTTTTTTACCTGTTTGTATAAGTGAGGATGTTCTATTCAGTTTTTTTCCCATGAAAAAGAAAAGTTGAGAAAGGTTTTCTGTATGCACAAATCTATTAGTGGCTGAGTGCAAGTTTTCTTGAAGGAGCAAACTTCACAAAAAGTTTGCATCCACATGTTAACTCCCATTAGATGTTTAAGCCTGTCCAGTTGGCAGACACAAATCTAGAGTTAGCAAGCCATTTCCTCTTCCATTTCTGTCTCCTCAGACTTTGACAGCTAGAATAAAAATATAATAGCATAAACGTGTACAAAACAAGAAGGAAAGGGTAGAGAAGATGATTTCCTTCGCCTCTCTGGGGTAGTCCATAACAATGTACACAGCAATGGTAGGGTGTTATTGAGAGTTCTGCACACTCTCTGTTTCAGGCAACTAGTGGTGCTTAAAGTATGGAGCAAAACAGAGCAGGATTTGGAGGTGCAAAAAAGTCACTATGCCTGTGATTAGTAAGATATTTCAGTTTCTGACACTCCTCAGCTTCTGAGATAAGTACTGAACCACCTTTTTTCTATCAAATTCACAACCATTTTACGTATATTCACAATCATCTGCTTTTGAGACTAAATGTAGGAATCAATCAGTATTTTAATGTAGATCAATCATCACTGTGGATTTTATTCAGGTTGTGTTCAGTTAACCATTTCAACATGAAAATTGATTTAGTTTAGAAGAACATATCTGGGGCCTACTTGGGCAGGTGAGGTGGTCAGCTTTCCTAGAAGCACGAAGAAATAAAGTGGAATGCTAGACCCAGACTGCGTAGATTACATCCATCCACTGATTTCAACAGGCACAACATTTCATCCATGACCTTATTTCTGTAGCAATAAATGCATTCATTACTTTACTAAGCTTTATTTAAAAAGCCATCTGAGAAAGAATTTAACCAGGACATTATTTGTGCTATTTCTATGAGGGTAGTCAGGAATGAACTCATCATGGCAGTATTTCCTTTGCCAGAATTCTTTTCTTAGGTATTTTATAATTTCTCTGCCTAGCTCAAAGATGATTTGTCCAGGGAATACAGCTGGGACTTAAGTATAATTTAAGAAATCACTCAGAAAGCAACATTTTACATGCAATCAAATTATTTTACCCCCCAAAACCAAGAACCTTTTTTACAAAGGTATTGTGTTCACTGGTTAAAATAAATATCTCCATAAAGGGATCCGCACTCATCTAACCTCACGGTCTTCTAAACTGATTCATTTAAACCTCCCCCACTTCTCACAGCAGGCAGAGGCACAGCCTAAGGGGGGAGTTCGCTGTGACAGTGTAAGGCAATTGAAATCACAACACAAGCTGACACTTTATTTTCCACGGGACAGGGAATTGGTCTAGCAATTGGTCTGGACATACTGCTGTAAAAACAGATCTTTAAAGCATGACGAGGAGTCCTCACGTTCCCCTAGGTGTCTTTACTACTGGGAACTGATCAGCTGAACAACTTCCTTGGCTATTTCTCTGCATTGTGCAATGTTTAGTTAGAACAGATAAACCAGGACTGATTAGCAGCTGCAATTATTTAACCTACAGGATTTATTGCGTTTAAAAACTGAAGATGATACTCTCTGCAGGGAACATGCAGTTACTTAGAAATCCATGTGAAATATTTAGGGTGAAGTCATTCATCTGGCTTGGTGAACATTTCATCTCTGTAATTTTGTCCTTGATCTGTAATTGCACTTTTTTTCACAGGCAATTTTAGGGATTATTTTATTTTATTAGCTATATAGAATAAAAAACTGAAAATGTTAAAAAGAGGCCGGTGCTGAAAAGAGGCTGCTGAAGGCGTTCACTGCAGAGACACATCTGAAACAGATGTGACAGACCCTACCAGCAGAGTATGCTGGCATAACAGCACTGGCTCCAGAGGAGTAGTAGAGTGGAGAACCAGCCCAGAAAATTATTATTAAGACATATAAGAAACTTTGTGTATTTGTCAGTGGCTGTGTTCAAAATTTAGGTCCTCAGATTTCCAGCTGACTTTGGAGATTCTACATTCTATAGATACAATTCTTTCTCCAAAGACCTCAAGTAAATAATGTTCCCTGAAGCAGGTGTCTGGAATCCAGGCTTCTTTTGGTATATTCCATTGGAATTTAGTTATGTTTAATGACATTTTTCTTTTTCAACAAATACTGAATTATGGAACAATTGCAATAGGCAAGATGGGGAGACACACAACTGAAAACAGGCTAGACTATTCATGAAGGATGTGTGGATTCATAATCTCTTTGGAGCAGAAGGAACTGTGTGGATCTTCACATTTAGGTAAGGGCTGTAAGCATTGAGCTGGTGGATGAATCAGTAGGAGTAATATTATTTATTGCGGACTTTCCTCCAAGGAAGGGTTCCAGGTGGTGATTCCTAACTGGAATGACAGGCCAGTACTCTGATGAGGCTGAATTGAGTCCCATTGTCCCACTTGCAGCCCACTTTTTACTGGCTACCTTAAATAATAGCTTTGATGAATCCTATTTGATGGCAGTTAACTCTCCCTATGTACACTTTAGGGGCCTTAAGAATGTCATTGGAGGTTATAGCTTCCTACATTTGGACTGTGATGAGGCTGAATAAGTGTGCCTGAATTTATTTTTTCTTTTGTTTGATGAATCATCTTTTAACTAATAATGAGGATTTTGAACATAGCTGAAGCTTTCCTGTACATTTCAAAGCTTCTGCTGGCACCCAGACAAGCACACATCGTGGTATCTGCCCTCCCAGACAGGAGGTTGGGACGTGCAGGCTCCCCAGCAGCAACATTCAGAGTGCTCCATCACTTGCTTGGCCAGTGATTGTAATGTGTTTGTGTTGTCTCTCTAGAAACTATCTAAAACAGCTTCTAAATGTTCCCAAATTCTTTTGCCTGGGGCGCAGAAATCTGAGAGTGGCTCTGAAATGCAAGCCTCCCACAGGATGCTGTATGTCAGCCTGCCACGGGGACCTTCAGCCAGAAATATTTCTTCCTTGTTTGTCTTAAGGCTTTATGCGGGCTTTTTGCAGCTTGAAATAATGTTTCCTACCAGTCCAGGTAGAACACCCTTTTAAATGTTTATTTATCTGTTCAGTACAACAATGAGATCTGGGGTTAAATGCTACAGATAAAAAGGAAATTGAACTAACATGCACAGAGATGCAGCTAATACCTCTAAGTAAATGCCATGTTCATAGGACTCTGGGTGAACTGGCATTAACCAGAAGAGTGTAATTTCTCTCATGTCTTCCCAATCATTCACTGTTCCTTCCTAACCTGATATTCTCCCTATCCTCCTGTTCTTGTTCTCTGTATCTAGGCAGAAGCTTTTCATTGTACAGGCATACCCTTGGCAGAATTTCTTCAGGTGAGCTATTACAGATAAAATTAGATAAAAGAGCAATTTTAGCCTGGCTTACTGAAGCATTTCCCTCCCTTTCCTTGTAATTCATCTGAAACGAGTATGCAAGAGGTTGAAGTGAAGGGGGAGCAAGGGAACGTTTTGTTACCTGTCCATCCTTGGGGTGTTCCTTGAGATACTAGATGCAGTTCCTCAGAAAATCAACAGTTCATGAAGCAAAGAAAATGTAGCTTACACGTGGGAAAACACTCAGACAGAAGCTCAAGTACTATTCTAAATATTTAAGCCACCCAATTCGGAAGAGATGAAAATGGTTTAAAACAGTTCGTTGCCTTATTAAACTGTTCCTTGCATTATTAAGCCACTGAGTCACTAATTTCCTTGTCAGCAGGAAAGCACCTCCTATGTAAAAGACAGCAACGAAATCAGAAAATTTGCTGAAAGAGAGATCAGTAGTACTGTTTCACTAAGGATATGGTACATCCAGCTGACCAGGGCGTTTGTAGCAGGTAAGGGTCTTTTCACAGCAATCACATGATAGCGGTCGATGTGAGATGTCACGAACACTTTGCTGTGATTGTTAAGCAACTAAGCCTTCTTGGGTGCATTCATTACAGCCTAACAGTGCTCTACCTTGCTAACTGATAGGCAAAGTTAGTCACTCACTATATAGCATTAACAGGTCATGATCAAGGCTTATTGTTAATTTTCATGGATATAAAATATTAATTTCTTCAGATTACCTGCATATGAGCCAAATATCCCTCACATGAAAAGAGGGATTTCATTTGTCTGGGCAAAAATAACCTCAAAGTCTTTGGGACCTCTGAAGATAAACTCCCTGGTATTTCTAACAGGCTGGAAGGAGAGGAGGAAAAAAAATTCTTGGTATAATTTGAATCTTGTCTTTTTGAACCTCCTTTTCAAGCTGCTGTGCCTCAGGACCCAGCAAATGTGGGATCTGGCCACATGGCACACACACCTGTGTGCAAGGAGGGAGCTGTCTTCTCATCAGGTTTTGGAGAGTGCAAAGCGGGATCAGGATAGGGAGGAAAAACACTGCAGCAACTAGGACCAATGCTCACCACGCTTATTTGGGAGGCAGCACGTCTCACAGAGTTCCTCCTCCAGAGAAGCAGAATACAGCCCAGCACAGCACTTCTGGGAGGTTTCCAAGTCCCTGCATGCTGATAGGGAGGCACAACACAAGAAGCTGTGTGTATATCACGGGCAACTGGGCGGCTTCTTCTGAGGTTCTTGCTGTATTACAATGTACAGGTTGGGTCTCACAGAAAACTGGCTTTCATGGAAAATGAAGGAATTTGTATTTTGCAGTAGTTCAGCATTTATCAAGAATCCTCTCTGATTGTAATGAGCAATGAGATAAATCTCCTTTTTTAATGATTTTCGAATTGAGTTCAATTTTGTGTTTTTAAAAACTTCTCAGTCAAGCTTATTGAGCATAATTTCCCATTCTGTTTTCCTGTAATTCGTGAAAGAGTATCTCATTTCATTATGGAATATGTCAGCTCTGTGTGGCATTGGAACTGGAATGAAATAACAGGAGGAATTATATCAAGGATGGGATAAGGTCTGCTCCACAGTGGAAATTCAGACTGTGTGGTTGTTCTGCAGTGCCGTGTGCGGTTAGACTCAATGATTTTAAAGGTCTTTTCCAACCTAAATAATTCTATGATTTTATGTGACTGGCCTGTCCAAATCCAGCGTGATCCAAACCTTGTTTCTAATAACACATAAGGTGATCACTTCCACAGCCTAGTCTGCTGCCAAACCCCGGTGGAAGGGAAACGGTACCACAAGGGCTGAGCTTCACAGCACTGTGACAGCGGGACATGGGAAATGTGATGGAGATCTGTTTCTAAAAGTGAATTTATTCCCCTTCTGAGCCATAAAAATGGTTTCTCAGAAACAATAATGAAAAAGAATGATTTTACAGAAGGAAAAGTTGTATTTCAGAGACCATACTTTATGTCTTTTTGAGACATAAAAATCAAAAAAAAAAAAGAAAATGGACAGTCCTCAGGACAATTCAAATGACTTCTTGAACTTGGAAAGAAAACTTTGTTACAATACCAAAAGAACTATTTTAGAATTTGTCCTAGTTGTTATTTTTTAGGAACATTTCCTGGTTTAATTGGCATTGCTAACTGGTTTTCATTTTTTACCAAACATGTGGGAAGAGTCATTAAGTAGTGTCTATCAATAGTAAAAAGCAGTAAAGTATGAGCTGAGTTACATGGGGTACAACAGTGCAAAGCAAGAAGCAAACTAATGGAGCAAAGCTAGTATGATTGTCTGAAAGATGTTGTCATCATATTTGGTTGTGGCACGGCATGCCTGAAATTAAAACTGCTGAAGTAAATGGAAAAGTCAAATTAGCTAAAAAGGTTTTAAAGCCAAATCCTATAGTATGAAGTAGTCTTTATTCAACTGAAATTCCCAAGAATAAATGCTTGCTCCTAAGTTTATGACTTTACAGGAATAATCTATTACTCACATTTAGTTTTCTCAGCCCACTTTATATGATTAGAAAAAGGAATACAAGTAAGCTTACTATACTTATACATTTCTTGGTATACTTTGTGTTCTATACATCTGTCTTTTAGATGGCAAACCTTTAGGGACCAGAACTTTTGCAAAACGTCAAGTAAGTTGTTCATCTAAGGAAAAAAGCATAGTCTTGTGCAACAAGAGGAACTGCTGAGCAGATTAACTTTGGAAAAATAGTATGGCTGTTTCTGCAGCCGGTAAAAATTAGCAGGATTTTATTCTTTGAAACACTTTTGAGGTATGGGAACGGGTAAAGATATGTGAAAAGACACCTACCTGTGTCTGCCTACGTCAAATATTGCCGCAGTATCTGCTCTTTCCATCATACCAGATTCCAAACCTATGTGTTTAAAGGAAAAGAACCCATATATTCAGTGTAAAGCAGAAACAAGTATGTAAGAAGACTAAATATAAAATAAAATTGCATTGACATAGAAGCTTGCAATAGAAAACACTTGGCTGAATAAACTAAGAGTATGTCCATCTTTCTTTCTGCAGACAGACCAACTTTGCCTTGCTTGTGCTGTGATCTGGCTAGAAGTGACTGTACTAGTGCTAAAAACAATAACCTATTCGAGAGGCTGGTTTTCTTGGCATTAGGTACCAGAATTAACCAAACCGAAGTTTGTCTTCTACCACAGTCTTTCTGTTCTGCTTTAGGCAAATCAGTTAGGTCTTCCATGATCTAACTTGTAAGTAACTTTTGTTAAATTTGTGACAGCTGTATGTCTAAATGTCCTTCAGGACATGGTTCCTCTTTCCTGCTCTGCATAATGGTCGTGAAAGGACCTCCCTTCTTCACAGTGGCGCATAAGTAGAACCAACAATGCATCACCTGGGAGACTGCCTTGAGGCTTAGCCACGTGCTGGGTGCAGAGATGCCTCTAGTTTTCCTGTTGATAGGATTTCTTAGCTCACGTGCAGTGTCAAGAAAATGCAGCTTCGCTCAGTTTTCATAGTCACTTCAGGCCAGCAGCAGCCTTGGTGCTTCCATGCAAGGCTGAGACTGGGTGGGTCACTGCTGACTCCAGGCTGAAAGCCCTGGAGGCACAACACAGAGACAGATGATACGGCTCTGCAGGAATCTGTGCACCTGCAGAAGCTGAAACGCTTTCTTTATGTTCACTTATCTACCTAACCTCAGCCCCAAAGCCTCAGATAAAGGGCGCCCATCTGTAGATTAAAGATCCCTAATATATGGTGTCCACTAATGGTGGATATATAAGCACCCTGAAAGGACTCCTAGGCCTTGTAGATCTTCAAATGATGTAACACTGTTTTTTGCCTGTATTTCCTCACGATCCCCTCAGTTTTTCATCTGCCAGGCTTCCAAAATTTCTCATTGATATGAAAAGTGTATATGAACAGAGAAAATCAGCCTGAGTGAGGCTGACTGTTTAGTGAGAGCATACTTCTCCCCACACTTCATAGGAGAGAAAAGAACAAACCATTTTGCTTCCATACATTCAATACTTTTTGGTCGGACTTGATCACTCTTGTACTTCTTTTAGTAAAAATGATGCATTTGAAATGCAATTCAATCTTACAAAACTAGTCTTTCATTAAAAACCTGGTATTTCTACTTTTATTTTTGTTCCAGCCCAGCAGCGGAACAAAATATTTGGAACTTCAAGATTTCCCAAAGGAGAGGATTTTTGGTTTTTGACAAGCAGCGCTGCTTACCAGGCCTGCATTTCACACGTACTGAGTGCTCTGATTGCTTCCAGACTGTGTTCTTGGAACTTCAGGAAGTTCCTTAGTGGGCAGCTTCTACAGGACAAATTCCGTCAGTTTGTGATTTACACTTATGTTGGTCATTCTCAACCATCAATGCACTCATGAACCTCCCTGCTGTTTTATTAGCATGACTGGATCCACATGAACCCAAGTCTCTGTCCTTTCCCGTAATCTGCTACAAGGCCACCACATACGAGCTTTCTGATTCAGCTCGTGGAGGAAACCAACACAAGAACCATTACACAACACATAAGGTGTATATATATTTTCCCATGCTACTCTCTACTCATCTCAGCCACTAACCAAGTATTAGGTGTGACAGAAGACATCTTGTCAGATGCGGGTAAATGTGATAGATCATTTGTCTTCTCTGTAACATTTGTATCTTTCCTCTTTTTTCAGCAGTCAATGGGAGAATATAATTCTCAGAAACTGATTGTGTTCCCTACAGATTTCCAAAATAAAGAAGGTGATTAAAAACATAGCTAGCATCTAAATTCTCTTTTGGGTTGAACTTCAAAAGAAAAATTGAGAAATAATTTCCAGTCATATCACAGTCTGTGCCAAAAAATGTTAGCTAGAAGTCGAGAAGTCAGGACCAGAAAATAAAGTTCTCCCTGTTGGATGATGACAAGGATTGGCTCAGTGCAGCAGCTCCTCCATTAGATGAAAGGACTGAGAATGTGGGTGCCACATCAGAGACCTTGATGGTTACCACACACTCACCTCAGTCCCATTTCTCAGATTTTGTGACATGACAGCAGAGCTGGATATAAACAGGGGAAAAAAAAAACATCACCTAAGGACAAAAATTATTAAAATAAGAGATTAAAACCAGCCCATGTATCCTGGTTGATCCTTCTGAAATATTTAAAGCTAATTGTATAGTTATGAATAGAATGGTAATGTTTTTATTGGGTACTTTTTCTCATTTGCCTTTCAGTTGGTTGATAGGTGGATATGAAATTCAGCTTCAGTTTCTGCCCTGAAACCATCACCCTTACTTTACGCTGCTTTGTGGTCTCTTGACATGGTGTAGCTCCCTTAACTGAGCTGACAGACCTATGCCTCCTTGCATGCTTCACCAGGCAGTCTGCTGCTTCTCCTCATTCACGTATACAAATACATATATATGGCATGAGCTATTGAACTTTTGAGTTTTAGTGCTCATGAAAAGGCTAAATGACAGCATTCAGATCTTTTAACATCTGAATAGCTTTTACTCAGCTGTGCTTAAGGCTGCCAGTTAGAGGCACTTGAAATTTCAACTTTCTTCAGAGAGATCTGTTCTCTGCATCCCAGCCTTGGACCATGAGCTTATTCCATATCGTGCATGAAGTAACCTTCGAGAGCAAAAACGTTCTGGTCTTGGGTCTTACTGGAACCAGAAGCAGCAAGTGAAAGGCCGTGTATCACAGGAATCTGAACTATTCAGTATGTCAACACTATTTAAAGGGCCACGTGTGCGTCATGTTCTTGTTTGCAAGCTAATTAGACTACTTGTTTTGAAAGATGGATTAATGAGTTAATCACAGGGTGCGGTGGATGTTTTTTCTTAATGTTCTGAGACCAATTTAATATGAAGGCTTTTATTTTTTATATGTATGATTCATTTCAGAACTAGAAAACACATAAAATTGAAATGTGAAAATGTTAACTGTGTTAAAAAATTAAAATTATGATCACTGACATCTTCGGCACAGCAAGCTTTCTTTTATGTTATCTGAAACTGTAGATAGTAGCAGCAACCACGGAAAGCTTGAATGATATGAGAGCTTTCTAGTTAATAAATCAGAGCTGAATGGAAAAGGGCGTGGTTTTGATTGCGCCAAATGCCAAACAGGTTTCTGGTTTGCAAAACTGAAACCAGGGGTGGTTCATATCTTGATATCTTCTCATGCTGCAGCATTTACAGAAATTCTGCTATTTTTCGTCTTTATTCCAATTAATTAAATTTGGGGCAACTCCTAATATTACAAAATGCACTGACAAAAATTTATTGACTCAAAGTCAGAAGGCAGCATGGACTGGGATCTGGCCCTGGATTCTGCATAGAGGGAGACGCTCATTTCTGGCCAATCCAGCAGCTGCACCAAGTCAGGCATTTGTATGTGCACGTACCTTTTCACTTATTTTCCTGTTTTTCAGTTTTCCTGTTCTAGACAGCTGCCCACCTAATGAGCCAAATTCTGCACATCCTTTTCTTGGTCACCTAGCCCACTGGGCACTGCATGGTGGGATCCTGGCAGCTGGCACACAAGAAGAGGAAGAGCCTCAACATTAGGCAACGCCAAAGCGTGGGATTCTGAGCAGGACAATTTGCATGAACCATGAATCATCTGGTCTTCAAACATCTTGAAAAGGAGAGGTGGAGCCAGATTTTCAAAGATACTAACCTCAGTAAATAAAGATAGAGATAAATAGCCAAGGACAAAGATAAGGTGCCCTAGACCCTTTTTAAAAGTGCTTGGGAAATTCCCCCTCTATCAATAGGAGTTAAGCAGCTAGACACTTCATAAAATCCCACAAATCAAACACCTTCGTAAATGTAGTCATTGTTTCCTGATCCCTCCTGTTTTCACCTTCAGCTGTACGAACAGTCTCTGTACAGATACAGGATGTGCAGTTCCTTCCCCAACAACCTCCTTTTGGTTCTCCTTCGTTACTAAAACTGAGAAAATGACAGAGACCTAAGTCCAGACTGCAAAATCCGCATTAATAGTAAAGGGGATATTGTAGAGACCAAACATAAGATCAAATAAGATCTCTCTGAGACAAGGCAGAGTTTCCATAGCTGTTGATTAGGATAATAACCACTTTTATTGAAAATCGACTGACTGTTAAATGGAAATTTAGCATACAACACACACAGAAAGATTGAGTCCTCATCATGTTTTGGAGTATGACTAAACAACTGTCTATAAGAAAATAAGAATAGGGTTGACAATGGTGAATGAATGCTACCAATAATGCATACCATTGCTAGGTATGTATTTAGTTACGTATCATAATTTCTCTTCATATCTGCTTAGTTTGAATGCAATAAAATAGAGGAAGAGCTGCCACAGTCATCGAGCAGTTGCAAAAATCTCAAAGTCACGATTTGGTGTGTTTTATGGAACATTCACTCCAGTGCTGCTGAGATTTATTGCATCAGCTGGTAAACAAAATAGTCATTATTTAATGGTTTTGCATGTCTGAAGGAGAAAAATACTACTTTTAGGCTTTTGATGAGTACAGTGATGCATTTGAAAGCTCTGTTACTACTCTATGGTCCCACCTGAAGGGCCAGATAGATGAATTTTTTATTTCTTTTGATTTTTGTACATTAGCTGGTGTATGACAGTGCTGTAATATGACATGTGGCCAACAAGTTTATCATGTAGTGCTCAAAGGATGTAAATTGTTGCTTTCACCACAGACCATAGTGTACAGAAAAGGCAGTGGGATGGATTTGCTGGAAGGGGCAGGGAAGGAGGGGTCTGTCACCAGCCTCAGCACCCTGGCGGGCCAGGTCGCGTGGTGGGAGTCCCGTGCTCTCCTTCTCCTCATAGCCACCTCACCATTCCCACCCAGAGTGGTGCACCCAACTCTGTGTCCCCCCATGCTCTGCTCTTCCTGCTCTGTAACTCTCAGACCATGTCCCCAGCACTGAGCTGCCCGTAGCTCTGGACAAGGCTGGGACAGACGTCCTCCCTGAGTCAAAGCGAAGCTGCCAGCAGAGGCTGTGACTTGCACTGGGGATAGGGATTTCCCCAGGTAATGGCAACAGGAAGTGCCCTGGCTGCCTGGAAGGATGGAGCCAGTTGGATCCTTAGTTTTTCTGTGATGTCCTCAGAAGACTTAAAAGTCGCTCGTACTCATAGAAAAATTTGGGCTGAAAGGAGCTCGGAGGTCATCTGGCTAATAAGTACCCAGAACACGGTCAGGTCCGGCGTTTCCTGGCTGTTGCATGAACACGGTGCAGGCAGAGGCTGTTCACAAGGGCAAAGCAGGAGGAAGTGCAGTGAGTCAGAGAAGGCTCTCCCCTCCTCCTTCCAGCCTAGGTTTCCCTAGCCAGGGAGTGAACATCATCACACAACTTGCACAAATGTCTCTTGTGAACAGGAGGGAGCCTGCAAGAGCTGTGACTATTTTATTTTTCTGATTTACCTTTCTCAAGTACTTAAGGTGTGTCCTAGCTCTTTTCTCCCCACAGAGCCATCTGAGCTGTTTCTCAGTGGTTTCTTCATGGGGCTAAGGGTTTCAGCAATAAATAGTTTGAAGGCATTTTTGGCTCTGAGGTCTGGAACCCCACCCAGAGACTCAGCACGCTCCTCCCAAAAGCCTTTCAAGCTGGAATGAGAAAGCAATAAACTGAGAAAAAATAAAATAAAATGAGGTTTTTAAGGAAGAAAAGCTCAGTCCTAAATGCTACTGAGTGCTGACTATCGCATTCAAAGGCATAATTCTGTCTGTTGAGGATAGAAATATTAACTACAGGTGTCTGTTCAAAAATGAGGCAATAAAGAGTGGGATGATTCTCTGTCAGCTCCATTGCAAAAGGTTTGGAAAGAGCTTCTTTATTGTACATCTGGAGATCAAGAGCAGCTTTCCATCAGCACAACTGCAGAGTACAGTCTGTAATCATTTTTGGTCTCAGTTTAAAAAAAAGAATGCAAAACTGAAAAACAAAATGAGGTGAGCTCTACTTCAGTGACACATTTACTTTTTTCAGGTGTTTGTAGCTTTAAATAGTTCTACGAGTATTAGAATTTACTGTGATTCATACTGTACAGTTTTATTTTAGTACTGCTTAGATTAATTCATACTAGAAGGATGCAAAATCGCAATTAGGAGATCAGTTAAAGAACCCTGTTTAATTGCCAGTACAAAAGTGATATTTAGAATAGATGTCTATGAACGTATAATACATCAGAAGGAAGAATATCCAAGCTATCTGAGGACTTTAAGGCAAACTAAGGAGATTTAAACATTCCTCCTTCAATATAAACCTATCTCTATTTATGTGAATATTGCTTTAGATTTTAAAAGAAGATTCTTGAAAAAGTTGGAAGGAACAAACTCTGATAAAACATAATGAAGGAAATGCCTTTAATGTTAAAACAGATGTTTTCCAGCGTTTTATGTAATAGGCTTTGTAGCAGTTTTGGTCCTAATCCTATTTGAAGACATATTGGAGTAAAGAAATGAGATGATTTCCTTTCCCACCTGAAAGAAACCTATTGCTCCACCAGAGCACACAACCATTCACATCGTACATCCAGCAACTGTGTGGGCACTGAAATAAAGGTTGGAAATTTTTTGCTTAGCCTTTCTTTATTTGCATGCACCCACTGATGAACATTGACAAAGAAGAGCTCAAATAAAGCAGACACACGTGCTGCTGCAGGAGAACGCTGCTCTATGCAAGGTCACGTTTCTGCACTTAGAGGAGGTTATCGAAGCCTTTGGACTTGTTCCAGGTCCTGTTGAAATCATGGTACAGTCCCTCTGGCTGGCACAGCGGGAACTTCACAGGATCCTTGTGCTCCAGTGCAGCAGCCTGGAGCCATGAGAGAGCAGCAAATACCATTTGTCATCACTGTTTTTCTCATCAGACTTCCCTCCCACTTCTAGAGAGAAAAAAAAGAGAAAAAAGTCTTGCTAGTCTCACTGCTTTCTACTGGAGGCATTTTTATAAAGTATTCATTTTTAACATCAGTAAAACTCAGGATTTCTCCTTATTGAAAACTACTGTGATGATGGAAAGTTTTTTTCTGGTTTGATAATGAGGTATATTTTTCACCCTTACACTCTTGACTCTCTAAATACCTTTTATTAGTACAATCTATCCTCTTTATCTTGCCTCCCACACACAGCAAAAAATATCCCATAGAGAACAGTATTCATATACATTTATTAGTTACTATGAGTTCTATTGCTGCACTTCATACTAAGCTTTAAAAATTTTAATCATGCATTGTCCTCTTAGAAAAGACGCTGCACACTTGCTTAGTCAGTAGTAAGCCTCCAAGAAAGTTCACTGAGCAAAAACATTGTAATTCAGCTGGCAGATATATGAAAGAATTTAACCTGTAGTTAATATATTAATGTCTTTAATGAGGCTCTAGCATGAGAAAAAATAAGACTTAATGTTACTGTATGCTCACCAGCTTGAAGTTGGGCCGCACCAAGTGAGACAATATGATGTACTTTGAGTTCAAATTGCATTTAAAACCCTTCCCACAAAAGCGGTTAGGTACCTAACCAGCTGTGCCTGGAAGAGCATCCATTTTGTCCATACTCATCTGAAATCATGGTCAGGGCTGTCAGTACAAAGGGAATCTTCATTAAAAGGGACTTGTTTTATTCCCACATAATAGATAGAATGTTTTACATTTCATAAATTAGTCTTTAACTTTCCTGAACTATGTCTCTTATGAATGGTTCAGATATTAGCTGGGAATGCTCTTTTCTCTGGCATTTATTTGGAAATCACAGCTCACGATCACATCAGTTGCTAATAACTCAAACAGCATGCTTTCATGCATCTTGTTTACATAGGGTTTTTTTAATATCATCGCTCTTCATTAGGCTTTATATACTATGATTAACACCCCTTCTCCGCAGCAATTAAGTAATTTATCAGATGACAGACATTACTGTACAGGACCACCATACACTGAAAAATTAGGCTCACTTTAACAGGAGCAAGTATCTCTGCGCTAATTATCACCAGTGATAGTTATGCATAATAATAAAAAGCTTTCTAGAAAGATAATGAGGCAGATTTTACTCTCAATAACACTAATGTAAATGCATTATCATTCTGGCACATCCACAGAGTGGTTCTTCCAGATATACATAACCATAGCTGGACTGTGTTTATCCAGTAGAACAGATTTCTTGTCACTGCCTGGATCCAGAACAGCTGCCCTCAGCAGTACAGCTGACTTCAAGCTTGGGGACACAATCTTTCACCTGTGATCTGAGACACAATTTCTGTGATTTTTATTTTTTTTATGTGGTCCATTGTATCTAATTTTTATTTTTTTTTTAAATAAATGTTCCATATTTTCCTCCTCCTCAGCTGATGAGAAGCAATAGAGGAACGGGGACACTTCCGGCAGTCAGAAATCTGTCCGCAGGGATACGAGCCAAACTCATCACTGTTTTGCTCCTGAAGTATGGAATTGTGAGAAAGCCATTTATTGGGGCAAATCACTGTTAAAATGAGATGTGGTGAAATTTTGCTTGCCATCATTTAGCTTGTCAATTAAAAAAAATTATGTGTTTCCACATGGATTTTTTTTTCTTTTCTCTTTTTGATGCTTAAAATTCCACTGAAATATAATGATAAAGGCACTCTCCTGCTCTGGAAATACTTTACAAAGCAATTCCCTGAGTGTTGTCACAGACTAAGGATGAAGAATCAGCACAGCCTTTCATTTTTATAGAGTCTTTGATATAGTTCTTCACAGGATATCACTAAAGAAAGAACCGGGATTATGGGTTGCAATGGAAAGTTAAAGGGCAGTGATGTTATTTGAAATGTAGTTTAGTCAAATCTGCTTATTTCAGCAACCACTGTTCAGCAGCAGGTATGACTGTCCCATGCAAATCACTAGTCATGAGCTTCAGTGGCTGTTTGCCTATGCAAGACAAGATGAACCCAACCGATTATAATCACTGTTTCCCTCCTCTGCAGTAGAAATTTGAGCTGTGACACACAGTACCAGCTGGTGGACACTGGCTACTATAATAAAAGTTAATTTGCAGGATGGTATGGGCTGCATTAATTTTCAACGTGGCAAAATGCTAACAATTGACCCAACCTTGGGCCAGTGTTGTTTCATCAGCAAACTGAAAAAGGAAGTAAGTCATGAGTCATATAAAATGCTGTAGATGATAGACAATTATTTAGATTAGTCAAAGCCACAGGACTCTGGAGGGGTATTAAGAGTACCATAAGAACACGAAGCAAAGCAGCACACTGGCAGATGGAATTCTTTGTAGCTAGAAAAAAGAGATTAGAGCATTTACCCGGAAAGAAGGTACAATTTATACAAAGTGGAATAGCTTCACTATGGGACTGAAGGAAACGTCCATGGCCGTCTCCCTTCCTCTTCCCCTCCAGAATACTCTACAGCCTGCTCACTAGGAAACCCTGCAAGAATTATGGATCGTTTAGGTTAAATTTCTGTGTGGTATCAGGTAGATGAGAAGTTAAAACCCAAGCCTCTGATATTTCACTGAGTACCCAAGCAGTAAACCCTTGGACTTTGAGTTATGTGTTTATGCAAGAAAAGAAAACATGTGGAGCAGCCACATTGTAAAGGGCTGCAGTGGCCACCGTGGCACCCTGGATGGAGCCCGGTCCATCAAGACAGCTCTTGCTGAGCCCCTGAGGGAGTATGAGCAGAAGATTATCAAACTCTTGGATCCCTTCCAGGACACTAGCTGGGTACCACATTGCCCAGGATATGTCGTGATGTGTGACCAGGCACCCAATTCTGAGACCAAAAAGTAAAGTGAGATGGAGCTGCTCTCAGATTTTGTGCTGCCTTTAAATCCCAGGTCCACTTTTGTATCCCACCCCAAGATAATCGTATAAAAGTCAAAGACCCAGAGAGGTGAGGAGTAATAGTCCATTTCTCAAACATGTTACCAGAGATAATATCCCACAGTGATGCTGTTAAAAGATGGCTATCCTCTACGGTTAAAACCAGTGTTTAAACTGAACTTTGACTTCTGAAATGGGCCTGGTTTTTTAAGCCATGGTCAGAAAGCTGCAACAAATGCAGCTGGGGTCCCCCAAATGATAGCGCCAGGTATGAAAAAATATTCAGAGGGACACTGTGGGCTGCTGCTCTAGGCAGCATGGCCAAAGTTCACAGCCCCAGGGAAGGGACATGGGCAGCATCCATGGGTAGTGCGCCCTGTCTCCCCCAAGGGAGGTTAGACTGTCCCCATTTCTGTTTGAAGGCTGGTTACCAGAGAAAGAGGTTTGGTATGGGACAAAGACTCAAAACTGTATCACTAGTTACCTGCAATTTTCTGTCACAGAGCATGCTCATTCATCCACACTAAGTGATACGTTAATTGAAATAAGAAGGTTTTTTGAGATCAAGAACCAGAAATGAAGTTGTAGACTAAGGTAACCTTAATTGAAAATCCAGCGGTGAGAGAAAAATCAGTAAGAAAAACAAACCTTGACTAGTTTTCCCATCACGTTCCCTCTCTGAAATGGGGATAAAGCACACACCTGAAATTTTCTAACTGAAAGCCAATGTCATTTCAAGCAAATAGCCCGCTACCCACACAAAAGCTCTTCAGGTAGTGCAACATCAAACAGGAGACCCAGCAGCAGACAATCAGCTTAACTAAGCACCCCTTTGAGAGCAGCTCTTTAGGGAGAGCCAGCTGAGCCATAAAAACTGCTGGGGATGAATGACATCAATGCAATTTACTGGCTTTCTTCAACTGAAGACGACAGCGTAAGGAAATGATTTAAGAGACAACTAAACTCTGTTAGAGTCATAATGAGTAAATAATAGGTTCCACTACACATATTGGTGTATGCAACTAATTCAAGATGATTAACAGAAGCATATGACAGAACAAGCTCTCCCTTTTTTCCCAAAAACATTTTATTAACATTACTTATGAATTCATATTTAGAAAATATTGTAGGTGAAATTAATTGAAATTCAGACATGGCTCAAATACAAAACATAAAAGAAGGTGCAATAATACCACCATAGGCATAATCTACCATAAGAAATACACTAGTGCCTCAAAAGAGGGATTACATGAGATCTGCAGAGGCTTCTGCTTTTCTGCTTTAACAGACATAAACACATATATCAAGACCCTCAGCAGATGTAATCAGTGTAGCCCCATTAAAATCAATAAAAATATACCGATTTATGCCATCCGAGGATCTGGAGTGTAACTTAGCAGAAATTTCAAACGTCATGAAAAAGTAATGGCTACATTTTTATTTTAATAGTCAAGTAGCTGATGTGTTGCCTTTGTCAGAGTGTTTATCAAAGTACCTCTATTCCCAATTTTCTCTTGTGGGATGAGTCAGATTTAAGTTTATATTTCCTTTACTGCTACAAAAGCTTCTGAAAGCCTTGACTATGAACACAACTGTAAAGGACAGTCTACTTAAATGATAGTGCCAAAGTATGTAAAATGGCAGGGCAATAAACCTTTGAACATGCTTTTGAAAGGTTCCTTATCTTTAGCAAGCAGAGGATGCCAAAAAAATCCATGGTAGAGATTTAACTTTGTACTCTTTTTAGTTATACTATGAGACAACTGATTTTTCAAATCTTAATTCATTTGTAACAGCTGAAATATTCTCCCAAGGCAGTAGTAACATTCCCCCATAAAAACATGGAAATCAAAATATCTGGCTTTGCCAAAGTATTACTGCAAAGACAACAGAGCAGAAGAACCAAACTTAGGTTCATTCTTCTTCTATTAAATGCAGTTCTTTATAAAACGTAAGTTGGAAATAAAAAGCAGTTCCGAAAGACAGAACTATGTCAGTGTATAAAAATGTGTGGAAACTATCTTACAAAAGAAGAAAGTGGAATCAAAAGAAGGTGTTTCAAACACCCAAGTGCACATCAGCTTTAAGACTTCGGGTTATACGTCTGAGGTTTTTTAATCAGTTTTCTCATCATTTTTCTGCGGAATACATTCACTGGCTTGTTGATTCTCGGTTTCTGAGTCCCTGCTGAGAAAACAAAGGAAACAGTTAGGGAAACAGTATGACAAAACTGTTACTACTCTTTATGGTTTGGGCTTTTTTTTTTATGTTATGCTGTTTAAGCAGCTGAGCCAATAATAACAAACACATCAGAAACAGTAAAAATATGTTCTGGACACCCTATTCTCACACATTGTAAGGTCTCCAATGTGTCCGCCTTTGGCACTGGAGTCCTACTTTGCTGCTCTTTTCCTGAGCAAGCATCAAAGTCTTTTCTAGCTGTCCTGTAGCGACAGCAGAATGGAAGTAAACACACTGCTCTATCTGGAGAAAAAAAAAAGAACTATTACTACATTTCTCTGAACAACACTGGGGGAAAGTCCCAAATATAACCAGTGCTTGTGGGAGATGAAAAGATGAAATGATTTGGGTTTCTGCACAGGACCGTGTTTCACACAGAAGCTGCAGAGTGGTCAAAGACAGTCAGGATTATCTCCAGGAATGCTTACGAAGGCTGCATGAAATGTGCGAATGCAGTTCAGAAAACAAGTACTTTGCAAACCTGACTGAAAATCTTATGTCTTTATGCTGTTTACCTGCACACAGAGCCCCTGTGGTCAGTTCCCAATCCTTTCGCTGTCACCCCAACTTATTTATTTTGTTTTCCAATACATTTTTTTTTAATGAAATGAATCAGAAACCTTTTCGCTCCAAAAGCTATAGATCAATTCAAACAGCAGTTGCGTATTTGCACAGGGAAGGTCAACTGAATTCAACCTGAGACTCCAAAAAGTAACAGGAAAGATGTTGGGGAAGGAATTATAGGAGCTGGAGAGAAGGAGTGCCTTATGTTGCCTTAAAGATTTGCTTAATGTTGCTGTGCACTCCCAAGCTATAGAAATGAATATGTATAGCACAACATTAGTTAGCACTAATTATGCCCTTAACTATGGGCTTTGGTTGTACCAAGCCTTACTGAATTGTGAAATCCACAAGTTAGTGAAAAAGCTTGTAACCGATTCTTTATGTTTGGCTACCTGGTGCTCTAGTTACTAGACAGACATAATTTCCTTACTTCTTCCTTCCAGAAAAGAGAGTGAGGAAGGTAGAACCCCCAGGTGGCTCTGGCTAGGTGTGGGCAGGGGCAGAACACGGAGGTGAGACACCGAAGAGGCAGTTCCCTTCCTCCTCTCTCTTTGCACACTGAGGCTGGAGCCTGGCCCTACCATTTCCCAGGTAGTAATAGATGCAAATTAGATAATCACAAGCATCTCAGATAGACTTAGCATGCTATTAAAGACTCCCTTACGATACTAGAATGGCAGAGACACAGTCAGACTTGTCACCCACAGAAATATTACTGCCATGACTAACTGGCAGACATTATTTTTACTTCTGAGGGCTGTGCTTGGGGTGCAATCCTTGCCCCAGCCCGGGATTTCTAGCCCAGAAATGAAGAATCATCTCCTGACTTAAGCATTCTGACTACACATCTTAAATCCTGAAGTATTCAGGCCTTGTGCACATGTCATGTTTAAAGCATAGCTACTTTTTGGCTTTTTTTTTTTTCCCCAAAGTCAACGTACATGTTAGATACAGCCTTAATTTTTTTCCCCATTAGTATCAATTTTTCAAATATTGTGCTGTGACTGCTTCCTGAGTGCTCTGGGGGTGACCCCAACATTAATTATGCTTTTCTTTCTCTCATTGATTTACATATAAAATGAATTAAACTAGAGTACTAAAACTCGCAATAGATGGTATGAACTGCAGGTAAAAGCAAATCTGTTTTGACCTACAAGCACAGCCAGTAGCTAATTTGAATAAAACCATTAAGAAAAATCAATTATCATTCCCAGCCCTTCCCCCCACAGCCACAGAAGCAGTTGACTCAGCACAACTGATGAAGCAGAAGTCTTCGGGAATGGGAATGGAAAATGGGAACAGGCAGCAGGGAATGAAGGGAGGATGGTAACTGCTGAAAATGCGAAAGAAAAAAGTAAACTGATTTCACAACTCACTTTAATCCTACTTAAAAATATCTAGAAGAAAATGATACACTAATTAGTGTTCATGCTGGTACTGAACAGTTTAAAGACTGATTCCTTGTGGGCTCTAGCAAGTTAATTAGCCTTTTTGTGTGCCCCTTTCTGCACTTCATTCAAAAATAGTGTAATCACCTTGCATCACACTATTCTTGTCCGAAGGATTTAATGTTGCATCTCAGTTTTCCCTGCCTTTGAAAACAGGAGTCCAAAGTGCAAAAAGCATACACTTGTAGCAAGCCAAGGTGAGTAAAAGAACACTGTGAACACCTGTTATTTGGATTGCTTTACCTGCTTATAATTGACAAAATACAAAAAATCTTACCTTTTCTGCAGACATTGTAGCAATCCGTTTCAGTAACGAAGTTATTGGCATTTCCACCACAGCCGGTATATTTGAACTCCTTACATGATTGAGTCTTGGTGTCATAGTAATAGCGAGGTACAGAAGAAGAACACAATCCTTCATCCTTTGGGCTATAGCATAGCAAGGGACCAGCTTGAAAAAAAGAAGGGAAAAAAAGGAGAGAGAGAAAGACAAATTACATAACTGTAATCTCAATGCTTGGCTTCTTCAAATTTACCCTGCAATAAATTTTGTGGCTAAACAGCTCTTGTTCCCATTGAACTGACATGACTGTTCCCGCAGACTTCAGAGACTTACTGCATCTTATTCCTGTGAGTTATGAATTTGAGAAAGCAACAGATAGTCCCAGAAAATAGGATTACTATCCTACAAGTGAAATTCATCAGTTTTCCCCATATGTGGTGCCATGCATACAACAGCTGAGATATTGACATAGTCTGGCCAGAAGTCGTATTCTATATATATAGGAATATAACAATAATTCCAGTGGAACTACCTCTGTAGAGGAAAAAGGCACTATTTTATTTATCCTTGCTATGATTTTGCCAGCAAATCCTGCCCGCTTGCAGCAAAAAGTACAAAACTTTCCTCACAAGAATCATGTTTCATTTTGCCTCAGCAAAATTGTACTTTTCTTGCTGGAGACCTTTTACCAACTTATGGATGTGCAGCAGAGAAATTAAAAATAGTTCAGCATTCACCTAAGAAAATGCTGACAACCTGCCATCAGCCAAAAATAACTGTCTCATCAAGTACTAATAAAGCTTAGCCAGTGACAGCTTTTATACATTCTGGTAGATGTCTCTTCTTCAAAGATCCTGTCTTGCACTGGATATTAACCTGGTGTTTATGACAACGCTTTGGTATAGTCACCTGGTTATAATTACTATCTCTCTTCTTTAAACTTCAGACGGAGAGACAGTGAAGAGTCATGTCAGACAAAAAACTTTTACCAGTTGAGTTGGCGAGTGTGAAAAACTCAAGCCACCTAGTAACATCTCTGAGACCTGAATTTTGGAAAGGCACTTCCGCTTTATAATAGGATATCACTGCCCTGAACGTGACTGCCACACGTCTCATCCAGCTGCGTCAACACAGATCTCCAACCTTATTTCCCTTCAAATTACACACGTACAGCTCTCTAGAAGTCCAGAGATCGGTTGAGTGTAGCTGTGGGCACATTTAAGGTCACAATATTAAACTAACACAGCATTTTGCTCTTTCAGTAACAGTTGAGGCAAGTGACATGTGAAAGTCTGTAGACAATATAAACATCTGCTTCACAGAAGTCTTCAAAAATACCACTGTACGGGTATCCAGAGGAAAATCTCAATAAAAATCTCAAATAAAATATCATCTTCATATCGCTTTCAAACCATCTATTTTATTAAAAATTTGGAACAACCATTACTTTTCTCTGGGAGACAGTGGTCCACACAAGACTGCAAATCTCTGAAGTTGTTGCCATTTCCGTAACAGCCGCCATAGATGAACTCCTCACACCTCATTGAGGTCAAGTTAAAGGCGTATCTTTTTAGATGACTCCTGCAAGGTCCTCCATCAGCCTCCATCCGGCATAATTTGGGCACTTCTGCAACAAAAATAATTTCTTCCTCTGTAAAATCAACCCTTTGTGCTCAGCGTAGACAAAACACTATGACTCCGGTCGCAGGCAAGTCCCAGCTTGTCCCACTACCTGCACTCTTCAATAAAGTGGGATAAGCTTTACAGGAAGAATCTGATGCATTAATTAGCAACTAGTTCTAACGCTAAATTACATTTCAAATATTAATAGTTAAATTCCGCATGTCGCCTCTGAGACAACTCGCTCTGGTTTCTCTGCGTAAAATTGACATCGGCGAGACAGTTGCTACGAGCAGGAGGGACAGACGGGGTGGGTGCCAAGCACCCCGCGAGCAGCGCAGCCTCCCCGCGGCTCCCACAAGCCCCCTCCAGTCCCCCTGCCACCCCGGGGGCACTCCGGGGAAGCGGGCCCCCCCCGTCGGCTCGGCCCCCGGGGCTGAGGAGGGCGGCGGGGCCGGTCCCCGGACTCACTCTTGATGGTCCAGCAGTTCTTCTCGCAGTCGTCGAGGGTGAGGAAGTTGTTGGCGTTGCCGTGGCAGCCCCCGTAGGTGAACTCCTGGCAGCTCTGCGTGTACCTGTCGTAGTACCAGCGCGGCACCAGGGCGCGGCAGGGGCCGTCGTCGGGGGGCAGCAGGCAGGCGCGCTGCTTCTCTGCGGGAGACACCAGCGACCGGGGCTGAAGCCACCTCGGCGGCGGAGGCGGCCCCGGCCCCGCGTAGCCGCCCGCGGGGTCCCTACCTGTGAGGGTGCGCGGGGCCAGGGCCGCGCAAGCCAGCGGCAGCAGCAGCGCGGGCAGCGGGAGGCAGCGGCCGGCGGCCATGTCGCGGCGGCGGCGGCGGACGGGAGGGAGGGAGGACGGGCGGGTGGCACCGGGGTCCCAGGAGCGAGCGGCGCTGCCCGACCCGACGGCAGCGCTTTATATGCGCCAAGACGGCTTCCCCGGGCCGCCTCCCTCCCTGCGCATGTGGTGGGAGGGGAAGGTCTGATTCAGCGGGGCAGCAGGTCCCCGCTGACCCGGCCGTCACCGGGGCGCGGCGGGCTGCGCGCCTGCGTGAGCCCGAGCGCCGGCGGGCGCGGGCCGACCCCCGCCCCACCGCCGGCGGGGGGCCCACGGCCGGGGGGAGCAGCCGGGGCCGGGTGGGGGGCGCCGCTGGGGCTGGCTCGCCGTCGGGCTGCACCGCCATGTCGGCGGGCTGGGGGCAGCTGGCCGGGGTCCACGGCTGTCCCGCTCCCTCCCCCCCCTCCTCCCCGCACATTACGGGATGATGCTCAAAGAGCATTTCCTGTTAATCACGGCGAAATCCGGGACGGATCACTTAGGGAAAGTCGTCTCCCTCCTGGCCCCTTGGCGGCCGCTCCCCATGTGGAGGCTCCGGGCAGGGGGCAGCAGGACGCTGAACGTCAAGCAGGGGAGGCTCCGGCGGGTCCCGATCCAGCCGGGTCAAGCACAGGCCGCTTAGCCAGTGCCGCTAGAGGTAACACCGGTAAACCCGTTCACTCCTTTAATACCGTTGCCTATAGCGCTGAAGAACTTGAGAAAACCGAGGCATCGTCAACGGGCTTGGACTCCAGGGAAACCCGAGGGGCTGAATGGATGAAACCTCTGGCTAGTGCAGAGAGCCGGATTCCAGATAATACCGTGACTTGTCTTGTTCTGTAGATTTCAACGCCACCGGGCAATCCGGAGTGATCTGGTGGAGGAGGGGGTGAGCAGCAAACAGCATACTTTCTCTCTCTGATCTATTAGAGCCGTTACGTTAATTAGTGTTTACTCCAGATTTAATACAGTAAGAGAGATAAGAGTGGCTGCAAATTAGGCATCCTCTCTATAGATAATAAACTAATCTGATCTATTGTTCTTCTCCACTCCCTTTAACAGCCACGATGTTGGGCCTCAGTCCTTCAGGCAGGCGCTGCCGTCGATGGGATTGCGATACAGGGCCCTGGAAATCTGTAGCCTGCAGAAAAGAAGCCACGGTCCGTACCGGCTGTAAGGAGGAGGAACTTCATAGCACCCTGATTATTTCAGGAACTGACTTTATCTCCATGGCTTCTCTGCTTTTCTAATCTCATGGAGGATTGCAACCTAGTGTTCTGACATAATTTTATTTTTCATAAAAGCAAGAAAGAGCAAATTCAACCCCACGCCACCTAGGTGGCCTCTAGGAGGATATGAGTAGCACCTCTCTCCCTCCTTTTTCAGCACTGTTCCTTTTTTCAGAATCTCCAGTTGCCAAAGGTGAGTGGGTGCTTTAGTGACAAAAAAGAACCCATAAATCCTGATACAGTTTGAGACGTCACCATGGGACACATCTACTGTATTTTGAAATCTTATAACTGCAACTATTAGTAACAGGTCTCCTCCTTTGTATTTTTTAATCTTATTAAACACAGCAACTATAATAAAGCTTAGGTCCCTCCAGTAGGGGGAAGGAAAAAAAAAAAAGCAAACTACCATACATTTTTTATTTCCAGAAAAAAATCAAAAGACCATCTTTCTAATGTTAGGAAACTCTCAAGTGATTTTAATATTACTAAACTGGTGTCCTTTAGTTTTCATCAGATTTTGTTGGAATTGCAAAGAAAGTCATTGAAATACCACTTTAAACAGTAGCAGCAAAATGAATGCTGTCATGCAAATACCATTTTCCATATTTTCCATTTCCTCGCTGCATGCACACACACAAATCAAAGTTTGAGCTAAACCCACCCATCCATCAGTGCTGCAGCACAGTGTAGTATTTATTCAGTGGCTCCTTTGCTGTAACAGCAAAGAAGTTCACTTAGATTAGGCAAGTCTCTTTAAAAATATATGAACTAGGGTAAAAGTTAACATAGGAAATGGTAGAAAGTCCTTTACTAACTGCCATCAGCAGAACTAGTCATGTCAGCAGACAGGTCACTGCAGGCTTTCCGTTACAGGGTTATCAATACCAAGCTGCAACCGT
Organism: Burhinus oedicnemus; assembly: GCA_008921705.1. Taxonomy (NCBI): domain Eukaryota; kingdom Metazoa; phylum Chordata; class Aves; order Charadriiformes; family Burhinidae; genus Burhinus; species Burhinus oedicnemus. The sequence goes on along the minus strand of VFFE01007680.1, from coordinate 3,276,442 downwards.
CCTTCCCACCCTGACCATGCTAACTGTGTCCCAGAGCCCACCCTCAGCTCACTCCCGCACCCTCCACCGGCCACCACCACACCACACGCTGTCTGCCTCTCTGCACCGCGATGTTTCTGCTCCCGCCAACAGCCCTGCCTCCCCTGAGACCCCGGCCGGCCAGCTCCTTCCACCTGTTCTGACTGGCCCAGGGACCAGCAGCTGGTGGGGTTTGGGGATGCAGCTGCCAGTGTAGATTATGGGGGTGTAGAAATTGCACACCAACAGCTGGGAAGGGGGAGATAATAGCCAGAGGGAGGGGAAGAGGAACTGATTTTAGTGAACTGACTAAAATAAAACAAATACAAACTCCAAGAGCACTGTAGGAGCAGCGCTGGAGAAGACAGACATAAGTCTTACATACTCCTGACAGCTGCTTACATCTGGTGAGTGGGGAGAGGAGGAGAAAAGAGTGTCTTTAAGGGGAAAAGCCAGAGATGGAAAGAGAGAGGAGCGATGGCCTATAGGGACCTTTGAAGTGCCGGAAACAGAAGGACTCATACAAGCCCATTTTAATGGCGTGCAGCTTTGTTCAGTGTAACGGGTCATGGATCCTGCCTCCACTGCTTTTTTAGGAAAGAAGCCGCTGGGATTAGAGATGCTAGGTGCTGTACAAACACACAGGGAGGGATCACCCTGTTCCAAAGAGCATAGCACCCTGTTTGGAATCTAGACCTCGAAAGTATATGCAACCACAGGAGAAGAAAGGCCTAGTTCCTTCTCTTAACCCATCATTTCTCTCACAGGCGGTGCCCCATCCTCAACCCATCTCCATGACTCCAGAGGTGCTCTGTGCAGGTCGGACATGACATCCTTCCCACAGAGAGCTGCAATTCTGCTTTGCAGACATACCTACCACAAAACTTGCTGTGTCTGCCATTGACAGCCTGTCCGCCTGTCGGGACACTTGACCTGGGAGCAGTTCCTTCCCTACCTTTAGTCCAGTCTATTCATACGCACAAGTATCGAGTAATGTGCCGGCGCAAACCACCTGCTGCTGCCTTATCTGCTGGGCAGAGGAGCACAGAGCCCAGGCATGCTGGTGGCACGGGAAAACAAGAACCATCGCGAGGGCCAGGAGGAGCAGAAGGAGGTGGCAGGGGAAGAAGGACCCCACCGCTGGGCCAAAACACCCAGCCGACCCCGCTGCCTTTGCCCCACAGCGGTGGCGGAGCGGGAGAGGAGGGGAGAGGCCAGCACGAGAGGGTGGCTGGTTCCCCGCTCCCGCCGCCGGCTGCCCCGCGAGGGGCCGGGGCGATGCGGCGGCGGGGCCGAGCGCCCTGCCCGGGGGCTGCGCCGGGGCCGCCGGACCCTCCCTGTGCAGGCAGGGCCCGTGTCAACGCCCCGGCGCCCCGGCAGCGGGGCCGGGTCGGGCGGCGGGATTTAATCCGGTTAGGGGGGGATTAGCGTGGCGGTTTAAAGGCCGGAGCGGCGCGGGGAAGGGGTGCCAGCCGCGCCGGAGAGGAAGCGGCCGCCGCCGCCGCCGAGGAGCGGGGCAGCCCGGACAGCACCGTGTGAGTGAGCCCGGGGGCGGGCCGGGGGCGGCCGTCCCACCGCCCCGCCGCCCCGCGCCCGCCCGGGGGCTCCGGCCCCGGCGCCCTGGCTGCCCAGAGGTAACCTTTTGTCCTCCCTTCCTCCCTCCCTCCCTCCCTCCGCGCGTTGGCAGTGTAGACGATGCCAGCCATCAACATCGAGGACCTGAGCGAGAAGGACAAACTGAAAATGGAAGTGGAGCAGCTCCGGAAAGAAGTGAAGCTGGAGAGGCAGCCGGTGAGTGGCCGCGGAGAAGAGGCCCGGGGCTGCCCGGCCGCCAAGGCGGACGGCGGGGCCGGGGCCGAAGCGGGGAGAAACCCGTTACTCCCCGGGCGGGGGAGCGGGGGCTCACGCGGCGCCCGGGGGCACGGCGGGCGGGCGGCGGGGCCGGGCGCGGCAGCCCAGCGCGGAGCGGGAGCGCCCCGTCCCGCCGCGGCGGGCCCGGCGGAGGCAGGGACAGCGGGGCTTCGGAAGCCGCTCTCCGGGGGAGCCCCGGCTGTTTTGGGACGACCGGAGTTTGCACCGACGGGTCCAACCACCCCCTTTGGGGCAGGGATCGGGGACGGCGCTGGCGACGTGCAACCGCTAGCACCGTGTAGGAGCGCGGCTCCTTCACGGGGGTGGCTGTGGAGCGAGGGGAGAAAAGGGGCGCACCGCCCCCGGGATGCGGCGCCCCGAGGGGCCGGTACGGGCCCGCCGGCTGCGGCTGTTCCCGCTGCAGTTGGCCCCCCTTGGCTTCCCCTCCCTTGCGGGTCCCTGGAGCCCAGCGCCAGCACAAGGCAGCCTTGGCTGGCGAGGGAGGAGCGCGTCGAGCTCAGCTCCCCTCCTCTGTAAAACGCGTGGGGATCTGCCGGCACCAGGTGAAGGGGCGGTGTGCCGGCGGGAAGCCCTGCTGCGGCACCGCTCCCCGTCCCGTCCCGTCCCCTCCGGCACCGCACCGCGGCCGGCCGGGCCGCAGGGGAAGCGGCGGGGCCACGGCCGCCCTCTCCCCGGGCGGGCACTGTGCGGTGGCCGGGCAGAGGGCAGGAGCCGAAGGAATGCTGGTGCAGGGGCCGATAGAAACACCGTACTTTTAGTCATTTACGCTGATTGTTCCTTTCCACAGGTGAAGTAGATCCCAGTGAAATTTTTGTGGTTTTGCACATTTTCTATAGATGAAGGACATACAGAACTGATCTTGCTCCATGATAAAACTAATATTCTTTTTATTTTCTTCTTTATTCTGCGTGCCAGCAGAAGCAAACTACAGCTAAATAAACGCTTCTAGTTAGGACTAAACATATATGTATACGTGGAAATCAGTGGCATTAGTCACATGAGTTACATTGCAGGTCTATGTGTCTAGCCCAGAAAATAAGAAAGCCACAGTTATGTTTTACCTATCAGTTAAGTATCAGTGCTTGTAGATGTTAGGGTGCAGTCTAAAGCTCCAGAAGTATTGAGGGCTCCACATCCAAGTACTATAGATATCTATATCATCCCTCAGAGAGTTCCCAAGCAACTGATATATTTTCATAATAATAATAATTTAAAATTCTTGCCTAAATATTCGGAATAAACGGAAAGCCTGATCAATTTAGGGAAATGGATATTTTCAAATCACCTGTAGTAAAGCACAGACAACATCCTTAATTTTACCAGTGCATTATAACAGAAGTTTCACTGTGAGAATGGAATCTGTGTTGCAGTTGTCACAGTCCCCTGGTACCTATATGGGTGTTACAGGCACAGGGAAACGCAAGACGCTTCTATGGTCTCCAAAAGTAAAAACATTTAGCCAAAGTTTTCTTGACCCTTTCCTATACAGCACAAAGAGGAAATATCCTTTTGAATAATTTTTTTAATAAATAAAAATGCCTGAATGGGTATTTAAGGAGACATTTTTTTCTTATATGTGAAAAAGATCCTGATAGTGCCGACTGAAGTAAAACAAACCCTGGTCCTGCATATACTTTGGAGCACACCTTTACTAAGGTATGACGTGCCCCAGTTTGAATGAATGGGTTTGCGAGGCACAGAAAAGCAAGGCACATGTAGTGGGATTTGCAGGTCCAAATTCTCCTCTGCTGTAAGGCAGCTAGCGGTAGTTCGACCGTATTTTATGCACTGTTTAATTGGGAATTAACTCCAAGTTCTTTCTGATGGCTTAAAGCTTAGTTTTGCACAGGCCGTGCTCTGTTGGTCTGTGATACAGTAAGTAAATTCATTGTTTCTCTTGTCATAATTATACCTGTGGAGTAAAATATAATTAACAAAGAAGGCAAGGGGGCTTAATTTAGAGATACTAGTCGTCTAGTGGCCTGGCCAACAGCTGGTTCCTGCTGCGGACTCCGCACTGCTGAGCCTCCGCAGGGACTGCGGGTAGGAAGGGAGGAGGTGGGGACAGGGCGGGGAGCGTGTCCTCAGACATGTCAGGTATTCGAGGACCTGAGGACAGTTTCTGCTGACATAGGGAAGGGAAACAAGAGGCGTGCATGGGCAAGGATCCTCTGAAGCTGGTGGGATTTGCTTGTGCACCCTCAGGTTCCGCAGACACTATTACTACATGTGCTGCATGTGGTCCTGCCTCAGTGAACGCAAACTAAACCCATTTCGTCTTCGCAGGCGGGTTCTATGCAGGCTTACCTGCATCAGTGCTAGTTTGCTATGAGTGTCATGCAAAGCATCATGCATATTATGTTCTCTCATAACACAATAGGCTGTTTTATTAACTGTTGTTCGAAATAACCCCAGGTAACCTGTAAGTAAATTGTCTTTCCAAGTCAGGTCTTCACTCTCATTCAAGACGCGTGGTTGCTATTATAGAACCGCAAGGCGAGAATTTGTATTGCCGCTGAAAAATCATTACTGAATGTTTTGTTTGGGAAAAACACGCAAAGTCATAAATACTTTGAAATTGAATTGAAAGTTACTGATCCTGAACCCATTGACCGTAAGTCATGCTGATGTCGAGGGAGAGTGTGATCTGCAGCTTAATAAAACTATATTGGCTAATTTAAAAAAGCAAGTTTACGCAGCAACTGCTGTTCTGAGCGGCATATACATTCCCAGCGATACTCTCATGTTCTGTGAATATTGGTCTGTGAAAAAGTGGAAGGAAGCTGAGTCTGCACATGCTTAGTGCTGGCTCTGTGGTCAGATCTTTTATATTTGATGGGACGGTAAATAGGAGGATGTGAATTCACTGTTTTGCTGTTGTGACGTGCAGGGTGAGCTCCGGCCGTAACGCAGCCACTTCTCTGTTCTTTCACTGCAGGTGTCCAAGTGCTCCGAAGAGATCAAGAACTACATCGAGGAGCGCTCGGGCGAGGACCCGCTGGTGAAGGGGGTTCCCGAGGACAAGAACCCCTTCAAGGAGAAGGGAGGCTGTGTCATCGCTTAGGAAAACGAACCCAGCGCCTGCCACCGGAGCAGACACTCTTCTTCTACCTGTAGGGAGTCACTAGCGTGTCCCCACCGCCGCCGGTCCTTGTTGAACGAGCACAGGAGCGGATTTATTTTCTTTTTTTTTTCTTTTTTTTTTTTTTTCTTACAAAAATAAAGAAACCAACCCGAAAGCAGCCGGGACCCGCGTCGGTCGCTCGGCAGGGACGGCTGCCCCCTCCCCGCTCCCCGGCGCGGCCGTCCCTCCTCCCGCGGCGGGGACGGCTCCTTTCGCTTCGCGGCGCCCGCTTTCGCCACCCGTTTATCGGTTGCTTCATGGCTGTTCGTTGGCATTAAAGAAAACCTGCCTGTAACCCGAGAGCCTGCCGTGGCTTGCTGCCGGGGAGAGGAGCTGGAGGAGGGACGGGACGGGGCGGTGCGGGGGCCGCCGGGGCGACCCGGACCAGCTGTTTAAAGCTCGCCGGGCCAGGCCGCGGCCGTCGCCGGAGCGGGGCGGAGCGGAGCGGGGCAGGCGGCGGCCATGGCCCTGCGCGGCGGCGGGCGCTGGGCGCGTTTGGCCTCGGCGCTGCGCGGCGGGGCGGCCCCGCGGCGGGGCGGCAGCTCGGGGCGGCGGGACGGAGGGCGAGTCGGTGACACGCCGCAGCACCGCGACTTGCGGGCCGCCCTCAGGAAGGTACCGGGGGTGGTGGTGGTGGTGGGGGAGGACACGGGACACGACGGTGGCGGCGCGTCCCCGCGGCGGGAGGGCCCGGGAGCCCGGCGGGACCCACGGCCCCGCCGCCCCGTGCGGGGAGAGCGAGCGGGGCAAGGCCGGTGAGCCGCCCGGAACGGCTCGGGATGTGTTTAAATAAGAGAACGGTGCCAGAAACGAAGCCGTGTGTCCCCTGCGTGTGACAGGCGGAGTAGCAAAACGCAGGTTAAGGTCCGTTTGTGGATGTGGAGCGCAAGAAAAGGCAGAAGAGAGGCCGTTTGTCATGGCACAGCTTCCAAAAGGGGAGCACGGGGAGGTTACTGTAAAGCTCAATCATAAATCAAGAGGAAAGGAGGCACTTCTGGTAAGGTAACACGTAAACCAAATGCCAGTCTGCCAGTAATGGCGGTGTTGGCGAACTCGGTGTATTCCCAAGAGTGTCACCTGTAGAAGGCTGTGGTATAATCAAGCACACCCGTCAAAGCTAGATCATTAGGTGGTTTGAGGGCAGAAGGCCCTGGCGTGGCGCACGCTGCGGGGGCTGCCTGTGAGAGGAGCCCGCCTCTACACTCTGAACCCCCGTGACAAGCGCTGAAGGTCCGTACCCACCACAAGGAGAACACAGCGTTATGGTGGCAGCCACGTACAAACAAGCCGACTGTACATTCAGAGGTGGGCATCACGGAGTGTGAGGACTTCCTCCTTGTTTGCCTGTAGCTAAGTTTACAAGTCCTAGCTGGTGCTGCAGGGCTCTGCTGTAGCTTTTTAAAAACATTATGCAGCGGATTGCCAAATATTAAGTCGTTCCTGCGACTTTGGAGCTCTGCTGTCATATCTTTGATAGATGCTTTTTAAGATTACTTGAGGAATCTTATATATTCGTGGATAAATTTAACCTTTTCCAAATTTCACCTCTTTCTCAGTTCACTGTGGGCAACGGATAGTGGAACTACTTCTGAGTCTTGTGATTTTTACTTTCTTCAGGTTTTTTTTAAGAGTTAACTTTCACAATTCCAGTGTTAAAACAAGATATCCCAAAGGGCGTTTAATTAATCGAGGTTTCTATCACTAAGACGAGGCCTGATATCCTTGAGCTTTAGCAGTAGCACCTGAGCAATAAGGAAAAGTGATGCATGGCCAATCTGTTGCCTAAGAAATTAGTTCGTTAGTCTAAGTTCCTGGACCTTCTGCAGCACAGAAATAAGGTGACAGAAAGGATCAGTAGAAGTTGGGAATGAATCTTCTTTTCTCACCTGGATTAATAGTACAGGATTTGGCAGCTAATACCATAGTGTCAAGTTTGTGCTGATCCCGTCTGGAGCGAGCCTTGGCTCTGGGAATCTGCAGAGTCATCTGCCCGCTGAACTTGTTCCCTGGCACGCTGCTCATGGTTACCTGCCCGGGCACTACAACTGCATTAGTGAAAAGTCAATGTCCTTCCGAAACACAGAGGACAAGGCCAGACCTTGTGAAGGCAGTAGTCTGAATCTGGAAGGTTTTGAAAGTCCTGCTTTGCCTGGGATAGCTGAAGGCACACATTGTTTTGTATCTCAGATGTTTGCAGCTGTGTATTTGCTGAGGGATCAGGGGAAAGTGCCTATATTAGTGTCTGCTGGTGCAGCGTTTGCTGCTCTGCTGTGTGACACGATGTATTTTTTTTACAAATACAAATACTTTCCCCCCCCCCCCTTGTTTTTATTCCCCCCATGCCTGTTGAAGTCCAGCTGACAGTATGCCCTACCTTGCTGGGTTTAGTGCAGGTAATTCCATCATGGGCTAAGAGGGAATGTGATGCTACATTTATCACATAAATCTCTCTGATGAATATATTGTAGAAGAAATTACAGTAAGCAAGATAAAGCCAATCTTGTCATTGTCCTGTATTTTACAAAATGCTTATATAGCATTTATTTTAGATTTTATCTGATCATATAGACAAAAAAAATCAAAATTACCAATTTATGTCAAATTCAGTCTGATCACCCCAAAGCTTCTAGCAATCAATGTTTATTTTGGCTTAAGTTAAACCTACCCTCAGTGATTTTAGGATAAACTGAAAAGTAAAGTCTTTGGGAGAGAATGACCACTCAGGATCTGTAACACATTTTAAGTGTGCCTGGTATGTAATTTGGGGCACTTTTTCCTCTAGCTAAATACAGATGCAGCTACCAGAGAAATTGGAGACATGAGCAGTGCAATTCCATGAGTGAGAGCTGTCTCCATTCATTTTTTTTTTAAATCTATGAAATTAATGTATTTTAAATGGTCTGTAATTTTCCAATTGTTCTTAGCAGGATGAGGAAGAGACTCTTATAATTCCAGGGCGCTGTTTTTAGCAAGGGTATTGAAATAAGCTTGTGAGTGGTTTCCTTTACAACTTTGTAGGTCACCACCCTTCCTCTTGGAAATCGAAAACGTAACTTAACTTGTTGAACAATGCTTGCAGTGCAATGATATCCTACAGCTTGCTGCAATAACTAAATTACAGTATAACTGCCGTGAAGGAAAAAGATTTAACCTACTCTCTGTGTGTGTATGTGTAACAGTATGCATATACGTGTAGGATATATACATGCTGTCTATTTTTCTTTTCCTCTGGCATTAGTAGTAAGAAGCTTTGGGAAATAGGTTTGAAAAGGATTGGCATATATTTTGCTGGAGTGGCATGTAATATAAATGAGATTTCATTTTCTATCCAGTGTTGACTTGGTCTACTTACCCTGTGTTACATCTCTGTAGGCTAAGGGGGATTTCCCCTGTGACAGTGACACTCCACCAAAGGACACCGCTACCTTGTTTGCCACTCTTGGCTTGTATGTCATGAGTTTCTGTTTATTAATATATGTATTTTTACAAGAATTAAAGCCCCTTCGTGTTGGAGCATGCAGGATCTGAATTAAATGGTGACATTCACTTTAACTTTCTGGTAAAATTACTGTAAATTCTCTGTCAAAAGAACATGGCTCTTTTTGACCTTCTGCAAAATACTGAAGGGTGACCACCATTGCCACTGAAGCACCTTGAATAGAGTTGGTTTGTTTATCTTTGTAGCAAATCATAAAAACCAGTAACAGAACAGGAAAGTAGTAGGTTGCTGGTATTAGAAATAAATCACTTAAAAGTTAGTTTCTCACTAAATTGGGAGGGAGAAAAGACACAGCTGAATCTGCAAAATACATGACTTGCATCTGTAATTCTAAAACCTTATTTATCATGCACCTTAAGTAAAAGTTTCAGGAAGGAGACACTTAAAAGCTGTGACATTAATAAGGCTCACAGATTTGCACTGAGTGCCCTTCTAAGGGAAGCAAAATGTATTCCCAGATTCTGGGGCATTTGCAATAGCCTTTGTCATCTTGTGTCTGGCAGAAACATCATATAAACATTTAGGGGCTAGTTCTCTTGCTGGTGTAGATAAACTCAGCCATGTGCTTTACTACTGCCAAGAATTTTTAGTGGTAATTTAACAGAGAGGAAATTTTCATAATTGATTTTTGTTGTTATTGGAAGGGGCAGCTGGGATATACCACTGTAATAAGAGAGACCATGCAATACATTCACTAGTGCCCTACCAAGAATGGCTTTTAAATCAGTTTAGGAGAGTAGAAGAGAAAAAAAATGAGCTTCAGCACAGTCAAGAAAGCTCTGTAAAAACCTTTTTCTGATAATCAGAAAAAGGTGACTTAATGTGCAAACGCTTCATTGTGTAGCAAAAATGCAGTAGAGGCAATTTTATAAGTAACACTCATTTATTACTCAGTGTCAGAGTAGCGCATACATCTGAGATTGCAGTTGCTGTCCCCAAACATTGGATTTTTTTTGCTACCCCACGTTCATGTTAGAACAATTTTCCACTGCATCTAGTTAGACTTTTCAATGACCATCTTTTAGTGGGAGAACTGGACCTAAGGAATATTTTTGTGGCTTGGATCTAGCTATTATATTGCTTCATCGTTGTCCTACCTGATTGGATTAGGCAATACAGTTAGGCACTTCTGACATCTAAAATTGTGCCTTAGTAAGCAGTTTATGACTGAGCAAATGTCTGGGGTTTATATAGGTTTTGCCATGACTTCAGAAAAGGTAACTTTGCTTAAGTCTCTTTAGGTCATGTTTGCTTGGAAATGTGCAATTAAATCTCTCCCCCAGCCTGTGTACCCGTACTAACGAATGTGACATCTCCCAGCCAGGCATCAGGGTGCTCTGAAAGCTTATCTGTATTTCATCTCGCCTTGCTCTGGACTTTGACTTTCTAGTAGGTTTCTCCCCCCCCGCCCCCCCGCCCCTTCTCTCTGTTTGGGCTCAGAAGGAGCGTGAAACCCTACATCCAGCTCCAGTCCTTGAAGATGAAATTTGGTAGATGAACACTGATAAATTACATGAGGAGACTTCCAGGATAGTTGGTGTGCTTCTTAAAATTATTTGCTGTCATGCAGCCAGGCCTGTGCATCTGGACAGTGACTGTTATATTTTCAACATCCTTTAAGAGCCAAAGATCCCTGGTCACTAGCCCTGGTAGCACCACCTGAGCTGTAATGTTCCCTCAGATAGGTTTCAATGACTATTTTTTAACTTCTCATTAGAAAATTAGAGCATTAGTTTCTCTGTAGGAATAAGTCAGGACAAGCTTAATAATTTTAAGTATTTCTAGAAATGCCATTATATCTGCAATCTGCCATTTTATACATGGCAGCCTTCAAAATGTGCCATGAAAACTTGAAATTGGGCAAACTGGTTCGAGCAGCATACTGCATTCCTGAAAGAGCCAGAAGTGCCTGAAACGGTGAGATGCAGAGATCCTAGGGAGAAGGGAGTAGTGGGGAAGCCAAATTGTTGCACCTGAAGCTGCTCTTCAGTGGTGGATGTTTTGCTCCCTGCCTGCACTGTGTGCCAGGCCACCTGGGGAGAATGTGCTCCATGAAAGCTAAAGGACGGAAACGCTGCAGTATGGAGTGTGCTCCGATGCGCTCTTGACTGTGCCTGCTGGTGTCTAATCTCTGACACTGCTGTAGAACCGGCAGGATTTTGTCTGTCATCAGGAGCCTTCTTTCTCCTCTGTCAGCATGACCCAAACCTGCCGTGGGCAGGAGGCTGGGTTGGAGAAGCGCTGCAGTGTTTGAGAGCGAAGCTGCTCTTCAGGCAGATCTGGGAGGGTTTCTCGGGAGCACGTCCTCTCAGACTGGTTGTCACAAGTATTGCTGTTAGAAGTGTGCAGTGGGATAAGCACGATGGCGTATGTTGTGATTGCATTTCCAAAGGCAGAAAAGGAAATTAGAAACTTCTCTCTTGTTCTTGAGAAGAAACCCAACTTCCCTGGGGAAGCTGATGAAACGCTGGAGAAAAATCACCTCGTTTGGAGAGAAATGTGGAAAACACTATTTCAGCTTAGCTTTCTCTCAGTCCCACCCCTCCTGCCCTGCTGAAAAAAAAAAAAAAGGAAAGTAGAAGGAACTAGAGCATGATGAATAAAAGTGTTTTGCTTGATGCTGAAGCAATGCACTAAGTAGATCCTGTGTAAGCTTCTTGTAGTTCAGATGACAGTCCAAATCTTTAGCTAGTGATTCGGTGTTACAAACTAGCAGACCTTCAATGGGTTCAGCTGTTTTAATCTGTGAGGATACCCCAAACTTACTAGGTACTTGGCTGATACGGTGATGAGCATAGTTTAAATGCTAGCACATGTATAAACTGGCATAAGCTGCAGATCTGTGGTGGGTCTCCATCTACAGTTTGGCATGTGCGCAGCCATTCTTTGAATAGCTCTAGAGAATAGTTTTTCCTCTTTCAGTGACGCAAGACAAAGAAGAGGTGAGGGCAGCAACAGAGCTAGGATCAGTTCCTAGGACTGAGTATTTTGTGTTTTACCTGAAGAATTCAGTCATGATGTGGGCCTCTTGGATGCAGTCAGTAAACCATGTCTACTGGACTACTTCTCTGGGTACAGGTGTGCCAGCACAGGTAGCCCTGTCTGAACATGGCCCAGTGATGTGCTGGGAAGTCCTAGAAGTATGACAGGAGATCCTGGTTGCCACTTGTGGTCTTGGTTGGTGAAAAGGCGTCAATGAACATTGGAAGCTCTGCTAATGGAGATAGATGTCTTGAGGATAGAAATCTATCAGTTCAGATGAATGGTATAGCACAGCCAGCGCTTGATACAACATTGCTTAACGAAGCACATCTCTCCAACTGTTACCCAGTTTTCAGGTTGCACTTCTGCCTAGATACTGGACTAAATCCTCAGCCCTGTGACAGGGAGCAGTGTGTGGGTGGCAAAGATGGATAAACTGCAGAGGCACGTGCCTTTGAAGTTGGATCCCATCGTATAATTCCATGATGTGCTAGTACCTTGCAGCAGAGAGGTCGCCTGGGATGGCGTGGGCCACAGTGAGATAACTTGTTTTGCAGGGATATAATCCAGAGTCAAAAGCAGGATCCAAACCCCAACATCCCGGCCTCCGGTGGGCATTACAGTATACCTCAGCTCAGCATTTCTGTGTTGGAAAGTATGAGTTGCAGGGACAAAAAAGAAAAAGCTTCACTTGCTCAGTTCTGCATTGCTTTTGTAAGTGGATACAGGTAGCCAGAGCTCCCAGCCGTCCTAAAGGCTTGTCTGGGATCAGCATCTGGATTGACATGGCACACATTTTTGCTCTTGTAGGACTACCCTGATTTGAATACATCTGCCCTTAGATCCTAGGAATAGCCATGCCCTTGGCGCTCACTTGTTCTCACTAATTTTGGGTTCCCTGTATGCCAGCCCAGAAAAAACAAACATCTTTGCCTATTACATTGTGAAAGTGCGTGATTCATGCTCATTCTGGTTCCTTCTGGGATGAGCCCTCCAGTTGAAGGCCAAGATGAGTGGAACAGTCCCATGTGGGAGTTTTTAGATATGTTGTAATTTGTGTGTGTGTGTGCGTGAAGGTTAGTGATAAGATTAAAATTGTGAAATCGTGTTCCAGGGGTTGGTGCTGTGGCCAGCCTCACAGAGCACCTGGAGAGGTTACTTTGTTACCAAACACCAAGAATCAGGCTTCTTATGAACAGAATTTGTGGTTGCTGTGGTTGAGTGTGAACCCAGTCAGTCGGTGGCTGGTGGGCGATGGAAAAAGGGATTTCTTTGGCCTATTTTTTCCCCCACAGTGACACCATATGCACACATGGTTCTTGTCCAAGAAAAACATAGGGCCCCACGTGGCTTAAAACCCATGGTGTTGAGTATTAAGTGAGAAATGCTCATTCAGTGGTGTATTGCTTTGACCGTTGTGATGTGGTTGAATGGAAGATGCAGTAGATACTGCTGACAGAGAGGTAGCTTAAGTAAAATACTATCTGCATGTGCTCAAAGGTTAGAAGGTGAGAAATTCCATGGAACTAAACACAGAACTGATTGCCTGATCTCAGGAGGCTTTGCATATATGTTCCTATCCTTCTCTGCTGGACAACAGATTTCAGTATGGTAGCTGCAGTTCTTGGAGTCCAGAGTGGGAAGCAATTTTGGGATCCTGCCTTTTCTGTCGTACTCTTGGATAGGGCAGTTGAAGGAGTTGTGGTTGGGAGTGTGCAGAGACTGCCGAGACACTCAGGTCCGTACAGGAGGGATTTGCCCATGCAACTGTCCTGGGAAGAAGGACATAGGGAGGGAGGAGAGGTTGGCTAGGATCATGTGGCTCCCTCCCCAGCTGCAGCTGGTCTTCCAGCATCTCATTCCTCAGGAAAAGGTTAAGCTGAGCTCACCTCCCAGGTCCTGGACTGGACCTTTTATTTTCTGAGTATGGTGATGATGTGTGCCCTCTGCTCCAGCGGTGGGGCTTTCAGATGCACCAGCAGCTGCACAGGGTGGAGGGGCAGTACACGCTTCTGCACTCCCTGGAGGACGTGTAGTTTTTTAAGTTTTAGGTAAGGATTGGCAAAAACTTTGTGATTGATTCAGGGTTTGGGGTTTTTTTAGTCATCTGCAGTAAAAACTGTAGCCAGATGTATGGGACCAAAAGATTTTCAGTATTCAAACTTCTGAACCAATAATCAGATTTGCGTTATGTATTATGTATGTTGCGAGGAACTGTGTTGCAGTGAAAGGGAAGAAACACAATGATTTAAACAGAAGCATGTCCAGTTACTGCCGAATGAATAGACCAGGTAAAATTGCAGAATACTCATAAAGTGCATGCTTTTTTTTCTGAAAATCAGATTTTGTAAAAATAGATGAGGGCAGGTATGTTTTATTATATAATGAGGTGTTGCCAACTCTTACGTTATAGGGTTTTTCCCTCCGCTATTTTTTTTTCCCTTTGAGAAGGGGAAAATTTCAGTTCCTAACAGGTTGTTCCTTTATTTGCTGATCACTGCAGTCTTCGGTACAGCACATTGCATGATTCCTTTGTTGCCTGTGGCATAGCTTAATTGAAGGTACAAAAAGGAATTGTGGTCCTCTAATTAATCAGTTTTGAATATATGTCTTCCCATTTCATCCATGTATTTTTCAACACTCAGGAAATTTTTCTGTTTTTCTCTTCTACAAGCCTACTGAATATTGGTTTTAAATCCACTGGAAGCTTCTCTGGAAACTCAGCTCTGGCCACAGCTATGTGCAGTGGCAGTGGAGAAACCCAGACGTGAGCCAGGCCTGTTCGCCCTCACTTTGCAGCAACAAACAGAGAAGTAGAAGTATTCCAAAGATACCCGAGGCGCTGGCGATGACGTTATCTGCCCCTTTGAACCAGCTTTACAGTGCTAAGCTGGAGTGGCTGTTTTTCCTTATTTCTTAAGTTCAAGCTTATGTACCACCCATTGGGAAAGGGAAAAGGGGAAAGCTAAACAACGTGGAATCTGTGTGTATTTACCTCTAATAGCAAACACATGCACAGAGTAGATTCAGGAGGGGTTATATCTAACATACCTGATGTGGTTGATGTGTCTCTTTCTTTATTCTGTCAAGTGCTTAGTACATTTACAGGCAAAATAAAAGATCAGCAATGCAGTCCATGGAAAAAGAGGGTGATGAGCATAAGTGCCTGCCACAGAGCCCGTGCTCAGCCAGGTATTTCAGTGTGGTCCTAACCTTATCTCTGTGTAAGCCCCCCAAGGCAAGGGGACTGGCAATGCATTTAAATAGGGTAGGTGGAACCATTATTTTGCTTTTCAACGTCTGTTTAAGGTTTTTAGGTATTGAATTAAAAAAAAAAAAAAAAAGACAAAATGTAGTCGTATTTGACTTGGCTTTCTTTTTTCTTCTCAGTGATACATTCTGGCTGACTCGAAGTGTCCTTTTACATCCAGCAGTTGTCATTTTATGACATTCATTTTAGGTTTTCATGGGGGGGAAACGATTAAAAATTTGAAGTAGAGTAACAAAATGTTTTGAAAAAAATGTTTCCAGTAGTCTTAGAAAAATACAGAAAGCAATCAAAGCTGTTTTATTTCAAACCTTTATGTGAAAGTTTAAACCACACTCTCTAGATTCACTGCTACTAGCTGTAAAGTTTTAAGTTAAACAGATACTTAAATACTGTGGGTTTTTTCCTGCTGTTTCCTCCATATTCTATGTGCTGCACTCACGTTATTATTTAGTATCTTGAAGATGACTTGAAAATATTGAGATTTTACAATGAACTGCCATCTAGATTATAACTTTAGAACTTGTTGATTTGGGGTTTCTAAAATGAATCATGCTGCTCTAAAAAGCTTAAGTCAAAATTACTTCATTTTTGTTCTTTATTTTAATTATCTGGATGTTCTGGTTTTTAGGACTTTTTTTTCTGCCAAGTGTTTTTCACAGGGTCATGAAACAGATATCTATGCTTAAATCAAACTTTTTTAGTTCAACTCTGTATCGTTGTGGAAAACATTTTCTTGGCTTGTTCCCAGCAGCAGTCTGATGACAGCTAAGAGTACAGAACTTTCCATATCATCACTGAGGCCCAGTCCCAAATCCCGTACTCAAATAGGGGAAATTCTTCTGTGACAGCTCTTGGAATCAGTCATTTGCCCAGGTGTTGTATCGTACGTTTGGCTGGGTAGTCAAGTGTGAATACAGAATAAGAGGTGCAGATTGTATCCAAATGCCGAATCTTCCACATTGTGGGCAAGAGGGAAACTTGCCTTCCTCATGCAAAGGGAACATGTGTCTAGGACATTTGCTACATTGACAGGACCCCTTGCGTAGCAGTGAGTTATTTTTCCATAGATCTCCTACGTGAGTCCTAACCAAGAAGAGCATGTATGTTTTTATAAGAGAAGGAGTGAGGGCTATCTCCCTTGTTTCAATTTGTATTAAAAACCAAAAACCCAAAAAACCCAATTCCCAGAAAAAGGTCCTGCAAAACTTCCTGAAAACCTTCCCCCTGTGGTGGTGATGCATCCCAAAAAAGGAAGTGGTAGGTTGCAGCTTTGCTCTCTAGATCACTTCAGACCTCAGCCAAGCTGGTAATACTGGATTTTGGTTGCCAGAAGAAAGTGCACTAAACAACTTTGTGTGAGCAGACAAGGTTAGCACTGCAGGGAATGTTTTCTGCCTGCTGTGTGGTTAAATCATCTTTGTGTGATGGAGTTATTTTTAACCTGTTGTCGTCTTCTAAGTCACATGCTGCCTCTGCTTCTGCACGTAATGTCACTGGAGACCGAATGATTGCCTCTTCCATTGGGGTACTGACCGCTGCAGGTCCAGGCTCGTCACCACCAGGCTGGGTGATTCGGGCACTCGCGTGGCTCATGGCTTCTGCCAAGGTCAGGATCTCCTAGCACGTGTCATGGGGACTGGAAGCGCAGGAGCAGCTGCCATCCTGCCAGCACCAAAGGGGCCTCACGAGTGCAGGAGGGACAGCAGGACCCTGCTTTGCCCAGCACATGCCAGTAGACGTCCTCATCAGCAAGGTGTCGTGGTAGAAGTGTCAGTCTCTCCACAACCTCTTTAGTAGGTGTGAGGAGCTGACCTCCCCCTCTCACCCACCTGGATTTGCCCCAGTTCTGTCCTGAATGTGTTTCTGCATCCCTGTCTCCTCCCTGCGCCCTTTCCCTACCTTTCTGAAGAATATTACTGGGAAGGGGTTGGCCACCAAACTTTGTTTAGGGCTTTGGAGGACTTGTGAGGGAGTTGAGGAGGACCATGGCCTCCAAACCCAGGAGTGAGAAGAAACAGGGAATATACGCTGGAAAAATTCTGGTGTGCTTGGGATGCGTGCCTTGGGGGGACCCAGATGGGAGACCAATGTGTGGGAAACGAACAGCTGCTGTTTGGATGTATAAGCCCCCTGCAAGGAGCAGCTTGAGAGGACCCGCACAGGCTGAGGCACGGCGGCCGGTGAGGAGCTCACTGGTGGGATTCTGGCTGCCTTGCACCCATGGGGTGGGTTTGGTTGGCCATGTTTCGTAGCACCCACAGGTGGCCTGTGGGTTTGACCACCTCAACTCTCCCCTACGTCTTGCTGAAGCGCTGCCTCGTCCTCATCACTGGTGTCCATATGGTGCCAAGTTGTCTCGCAGTGCAGTTGTTGCTGCTGGTTGTTGTGAATAAAACTACAAGGAGAAATGTTGTTTTGTGGGCTGTTAATTATTTTCTTTACTTATTGCTGATGTTGAAGGCAAAGGGCTCTCTGGGCTGTTGCCTCCTTCCTTTCAAGTCAGTGTTATGCTAATGTCTAGATATAACCACTGAAGAACTGTCATTAGTGGTTTGTTGCCTATTGATTTGCTTTTTTGTTACATTAAGGATGCCATTAATTTTGTCATCTTTGGTTATATTAATAGAGCTAAGTTCAATTACTGTAACTTGATTTAAAGGGAAAAAAAATTGCTCCTTGTAACATAATATGGTACAGTTATGTGGCACCACTAAATCCATTTAATCTTCTTAATACAAAATACCTTTTTTCTCAGACATTTTCTCTTGCTTTTCTAGTAAGTAAGTCTAATCTCACTTTAGGTGTAACTCACAGGAAGCTTTAGTAAAAATTTCTGTCATTTTGTAAGAATTCAGTTTATTGTTTTCTTTTCAAGATTCATCATCTTGCTAATTGTGTGCTGAAATACATTACCACCGTACAGTATTATAAGGGATAGATATAAGAGGTATTGTGTGTAGAAGTGGTATGGCCTTTAATTTCTGTTTTGAATTGCTTGATAGAAAGTAAACTTGCTGGTGAATAATGGAAAGAAATCTCTAATTGCTCTAAAGGAGATCTGTACATACTCTCAGTACCCAAATTAACTGAATTACTGTCTCTACTGTTGTAGAAATAGTGTGTTTATTTTAGAATACAGTGAGAATTAAATGGCAATTGCTAATGTTTCTGGGTATGTGCTGGTACAATATCAGCACAAAATACTAAGCATCATGTGAAGAAAAATCCCCAAATGTGCATTTTTATTTCTTTTCTCGTTTAAACAGTGTACTAACTTCCAGTGGAAAATAATTGAAACGTGCAACTGTCTGGCAATGTTTTGGGGAGATATTTTCATTGCTCTGTTTTAGAGAGCAATTAGAATAATCTATAACAACAACAACAAAAAAATCTCAATTTCTGTCTCTATCACCGCCCCAACCCTGCCACTGCATTTCCCCATTCCTGGGCAGGAAGCTACAGGTGCTGTTTTCACAAAGCTTTGTCAAGACTATTTTAAATGAAAATACTTTTATATTTCTTGTCGTCATTCAACACAAAGTGAGTTTGTTGGCTCGATCAGTTTCCGACTGGGCAAATATCCACCATGGTTTTTGAAATAATTCACAGCTGATATCAGCCCTGAAGCCATTCTTTCGGAGGCTCCCTGGAGAGCAGCCCAAGCTCTCACTGGGATGGAGGCTGAACCAAGGCTGCCTCCGCAGCTGAGTCCTTCAGGTGTCCATCTTCATGGTTCGGATGAAGCAGCTTGAGAAAAACACTGGTCCCATACGTGAGACTTACTGTGCCCTCCCCATCAGGAAAATAATAGAGTTTCTGTTGTGGTTTACTGGTACTTGATCAACAGATGGGAAGGATAAATGGCTCCTAAATTGTCTTTACATCCCAAATGCCATTGAGATTTGGCCAGCTATATCAGGTAAAAAGATTTCCATCGTATCTGTCAGGTAGCATCTACAGTATGCCGTGTTAAAATATTTCTACTGAGAGGAGTTTTAGGTCTTGTTACAATCAGTATCCTAGTGAGGCAAGTCTAAATGCTATCACCCATGATTTCCACGTTTCTTATGATAAAGAATATAAAAACAATCCAGCTGCTCACCTACTTCCCAAAGCTTGCTTTTGTATATTTGTCAAACACTGCACGTTTGCCTTATGATTTAGCTTAAAGTGCCTGGATAAATTTGTGCCTGCAGCTCTTAGTGTTTGCTGTGTGCATTCAAAAAAATTTAAATTACTTCACGGAATCACAGAATCACGGAATTTTCAGAGTTGGAAGGGACTTCTAGAGATCATCTAGCCCAACTCCCCTGCTGACACAGGAATGCCTAGAGCACATTACTCAGGACTGCATCCAGGAGGGTCTTGAAAATCTCCAGAGAAGGGGACTCCACAACCTCCCCGGGCAGCCTGTTCCAGTGCTCTGTCACCCTAACCATAAAGAAGTTTTTCCTTATATTTGAATGGAACTTCCTATGTTCCAACTTGTGCCCGTTGCCCCTCGTCCTGTCACTGGGAACCACTGAAAAGAGTCTGGCTCCATCCTCCTTCAACCCACCTTTTAGATACTTCTAAGCAAGAAGAAGGTCTCCCCTCAGCCTTCTCTTCTCCAGGCTAAAGAGTCCCAGCTCTCTCAGCCTTTCCTCATAAGGGAGGTGCTCCAATCCCCCAATCGTCTTTGTTGCCCTACGCTGGACTCTCTCCAGTAGGTCCCTGTCCCGCTTGAGCTGGGCAGCCCAGAACTGGACACAGGATTCCAGTTGTGGCCTCACCAGTGAGGAGTAGAGGGGGAGAATGACCTCCCTCAACCTACTGGCCACACTCTTCCCTATGCAGCCCAGGATTCCATTGGCCTTCCTGGTGACAAGGGCACATTGCTGGCTCATGGATAATTTGCTATCTACCAGGACCCCTAGATCCTTCTCCTCAGAACTGCTTTCCAGCAGGTGCACCCCTAGCCTATATTGGTGCCTAGCATTCTTCCTCCCCAGGTGCAGGACCCTACACTTGCTCGTGTTGAACCTCATTAGGTTCTTCTCTGCCCAGCACTCCAGCCTGTCCAGGTCACGCTGGATGGCAGCGCGGCCCTCTGGAGTGTCAGCCACCCCTCCCAGTTTGGTATCATCAGCAAACTTGCTGAGGATACACTCTGTCCCCTCATCCGGGTCATTGTCATATATTGAACAAGATTGGACCGAGTATTGATCCCTGGGGAACACCACTGGTTACAGGCCTCCAACTTGACACGGCTCCATTAATCACAGCCCTCTGAGTTCTGTCACACAGCCAGCTCTCAATCCACCTCGCTGTCTCCTCATCTAGCCCACACTTCCTCAGCTTCCTAATGAGGATGTTATGGGAGACAGTGTCAAAAGCCTTGCTGAAGTCAAGGTAGATGACATCTACTGCTCTCCCCTCGTCCAGCCAACCAGTTATCAACCAGCCATCATAGAAGGCTATCAGATTGGTCAAGCATGATTTACCCTTGGTAAATCCGTGTTGACCACTTCCAATAACTTCCTGTTCTTCAGCGTGGTGCTCACTAGTTCTTGAGCTGGATTAATTCAAAGTTAATTAGTCAAGATTTAAACTAGTTCAAGTGTGAAATACTTCTCCGGGAGCACAGATGTGAGGAACTGGCCAAAGCCAAGGGAAGGGGCAAATTAAATGGTTAGGTATGCAGCAATATTTGACCTGCATCCACGTAAACATGTCTTTAGCAATGTTTCAAGCACATGTTCTGTAATTGTGTGTGTTCCTTCAGTTATTGCTGGCTTGGCCCTTTGAAAATATCTCTGTTTCAATTTGCTTTTGTATGAAGGGATGATAATATCCAGTCATCAGTACTGAAGCATCAGCTAGTTGACCAGCACCGCAGTTCTACAGCACTGTGGGTTATATTTGTATGTGATAGTGTAAGGGGAGGTGTTTCCCCAAATCCCTTCTCCTGTCCAAGCCATCTGCCCTCTGATTTCCCCACAGCCTGCTCCTCCCCAATGACTCTGTGCAAATTATCCAAGGATGTGTGTTTTCTGAAGATTTATTTTGAGGAATGATACTTTTAAAGGAAGGAGATTCCATACCTGCAAGTAAGTTAGTTTGTTTAGTCTTATTTATGACTGTTAATGGCATGTGTGATTTTTGCAAACAATTTGTGTCTAAAGTTTAAAAAGCTTTTGACAGAACCTATTTCATTTCTTTGCAAAAACATAGTTTAAAATGGATGGTCCAGTGGCTAATAAACAACTGTGGATGTCAGTATCTAGACTGTGATACTCTTTTTTCTTTTTTTTTTTTTCCTTCAACTTAGAGGCATGCACTGTTTGTGGTTTGTGCAGCAAGGCTGTCTTCATTTTTCTTGTGTCATGCAAGGAAGATCTTGTTTTACTGCACATGGCAAACTTCATCTAGTAATAATTAAACTTTGGCTCTGTTAAACAATTTGAGTTTTACTCAAAGTCACAGGAGCAAGTGGGTCATAATCTGTAGAAATGATGTAAACGCACTTCTCTAATGCCTTAGTCATTCTGACTCCATTTGACTTCAAAGGTAGCTTTATATGTAGGCTGTGAAGCATTTAATCCAGTACCGGCCATAAGAAGCACAAAACTCTGTTAGTACCTTCACTTCATGCTTTTGCCAAGATCCATCAAAACACTGGGATAACTTTCAGTGTATACTTCGTAACCTCTTTCAGGCATTTCCCTGGATGTAATCTGATGAACATTACCAGATGTTATTACAAACAATAATAACATTAAGGGTCAGCATCATAGAATCTGAGCATGTAGGCTATGGCAGTACAGAAGTTAAATGTGGGCTCTCCTAGGTAGTGTCCTGGTGAGTTTTTTGTTACTATTAATCATGAGACTTAACGTCATTCAGTATAAGAGAGGGAGAGAGATGATGATTACTGAATGAGTTGAACATTCAGTATATATGTTTCTCAGAATTTGGTGAGAGAACTGAAAAAGTGATTTTTCTGTTACCGACAGTGAAGTATCCTTATTTCTGTGGCTGACTGGGAAGCAGAAAGGAGCCATATATGGGCTGAAATTCTCTGAAGAATGTGCAATAAATAGATAGCTCAGTAGAAGGCTCCGCAGGGTCTCATGAGCACAGCAATTTGGGAGGGAGAGGAGTCTATTTCCAGCTCAAGAACTAGTGAGCACCACAGGACTTGCTTATTTACTGTGGAGAAAAGACTAAGAGGAGTGAGTTCTCAAAATAATAAATTCTGTCTTTGTAAAAGAGTGTAGCAGTAAAATTGTGGTCACGGATTCAAGACATTTACTTTCTTTTGGCAATTGGTGTTTGTTTTGGTAAGGTTGATTTGGAGGAAGGAAAGGGTGGCTTTTGTGTTTCATGTTTGGACCCTCGTGTATGCGCAGACCTGGGTGCATGGTGCGCTTAGTGACATGGCAGAAGCAGCCTGTGCCAACCCCTGGTTTGGCTTGTCGATGTAGGCAGGGATGGGCACTACACAACTGACTCCTTTGGAGAGCTATTGAAACAATAGGTTGATAGGCATAGGGAGCAAGAACGAGGTGGCAGAAGCGTGAGAGCCCGGTGCACCCTGCGGCGTAGGGCCATTTGGCACGGAGCCGCCTCTCTTCAGGTGTTACTGCCGGGCTTAGAGGTCAGCTGCAAAACTGCAGGTTGCCTATTTTGCTTCCTTCCCAGGGCCAGGGAAATCTGGGACTTTGTGGGATGAGGTGTCCAATCCTTGTGCTGTGAAACGTGGAAGTGTTACTGAATGTAGTGGCTGTACTCCAGATGTGTTTTGCCTGCAACAGCTGGAAGGGAAGACAGCAACCTGAATAGAGCAAGGGCAGTAGCCAGACAGCTAGGGACATTGACTTTTGGAAGGCGTGTAGCAATAGCCCAGTTGAGAGTTGACCAGGAACCAGACTTGGAAATGCTATAAAATCTGGAAGAAGACCATATTTTTCCAGCATGTGTTTTGTCAAATCCTAGGGAAGTCTAAACACAGACTGGACACAAGTGCCCTGAACAGCACTGATGTCCTTGAGAGCATTTCAGGGAAGGGAGGGGAAATGAGGTCTTCCCTTTGCCTGTCTTGCGTACCATGTGTAGTCATTGTGAACAGATCATCAGCCTTCTTTGGCAAGGTCCCTCTGAGGCCAATCTAGGTTTCCCTTCCCGTCACTTTCTAGAAACTGTACCCAAAAAGGTAACAAATGGTGAGGGGGAACTGCCACTTTCATAGGTCTTGGAGAGGCTTAAACCAGCCCTGATGACTTCCTGTAGTAGTAGTTGTAATTGCTGAAAGAATTATTTATATTTGCCTCATTGCATCTGTTGTAGTAGTTGTGAGTGGACAGAGAATAAGGACATCCAACAGAAATTAAGAAGATTAATGTGCTTTCAAAATTCTCTCTGTACAGGTTTTTTTCTTTTTAAGTTAAATTTTTTAGACAAAAGTAGTCAAAGGTGTTTCTGTAGGAACATCTGTGTTAATAACTTTTAAAATTTATTTTCAAATCTAGCTCATCGAAAAGGAGATTAATCCCTTTGTGGACAAGTGGGAAGAAGAAGGACAGTTCCCAGCACATAAAGTATTTAAAACCCTGGGACAGGCCGGATTCCTTGGTGTGGATAAACCAACAGGTAGGAGAGTGTACAACTGCCAAGTATTGATGTTGACAGTGATAAACTCATTACATTATCTCAAATCGCTTTTCCCCTGGATCAAAGCAGGGTTCAGAACACAACACAAAGTTTACTTATATTCCTCAGTAAGAAGCATGCTGGTTACCAACTGTGCAAATATAGAAAACGATGTTGCTGAGTGCTCAAGTTGGTATTCTCCTAAACAAAAATGTTAAAAACCTGAGTGATTGCTAGTTTAAGGTCAGTGAAATGACCATCGCTTCAGTTTTCAACATACAATCTGTATAATGGCTTTTCTTTCTTCTGGATCCAGACACATATGGAATAATCTCAATCTTCATTAAAGGAACTACAATTTGAAGGCATTGAAACTTATGATACTTCCTTAACCTGTAACCTCTACATCATTCTAATATATTGTGTCTTCTCATTCAGAGGATGAGGTTTCTGTGGGTTTTAGGCCATTATTTCCTAGATGGTCTTTAAAATGCACTATTTCAGCCTGCAGGATCACGTACAGAATAAGAAGCTAGTGATATACATAGCAAGGACAGAGCAAGTTTCATGTTTACATATATATATTTGTAAGGAAAAAAGTCAAGAAGTCCAGAAGAGTAGGAGGTATTTCTACTCTTCAGCTAAAATATGTATTCCCCTAATTTTTTTGTTTGTATGTGGTGTAATATATACTTGATTTCTTTTCAGATGTTACTGTTACGTGTTCCTGTCAGAATTCTCTGAGTTTCCCCACCCCCATTTTCTTCTTTGTGGTTAAAAAGTTTAACACAAAAGCAAGTTTGCATAGACAAACCTTTAGCAATCGCGGTGAATTCAGAGCAGCCTGAAGTGACAATGTTTGAACAGTTAACTGCAGATAATCGTCTATATGGAGCAGGTCACACAACCTTAGCTATGCCACACCACATCATTATGTTGCTAAGGGACAGGGTTTGAACTGTGGAACAAATTATGTCTTTTTACCACTTACATTCAGAGGAAATTTTTCCTCTGGAAATGAACTTTCATATTTTCATACGTTCCAGCGTGGAAGGTTTTTTCTCTAGCTGTTCAGCTGTTGGAGCTCACAGAACTGTTTAGCTGTGATTTTCTGACAAATCCAATTAGGTCTGAGCTGGTATTTCTTTACAAAAATGCTGACAGTTTGAAATTATACTTAAGATCTATTTAAAGGACAAATAGGATTACTGGGGGAGGGAGAAAACCACCTCTACCTTCTGCTGTAATTGTTTGATAGGCAGATTTGAAATCTCTCGCAGTGGGATCTCCTTCACACTGCTAATATACATGTTGGTTGTAATAATGGTGCGTTGCATTGCTGCCAGATTGCAGCCCCATCTTGTTGTTGTACTCATCTCAGGGCATGCAAAGACCTCAGCTGGGGTAAAGAGCCTCAGTGCTGAGCATCCTGCCCATAAAACATTGTGGAGGTGGGAACTTTGTATAATGCTCACAAAATAGCTAGGACAATAAATAACTGGAGTGAAATCTGGTGAAGACGGGACTTGCAGAGGCAAAGATGGGCACAGAATGTTGCATGCGCTGACTCCGCTTGTTATACTCATGATTAAGAATATTTTAGCCTTGGCTTTGGTACTTGTTTCTGCTGTTAGTCTAATTTGTTGGGCCTCTGCAGCTGCACTTTATAAAAGCTATAAAAAACTGGGTAAAATTCTCAGCAACACAGGGTCCACTCAGTTCGTCTTCTCAAGCAAGGTATTGTTGGGTACAGAAAATGCACCAGCTCCCTGGAAGGCGCTGCCGTTGCAGCATTCGGTTGTGCAACAGAATGTCACCAGACCCAGCTTTGCTCTGTAATGGTATAATACCATCCGGTACATCCTGAAAGTCCTGAAACTTTCTCATGATGGTAAGTGAAACAGTCAGGTGTGTAACAGCGCAGTCTCAACAGCAAGACTTTGGCAAAGCCTGAAATTCTTTATCTTCTACACTTCTACAAAGTGCTTATGCTTGCTGTATGATCAGCGTGTATTGGTAGTAGTAATTAAAATTATGAGATAAACCTTTTCTACTGTGCTCAGCCACTTCTACTATTTAACTGCTGTGTGCAGAGGAAGAGAGATCTTAAGAGATTTGAGGATGCCAAGAGCAGCTGGGAGTTTTGGGGGGATGTTGGGAGAGGTCTGGAGAAGAGAGGTTAATTAATTTGAGGAGAGCATTCATGACACGGAGCCGTGTGAGTAACAACCTGTCCTGCTTTCTCTTTCCAGCACAACCCAAAACTGTAATTTCATGTTGTACCCCTTCAAACCCAGCTCATAAAGCATTTTGTTTAAAGAAGACTAAATTTTTCAAGTGAATTCACTTTAGTAGCAACTTCAATTTTGAAACATAAGTTTTTTCTGATTTTGTTTTCCAGGGTCATTCTGTCAAGTACAGTGTTTTTTTTCCTGTAGAATTCATTTTGAAGCTTTCTGATTGGGCAGAAACGGGTCACAAACTTGTTTTGCTTAGATAGAAGGAAACATCTGTTGGATTTCAGATTTGTTGAAACTGGACTTTTTCCTGTGTAAACACCATTCCCTTTATGAACAATGAGCTGCTTAATGGGAGTCAGGTTTTTAAAAGAACGTGCCTTACATGTGTCCCTTATCATTGGAAACTTTCTCTGTGTGGAGAACTGATTTGTATTGCAAAGGCTCCATCAATTCTCACCATATACAGTTTAGGCTACAAATTTGCCAGGGTTTTTCCTGTATATTATTTTCACATTTGTTTATGCTTGTAGTGAATATTGGCTGTAGTACAGTAGTTCAGGATGTTAGTTGGGAGGGGTCACATAAACACTGGGGGCAAGGCCCAGCCATACACCCATAATTGGAGAATCCTGAAGATGATCAGTGGATTTAACTTACTACACTGTCTGATCAGTCCTCTGCCAGAGAAAGATTTTTCTTTTTGAACCATTTATCTGTTCTGGTATTCTTTACCCAACTCAAAAATAGCGCATACGCTGGTTTTCCTTGGGAAAAAGTATGTGTTGTTCTGTTATATTAGGAAATTCTTCCTACTAGTAAAATACATGCTGGAAAAATAAAAATTATTTATGAATAAAAAGTGTCTTTTTGCTCTGTGCAAAATGTGTTTTACAGAATCACTCTGTTCAGCCTGAAGTATTTAGTTTGAGGGAAAAGAAACACCAACGTCTCTATATACTTATTATTCTTCATTTATGTTTACTGTGTGTTTCTCCTCAAATTATAAGGTTTCTGGGGTATTGAGGTACTGACAGTCCCAAAACTAAGGGCAGAAAATATTAGGGTAGGCAGCAAAAATATTTTAAACAGTCTTGGTAGTTGGCCGTTGTCTGTTTTGCTAAGGGAAGTGGGCAAGACATATTCTTTGGAGTGTTCTATGTGCAGATTAGATGAGATATTGGAGTAAAAGCTGAAAAAATCTATGTAGTCATTAGTGATCTTATGGTTTATGAATCAAAGCCTTGGCTGTTGCTAAATTTTAGGATGTGTTGCCAAAGACACAGGCTCAAAATGTACTGTTATGTGCGTGCATATGCCGACGCAGATGATAAAAAGCTTTTTTTTATCAGCTGATGCATAAGTTCAGGAATCCTGTAAGGGCTCAGGGAAAGTAAAGAGGAAGGGAGAGAAATGTTTGCAAGAGGGCAGTGGCTGCTGTCCTGCATATTCACATAGCATCACTGTGAGGCATAAGCGACAATGATGCCCACTCTGGGTATTTCACTGGTGTTTTCACTGGCAGTCCTGTAGGAATATTTAGCAGAATGCAGTTGCACATGCAAATAATTATGACAGTATGTCCAAATAGTAGCCTTTATTTACTCCTGTCAAACACTTAGCAGTGTACTTGCAGAAATGTGTTCTTAAGCATATCAGGAAAATCAGGAAACTATTTGAAGTGAGACTTGTACATGGATGGGAAAGTACAGTTTTACGCTATCTCCTTCCCCTACTGCTGGGATACATGCTAGGTACAGGACTAGAGAAAGTAATAAGCAGTATGTTCTTGTCACTTGAGACAGATAAGCATCTGATGAAACAAATGTTTCAAATGAATGATTGCAGTGCAATTGGAAAATGATGCAGTAACTTTTCTTAAGTAATCCTGTTTATTGCATGTGTCTGTGTGGTGAATGTGGGAATAAGATCTAGGTTATTCTCTAAGGTTACTTTTGTTGTTTTCTTCACAAAGATACGTTTCTCTGGTAAGATGAGACTTCATGAGAGTTTGGTAGTGGGGAGTCACTTGGGAAGAGTGTGTGTGGTTCTTTCTCTTTGTTTTTTTCTTTTTCCCTTTCTGTGATACTGAGCCTTACCATTATATGAGCAAAAGAAGGACCTGGGAGAAGCAGTGAATTCTGTCACTAGAAATGGACTTAATAGTTCAGGTGAAACAGGGTTTTTATGGCCTCTAAGAGAGTAACTGAAACAAACTTTTTCAGGTGTATCTATGGATAGATGCTAAAAGGGATATATTTGTCAGAAGAGAATGAATTTGCCCAAACCCATTTCTGTATGGCAGGAGTGGACCAGCTGCAATGCTTGTGCTTGGTTTAGTAGATTTAAGCATAGCTGGCTGAACTAATTGCTTGATCTCTTTCTCACTTACAAAGGAGTGCAATAGTAGTTAATTAATAATAGTTGCGCTCTAAAAGTTTGAGAGAGAAGCCATTGTGCCATGTTTTCAGATACCAATGAACCGGTAAATTCAGCAGCCTGAAATGTTTACCGGCTAGGAGGTATACCTGGTTTGCAATCAAGAAATAATTTTGATAAGCCTCTAAAAAACAATAGACCAAAGTCAGTCGCTGCTTTATTTGAATCAAATTGATGACAAAGTTAGTGATGGATGGCAGTGGTTTGGAAGCCTCGATCAAATAAGTATAAGAAATTTCAGGTGCTTATCTGACCTTAATTTGGTGGATTGGATTGAAATCTCAGGAAACAGGTTTTTGTTTGTGTACATATAAGTTCTGTGTAGGTGAGACTTTTTTTCCCTCCCCTCTTGTGAAATGCTGGCAATTCAAGTCCTGTCTAGCATCTTGCAAGTGTGGGATGAAATGCGATTGAAAATGGTAAGGAGGAGACGGGGTTTTTGCTGCATTTCACAGATCATCAGATATTCCTGATCAGACCAAGGAAATGAGTGCTTGAGTTCCTCTTTGTTTTTTTCTTGACTCTGCACTTGACTTGGAAATGTGAGTGCTTCATTCTTTGTGGCTGATTAGGAATTGTGGCAGTACCTCTGGGAACAGCTCATTCAGCGAACGACAGCAGTTTTGTACAAACACCCAGCAGAGAACAGACTTGCTGAAGGACAGCGAGTCTTTGTGGAAGAGATAATCTTCCTTTGAATATGTTGTTGATAGAGGGATCGGATTAGTTCCTGGGATTCTGCTTTTGTACTTGAGATAAGGCAAATCCTCACACTTGTGACTTGTAATGCAGGACACAGCAGTAACTCATCCAGTTCAGGTATGTGTATACCAATACCTTAGGGACAGGCTAGGAATTGCTGAAGTCTGGTACGCATACCACTGATAGTTACAGGTTATGTCAAAACAGTATTGAGAAAGAAATTAAAAGTGCCTCTCTCCTGGAAGAAGTTAGAAGTATCTAACTGGGAACAAATGCTCAGCTATGTATGTGCAATTAAGCGCTTGAGCTCTTGACGCACAGTTCTCTCATGGCATGCCTGCCATGCCAAATTCAATTGTCTTGAAGCTGACTAGGGGCGCTTAGTCTCCGTTTGTAGGTAAGAGAGGGTTACAAATAGCTGTCGCTGTTCCATCCCTGTTCTGCACGATGTGTGGGGTTGTGCTCTGGGTGGTGCAGGAGAGCCTGTCCTTCTCTCTTGTACCTGACTTTAGGTTAAGCATGCACCAACTTGAGAGCTTTGTATGAGGCTTGTTAATGAGGTTTCAAGGTTGCACAAAACTATATGGACTCCCATACCAACTATGTGTCTTTAGGGGAATGCAGTCCAGAAATGCAGATGGAAAAGCTGGAGGGGGACGTAAAGGTACAGCTGTTGGAAGGTACAGATGTTGGAAGGTCACACTTGAAATGGAGTGTCAGACCGAGAACCTCAGTTTCTAGAATCCAAACCATGGTCTTATCTGCTGCCTAGGTGGTTCTGTCTACTTTATGTACTAATGCCTCCAGCTTCAGAACAGATGAATCTCATCACTAGATAGAGTTTTGGCATCATAGAATCATAGAATGGTTTAGGTTGGAAGGGACCTTAAAGATCATCTCTAGTTCCAGCCCCCCTGCCACTAGACCTGGTTGCTCAAAGCCCCTTCTAACCTGGCCTTGAACACTTCCAGGGATGGGGCATCCACAACTTCCCTGGGCAACCTGTTCCAGTGCTTCACCACCCTCATAGTGAGAGATTTCTTCCTGAGATCTAATCTAAATCTACTGTCTTCCAGTTTGAAGCCATTACCCCTCGTCCTATCACTACATGCCCTTGTAAAAAGTCCCTCTCCAGCTTTCTTGTAGGCCCCCTTCAGATACTGAAAGGCTGCTATGAGGTCTCCCTGGAGTCTTCTCTTCTCCAGGCTGAACAACCCCACCTCTCTCAACCTGTCTTCATAGCAGAGGTGCTCCAGCCCTCTGATCATCTTCGTGGCCCTCCTCTGAACCCACTCCAACAGGTCCATGTCCTTCTTATGTTGGATGCTCCAGAGCTGGACACAGCACTCCAGGTGGGGTCTCACGAGAATGGAGTAGAGGGGCAGAATCACCTCCCTCGAACTTCTCGCCATACTTCTTTTGGTGCAGCCCAGAATGTGGTTGGCCTTCTGGGCTGCACTTGCACATTGCCGGCTCATGTCGCGCTTCTCATCCACGAACACCCTCAAGTCACTCTCCTCAGGCCTGCTCTTGATCCGTTCTCCACCCAGCCTGTATTTGTGCATGCAATTGCCCTGACCTACATGCAGTACCTTGCACTTGGCCTTGTTGAACTTCATGAGGTTGGCACGGGCCCACCTCTCAAGCCTGTCCAGGTCTCTGTGGATGACATCCCTTCCCTCCAGCACGTTGACTATGTTTTCTCTTCTCCCTAGTGCTGAAGTTGCACAATAGTAGTTTTCTTACTTCAATAAAAACGTGAGAAGAGGACCTGCATACTGCTCTGAGGTCCAGATGCTGAATCAGGAGCCAGATCTAACCTGTGGGAGAGAACTAATTTGACGAGTTGGCACTGAACTGGACCAAAAGCCAGATGGTATTCCTCAACATAACATCACAATAAAACACTGGAAGAGGCAATCAAGACTCTTGGTAGTATCTTGTGATCATTTATTTGGAGGTCGACATGTTCCAGAAGCTGTGCGCTAAACACTGGTAGATTCAAATACTTCAGTTAACTTTTGTGACTTCTTTGTTTTATTCTTGTGTGGGTGTTCTTGTTTTTGTTTTCCTCCTGTTCCCATGCTTCTGAAGGTCTCTGTATATAACTTTGGTTTGAATTTCCTTCACTTTTGTAGAAAATTGTTGGGTTTGGGGATTTTTGAAGAGGCAAACCTGCTGAAAAATCTGGTGTTCTTAATTTTATAATTGTGAATAGGAGAAGAGTACACACTAAAGAGAGCAGTTGAATAGATTAAAGAAATATGAAATATTACAACACCTGAAAAGAATATAGGGGTTGAGGCATTATTAAGTAAGACATACTGTTTGGGAGTTTCCATTAGAGGAGCTGAGTTTGTCCTTTACTTCTTGTCCTGGTTTGAGGTAAAACCAGGATCGAGTGGCAAGATTGTCTCTTGACAAAGCATGGACCAATGAATAAGCTTATACTAAAATAACTTTGGTATTATAAGTCTTTCTAATTTACACATAACTGTCTTTTCCCAGTCTCAAAAGTTTGATGCTAGATTCTTGACATCTGTCATATACCCAGATGGCATAATCGGAAAGCTTTCTGAAAGGTATAAATGCACCTTTTACACTTTGAGACATGTCAGTACACTGAGTGTGGAGAGCGTGGGAAAATTATCTTTGTAAAATGTAGGCTTGATTTGATTTCACTTTTGCATTATTAACTGCTGGGAGTGAAGACTGATTTCTTTCCTGGGGCTGAAATGGGGAAAAATATTGTGAAACAATCATTCTGAGGTTGACATGGAAAATCTCTGAAGAGCTGTTGACTTGTCAACACTTGCAAATCCCATAGGTCAGTAAGCAAATCACAAACTTTGAATGACATCAGACTTGAAGAGAAGATTAACAAGATTGCATCATGACTTCTTTGTTCCTGGGTAAGTGTTTCTGCCCCCAACAGTTGAACGAGATAAGAAGCTGGTGTCCAGCCTGCGCAAACTGGAACATGTGTAGCTGAATAAGAAGAAATCAGGAAAGAAAAAGACGAGAAATGTGTTTAGTTTTGGTTCACCTATTCTGATCTAACTTTTCTCATCCCTAGTGACCTATTTCATGCAAAACAATAATCATCATTTATTATCTAATCCCTGGAGATCTTGCGTAAGCCCTTAGTCACTCCAGCATTTGTAAAGAAGTTCAGAGGTCCCCATACCAATGAAGTGCCTTTTCGTACAAGTGAAAACCAGGTCTTGGCAATATCTTTCTCCCTTTCTGACAGATGGCTAACATTGCAGCCACCTTTGTGAATCTTGTCATTACACTTGGAACATAACTGTAGGGCTTCCCCTGCTGTAAACTGGACTCCTGAGGATAGCGCTAATCCTTTTTGGCATTTATCCCAGAAAGGAGGACAGACAAAGGAATGGACCCAGTATTTGTGAATCTGCCTGTGACAGGCAACTTGCTTACAGGATAAGTAATGCACACAACAATTAATAACTTCATATGCTACACGGTAATAAAAAGATGTCAGGGAAGGATAGCAATAGAAGGAATTCAGCTCCTTGGGGCTTAATACTTAGATAAGGTTAGAGCTGGCAATTTGTGGCTTTCTCATTTGATGATCTGCTACAAGCAAGTTTTGACGTAAAGATGCAGAGAACTGAGACTGCAGTGTTTTTAATTATGCTGTATTGTGTGGAATAGATATCACCATTTCACAACAAACCTGGAAGTTAACCATATCTACTTATGTGACATGGGGCTCATGTTTGTACTGTTTTTAGGTCTACTTTGATTTAATTTTTTACCCTCATGTAATATTGACACTCACATCAGGGACTGCATGATATCCTCTAGTAGGTGAAGCAGGAAATGAAAAAAATTGTTTTATTCTGAAATATTTCTAAAGTCTATTAAACTGGTCTGAGAAATCCCCTATGGAAGAGTAATATTCTGTCCTGCATAGTACTTTGTAGTGATAAGCATGATTGTATATACATTATAAATTTTTATATATATATTGCAGTAAAGTATGTTTCATTTTATACATATATTTTTATATGGAGAGAAGGAATCTTTGATGATTTTTTTTTTTTGTTTTAAACCTTTATAAAACTTCAAAGAAAGGAATATCCATCTAGGCAGTTTTGCCCAATGTTGCCTGGTGGTTTGATTTTAACGTATTTCAAATGCCTGTCCTCATTTTCTGTGCAAAGTTCATATTTCAAATCTTACTATTTAAAATAACATTGCTGTAGCCCAATGCTGAGATATCATACGCACCAGTTAGGAGACTTGCTGCAATAGGGAGGCTTTCTACTGTGAAGACTTTTACTTCTTTTTCTGTCAATTAATTGCCACTGCTCTGGGATTCCTGGTGGGAAAGCTGCTTTGAGGTGCTCAGGTATATGCCTCAAACTTCTGAATACATGGAAACCCTCACCCAGATTTGGGGTCAGTACGAGATTCACATTAGTTCTGCCACACATGTGGTTCCCTGGAGCAGAGGACTGTGGTCAGTTTGCAACCCAGCCATGAAGCTCAGTCTGGGGAGCACCATACCCCCGGTGGATCTTCCTCACCCCAAAGCTTTGGCAGTCACAGACTGCTTGTCCTGGCCGTCTTTCCTGGCACTTCACTCTTTCAGCTGACCAGACTTCCTTTGGGACTCTTGCTGTTTTATTCACAGGGATAAACAAAGTGATAAATGTAATATTTTAAGTGCTCAAGAATGTATGGGCTGAGTGTTCACGAATACTTACCAGTTCTGATCAACATTTCTTATTCTTTTGAAGATTGATTTTTGTCATCATTTTTTATTCTCTCCAGAGGAATTGTGCCATATTATGCCTCTGTTGGATCAAAAAGGAGCTGTAGATAAGTGTTTAAAAACACGCTGCTCTGATTTTTATCCATACTGTCTCTCTACACCCTCTGACAGCCATACATAGGTGCAGCAGAGGAGAAGCGTGGGCTCTGCTTCTCCTGTGCTGCTGCTACGAGAAGCAGCGTCCCGTTCCCCAGCATCGCACTGGAATTTGTTGGCAGTTACTCAATTCGGTAACATTTCCCAGGAGCTGAGGGTGCCTTGGGACTGGCTGTCTCCCAGAGGGTGGCCAGGCTGAGCTATGCCCTTAGCTTGGACCTACCAGGAGGAAGTTGTCCATCTGTCTGACCTACAAGTTTTCTGTTCCAGCCAGTGCTCAGGGTTCTTGCCTGATGCATAAAATTATTAAATCTGGAGTCTTCTATATGCCGCTAAATGAGTAATCATTATTGTGGCTTAATTTCACATGAATAAGGATTATTCACGGGTCAGAGAGTTTTTACAATTAGGTTCATTGCCCTGTTCCTAGAAACCATAAACGGTCTGCCAAGCAGACAACTTCTCAGCAAAGCACTTAAATATATGCTTAAATGTTGTGCTTTAAGAAAATAAGATTTGAAGAGTGCCCTTTGCTAAAAGAAGAAATAAATCTAGAATGCAAGTTTATCCAGTCTTTTTAAATCTATCATAAAATAAATGTTTGGACTTTTTCTCATGGACAGCATATTCCGGGCAGTTGACAGAGTCGACCAGAAAAGCTGATGCTCCTTGGCCTGTCTGCTACTCCTCAAACCTTTGATCATGCAGCACAAGATACCTTTAGCCCTTTTATTTAGATATATGCATAAATGCATTAAATGTCTGGTCTTATTGCTTTGGTTCCTAAGGGACATGGCTGTGAACTGGTTGCCACTTGATATCAGGTACTCACAATTCAGCTGTTTTTTCTAATGTAATTTATAATGTCAGAGGAGAACAACACCAATGTTGTTTCCTGCGAACTGTAATCCCGTATAGAGAGGACATTGATAAGATCTGATGAATTGATAGCTCTTTTTCTTAGAATTTTGAATGAAAGCAAAGGAAATTATTTGATTTGTGCTAGAGGTTTTCAGATTTTCCTTTTTTGTGCACCTCATGGGACCAAAAAAGAATCTAAGCAAATGTACCTTTCTGAAGCTGCTGAGGGATTGGTTTGTTTGGTTTTGGTGGGGTTTTTTGGTTGGTTGGTTTGTTGGTTTTTTGTTTTGGGTTTTTTCAAGTTCTGCTTAGGTAAGATGTTCTCTCTGCAGACTAGCACCAACACGCTGGAAGTTTAATGTAGCAGCCTTCGTGGGTTTTGTTTATCTGGTCTCCTGCATGTTTTAAAAGAATGGTACAGAGATCATCTTTAGGTGCAAACACACACAGTTAACGTTCAGGGCAAACTGGATCAGGTGTCACTGCAATCTCCACGGGGAATGGGTGCCCAATGCAATGTAAAAACGAAGGATGGGACAGTATCACAACCCCACGGCTCTGTAAAACAGTGTCAGTCTGTAGAGGTGGAAGGAGCACTGAGCAGGACTGGTGGATTAGATGTGCTGGGCAGAGTTTGTTGCAGCCTTGCCTCTGCGGTGTGGTGCCCGTGAAATCTGAGTAGCTGTCTCAGTTATTTCGCAGCTGACTTTGTTGGCGGAGACCTTGGGAGGAGACATGTCAGAAGTTTATTGGGGCAGGGGTTTGGGAGCCAGCATGGGTTAACGGGTTTCAGGAGTAAACATGGGGAAGAAGCCACAAGGTGGTGTGAAGATTTTTTTTAACACTTTTATTCCAGGTGTGTTTAGTTTTGTGCTATCAATTCAAAGTCATGATCATCTGGAGGCAATACAGCTTCAACCGGTTTGAAGAGAAGAAAACAGCAAAAGTGTGTGTCAGTTAAAAAAAAAAATTGTGAAAAGGAAGGCTGAATTAAAACCCAATTTTAATTTTTTTTATTGTTTTCCTTCTGTCCACTCAAGAAACCCTTTAAATACCTTAATCTCCTAGATTTTTTCAGTGACATGAAGAGCTTGGAGCCTTTTTGGAATGCAGAGTTGTTAAAAAGTATCTATTTAAGTATTTGAAGTGTTGGCCAACTGTGAAGGACAATGTGATAAGGAAAGTGTTCTTCTAAACACCAGAATTGTACATATACTGAAATTTAATACCACTGTTCTGTTTTACAGAATCAGTTTTGAAATCAGACTTCAGTGTCAGACTTTTTTTGTTTTTGTTTTTTTTTTCTCAAGCAGATGCATGGGAGACCATTTGGGACAGACAAAGTATTTCTTGCAGGACAGTAGTATTTCCTGAAGAACATGCCTGTTTGTTACCTTCCTGCCTTGCCCGGGGTAGCCTTGAATAGCTGGTTTCTCAGTCATCTCTAGTGCAATAGCTATTGTTTCCCATAAGACCA
This sequence comes from Burhinus oedicnemus, assembly GCA_008921705.1. Lineage (NCBI taxonomy): Eukaryota > Metazoa > Chordata > Aves > Charadriiformes > Burhinidae > Burhinus > Burhinus oedicnemus. The sequence goes on along the minus strand of VFFE01007680.1, from coordinate 3,240,426 downwards.
CAAACCCGCTCTGTGGTCTTGTCTACTCTGGGAAATGTTTCCGGTGCTGGGAAGCAGGAGCCAGGAACACAGCATGGCTCTGGAGGAGGACAGGGACTTTTTTTGTGTAGGACCTTTGAAACAGCGTGACCTGTGTATGTGTACTTTCCTTCAGCCCGTGAAGCTGGCAGAAAATGTGCACTTGCCCAGAACCTCAAGCATTTGCCAATTAGCTTCAGTTGTACAGCTGAACGGAGAAAGAAAGGGTGGAATTAATGGAAAATTTCCTTAAATGAGTATCACAGGGGCAGGTATTTGAGTTTTCTATGGCATCATTACATGGTTTAAAAATCTCTGAAGGTGACTTTAGTCAGCATTTCTTCTGCTTCCTATTCTGTACATCAGAGGAAATGAATGAGACGGTTATGCTCACCCTCACTTTATTATTCAAGAACTGGGGTCTCTTGGCAGAGTGAAAGATCAGTGAGTAATAAGCCTGCTGAAAGGATTTTTTATTTTTTTTTCTTTTTACATTATGTATAACCTGTGAAACTCAGCCCGCAGAAATCACAAGGAGCAAAGTTTAATAGGAATCCAGAAGCTATTACATACTTTTATAGATGGTGAGACCATCCACAGTTACTTCAGGGGGAGTAATTGTATTTCTGATCATCAGCTACTCACTTAGTCAGCTGGTGGATTCACCATGTCACAGCTTCTTATACTTTGTGGCCTCTACTGGCTCACTGATACCCCCCTGAATAACACATCTACCACAGGTCTGTGTGCTGGGGTCTAAGTCTGATATGGGTAAAGTAGCATGTAGGTGGATCGGACATTTAGTCCCAGCAAGAGATGGGAGTTTTATGCAAGAAATCTGGACTTTATCTCATGATGTTAGTAACCCTCTGGGCTGAGATATGGTATAGGATGTTGGTCTCATCAATCTGCTTGAGAGCAGAGTTCAGCCTTTGGTTATTCCAGACACCGCTCAAGGATGATTCGTGCTCCTCTGGATGGAGTTTAGTGCTTCACAGAGATGCAAGGTGCAGCCCTGGTGCTTCAGTTGGACACCACTGTGTTGTCTGGGAGGATGGCACATGGCCCTGAAGAGCTCTGGAAGAAGGTCCAGTTTTCTTGACTGAAACATTTCTCTCTACCTGTTGACCGATGGGGAGCTTTGCAGCTGCAGGACTGTGATAGAAAGGGTTGAGTGCTCTTAGCTGCTTGAGAGGTATGTGGTGAGCCCCATCTGAGGCTGGGCTCACGCAGACGTCCCGTCAGAGCCCTCTGCATGTGCTGGTGGAGCACCAGAGGGAAGATGACATCGGGCTGCAGCCAGCTGGTCCAGAGCTGCTAGGGGTTCAGGTGGAGCATGGCAGAGCCAGTGCTCATGTGGAAAGAAAATAATCTTCTGGGGAACTACTTCTAGCAGGAAAAGATTCGCTTCAGGTTCAGTTTTGCCAGGAATGAAAAGGTCAAGTAATTTAAAAAAAAAAAAAAATACCACAATGGATATTTCAGCTTTTCAGGATCCTCCCCCAGCCCAAGAGAGGAAGCTTTTCATTTTTACACTTCTCTCCTTCTTCATATATTGGAGTGATTATGATCACATTTTTTGCAGGTCATTACTACCCGTATTTGTTTTCTAAACCTTACTGCTTGTTTTCAGCCACCTCTGTCTACTCGTGTTTTCCCACTGAGCCTCTTATCTCTATCTTCTCACATTTTTTTCCCCTCTTAAGTGGATTCAGGTGGGTCCTCGTGTTACTTTGCTAACAAATGCTGTTTGCTGTTTCTTTTTTAACTTACTTTGGAAGGACTGAGGGTAATAAAAATATTTTGCAAAAAACAAATGAAATTCTGGGTGTAAGGTGGGGGGGGAATCATCTTTTATGGTCAGATATTCTCAGCATTACTAAAGACCTTAAGGTCCTGAACGCTGAGAAAATTGAGGCTTTTTTTATCATCTGCTTGCTGTGGATTTATTCTTCAAAGCCAGTGCCATTTAAGAGAAATTTAGACAGATGGACTTTGCTTTGTGGGGAAAGCTTATTAAAGATTAAATTGCATATTTTTTCCTCGAGCTAGTAACATGCTGTGTTTCTTTTACCTGGTCTTGTGTTTGTTCTTGGTCAATAACCTTTTCAGGAGTTTTATTTTGGAACATACATAGAATATCTTACTCCTTCAGCATTCTGATAGGGATTTGCTTTCCAAGTCTCTCTTCTCAGAGCTGAGTACTTCAGGCTAAATCCTAGTATGGTGGAAGTCTATGTTTACAAACCAAAACAAAAAACCTCTGAATCAATTTTCCTAGATTTTTGGGCTTTGTTTGGGTTTTTCTGTTTGTTTTGGGTAAAATACTGAGGGTTTTTTCCCTGTCTTCTAAGAGAATCAGCACGGGAGCAATTTGCTCTTCTGTAGCTGATTGAAGGAAGCTCTTAGCTGAGCTTGTTGCTTGCAGTGAGTCAGGAAATTCTTTCCACTGTGTCCAGATGCTTCCTGTGCACAAGGCTGGTGTCATACTTGGCACGTGATTAAAAAGAGAAAAATCGCACTCAGACTGCTTTTTATTTTGCATTGAGCCAGGTCCTCTGGCACCATGGAAGGAGGATAGCCTTGCTGGTTGGCCAGTGTCACTGTGCTTGAGGTTGTTTGGAAGAACAAAAAGGAATTGTGTAAAATGTAATCTTTTTTTGTTTTAGTGGTTGAAAGCCTCCCTTGGCTTTCTTCTCCATGCCACCTGTATGCTGTCCTCCTTGAAGTAGTACACAAACTCCTATTCTGCCCATCAGGTTCTGCACTGCTAAAAAAATAGCTATGACAGCTGATGCTCGTAGCAGTGCTGCATTTCAAAGAGGAAGGAGAAGGTGTTGGCATCTTTGCGCTCTGTGGGGGATTTGAGCTGACCATGATGCATCCTCTGACCCCTTTGTAGATTGTATTGTTCTCTTTACATGCCTCTTCATGGGAAAAGTGTAAACCATACATCCTGGTTTGTGCTTGTAAAACCGTGGACTGGTGGACCTGTAAAAGAAAATGTGATGCATTTGCTACCTTTGGACATGTCTCTCCTGGCCTCCCAGTCACCACGCTAATGAGATGTCTGGATAAACTAGATTCTCTCAAGAGTAAAAGCAGTTTCCTATGCTTTTTCCTTATCTCCTTCCAAACACAGTGTTGGGAATCCCGTCCTCTATCTCTGCCCAAGTTGTAGCTGTACGTCATCAAGTCCCATAGTCCCAGAGGAGGATGTGGAGAGAGGAGAATACAAGAGGAAACAAATACCAGGAGGAAAATTCTTTAAGTAGGAATCATTTCAACAGGAAATGTTCTGCTCCTTTCAGCAAACTTGCTTTGTAACTATTTTCAAGATGCTAATCTCATTTTATTCCAGCTTTGCATTTATTTCTTGCTACTGAGAATCCAGTTTCTTCTCTCCTATAAGAGAGGTGTGTATTTTGCTTTTTGAAAATTTTGTCTGCTATTACTGATCATCAACTTTGAGTCACCAGCAGATCTTTTATGTACAAAAAAGGTGTTATGAGTTCTGCTGGGTGGTAATTTTAAAACTGAAGGAATGATCAGTTTTGGAGATGCCCACTGCATGTGCTTGTGCAAACTGATGTGCACAAGATCTCTAGCTACCATTATCCACTTTGCTGTCTTTTGAATGAAAACACTGATAGTGCTTAAAGGAAAAAATTAGTTGATATTTTAAAATCATTTCCCTTCCTTTCAGTATTTTATTGATTCAATGGGTAGTAGTGAGCTGTATTCTGTAAATGCCTCCACATGCTGAATGATCTCATTTTCCATGTGGGAGTACAGAATAAACTTCAGAACACAAAAGATGGCATGAAAAGGTGGAATTAATTATACAAAATTACCATCAGAAGGCAGATTATTATACTGAACATACTTTTTGACATTGTGAAACAGCTTTTCATTTAATACTAAGTTTAATCTGACAACACTCAGAAATAACCATAAAGCTCTGCACTTTAATTTCTGGCAAGGGAATATCCTTAAAGTTAGTTATTGAAGCACACTAACAGGTTTTTGGGGAAAAGGACTTTAAATATAAGTTCTGCTAAATAATACTGAAGGGCTTAATTGAAATCAGTAATTTTTAGTCATGACACAGCTCGGTAAGAAAAGGTGAAATGGAACAATACTCAAATTCTTCTCAGAGTCCTAAATATCTACTAGCTGTGAAGTAGTTAACATCATGGACATGCAAATGTAAACATAGAAGTTTGCAAAAAAAAAAAAGGGTTAACATTCAGTTGATGTATTGTTTAAAAGGAAAGAGGAAAATTAATACAGCAAGTAAGAGGAGAAATCAAAACTTAATGTAGATAGCAGGCACCAATTTGTCTGTGGCCACAGTTGCAAAATGCGCAGTAAAGTAAATGCTGGTGAGGTAAGGCTCATGTTTTGCAATTATCCCTGGCTTTGGAGCTTCACAAGCCCTTACATGATTCCTTTTTATCTCTATTTATGCCAGAGAAATACTGGCTTATTTTAAAAGGCAAAAAAAATAACCCAAGAGCTACACTTGCAGGGTTATGAAAGGGGGATGGAAACTCTCATATGGTCTCAATTATTTTTGCTTGTGTCTGGAGGCCACCACTGTAAGCAGGGCCTGTGGTGCTGGGTGGGTAGTAGATGCCCACACCGAGCTCGTGACTGGCCTGAGCCCACTGCCAGCAGCAGGCTTCACACCTGGGAGCTGAAATGCAGAGGTGGCAAAGGCAGTCTGGAGCACAGTCAGAAACTGGACCCTAATTTTAGGAGGCTGGGTAGCTGTGATGAACGTGGGAGATGGGAAATTCCTGATCAGGATGGTTTGTGTTTGCTCTCAGAAAATCTTGGGGGAATTACTGTACTCCAAGGCTTGGAAGACCCCAGCAGATGAACCTTGCAGAGAAGTGCTTACCTCCAGCCATCTCCCTATGTACCCACTCAGTTTGCCCACTCCCTCCCCGTTTTTGTCTCTAATGTTTTTCAGTTAAGTTATTTTTGTTGTGAGAGTGGTTAATTTCAGAAGTATGGGAAACGTTTTAAAAACATTTTAAAAAAATTTCTTACTGCTCAGACACCAGGCTGTGAAATCACTTGGCAGGGGTGTTTTTATTTCAGCTGACCCTGGAGAATCTGAAGGATACCACAAATGCATTTTTAATGGTCAGCTGCAATTTTACTCATAAGTAATAAATTGCAAGCAATCAGAGCATCATTTACGGTGAAAAATAGCTCAACAATATGAAGTCATTCTAAAGTGCAGGGCCAGATGAAAATGTCCATGTTCAAGATAAGCTTTGAACTCATAATGTTTGTGAAGATGGGCAATAAAAGCAGAATCAAAACATTGCTTTATTATTTTTTGTGTGCGATGTGGGTTACAACCTACTCCACAAAGGGCCAAACTCTAGGGATTATAGTTAATCTTGTTTTCAAGATGATACTCTGTGAAGACCGTATGTCAACATTGTCTCTTGTTCTTGCAACAGAGCTTTAAATACTCCAGCTGCCGGCTGAGACTCTTGGATAATGGAATATAGCGTCCCTATTGCTTACCTGTGCCTTTTTAACTGCTTAGGGGCAAATATTACTTGTCTTTAAATAAGTTCTGTGCAAGGTAAGGCCTGAGTGTTGGTTATTGTCTTTTTTTCCTATTGAATATCAATGAGAGTTGGGCACGTTTTTTGAAAATTACGATTGTAATGAGGAAAAGGAAGCGATGTGATAAATAATGCTTCCTCTTTGTTTACTTCCTTAGGACATCTTTCCTTGTGGGTTTCTAATAAAGCCTTCAAGCTGCCTTGAACTGCGTAAGCAGATCAGTCGGTCTGCCCTAAGTGTTTAACTGCTGCAGCTCTTTCCTCCCTCCCAGAACGCTGACGCTGGCGCAGTGCAGAGCAAGGGTAAGGCGACACAGGTGGCGAGTCCTGCTCGCAGTGATTTTTAAAGGCAGCATCCTCGTCACTGACTTTACTGAGCCCTGGATTAAAGGGCTCCTGCAACTTCTCTGTAACTGAGGGAAGCTCCCTGAGCAGCCCGTGGATGTGGCAGCTCTGTGAATGGGCAGATGTCACTGTACCCTCTTTCTTGTCCAGAACAGCTTTTTAAAGTTTGGGCAGAGGTTTACATGTGATGAAATAACACTGATGGTACCTGGGCTGCAGCGGTGGTCTTTGGAAGCAAGGGAGGCACTGAAAGCTGTTGTTATGAAGCTGTGATGTGTTCTAAGTTGGTTTCCTAAAAAAAGGCTCTTACATTATTAAGTGCTTAGTTTCCTTTAATACTTTTGGATGTTACCAAGCTTAGCCAGATTAATTTGAGGTCCCAAAGATAACCGGTTCCTGTGTGTCTGAGAAAGTCATTAACCAGGTGAGAGAAGCGAGACAAGAATGAGTGCCACCAAGAAGAGAAACAAGGTGGTGTGAGCTGCAGTCGTCCGCTCCCTTGGCCCGATACCTGTCTTACCCGCTCCCTTGGTACCAGCTTGGGCAGCTGCATTTGGAGCCACTTGCCCCATGGGCTGCCTCTTGCCCGGCCGCTGCCTGGGGGCCTGGAGGGGGGGAGCTGGTGGTGCGGAGCCTTGAGGAGCACAGGGCAGTGGGGGCAGAGCACCTGGAGCTCTGCTTTTCAGACAGGATTTCCCCTGACATGATGGCAAACATTACCACAATCTAATTCTTTTTCCGTTGCTGGGTCACCAGGCAGAGCAATGATCATCAGTGATGCCATAAATATTTATAGAAAAAAATTCCATCCCATCTTTCACTGATGTTTTTTATCCTCACTGTTTCTCTGCTTATTGTCAAATTACCCATCTGATTCATTTTTCATCCTATATACTCCTCACTCTATGCTTGTCAGCTACTGTAATATTGCATATATTCAGGTTATTGTGAGAAGAATTATTGTGCTATTTTTGGAGGAGTGCTTTTTCACTCTATATTGTGCACACTGGTAATAGAATGTTTCTGTATTGCTTTGAGGTGATATGTTACTATTGTCAAATGTTTTGGGTTTTTTTCTACATTAGTTACCCAGTGATAAAGCTTTTTTGATATTTTAGAAAAGATTTCACTGGTTTGTTTTTTTGAAGGAAATCTTTATAAAGCCATTTTCAGTAGCTGCGCTTTACATATTCATGCATTTATACAAATTCCACACAGCCTAAATATGTTAAAGAAAAATTAGGGGTCAAGCAGAAGCTCACAGATCCAATTAATGAGTTCCAGTAAGGGCCCTTTGTGCATTGGGAGTGGGGCACAGGAAAACCTCTCTTGATGCTTATTTCCACTTACTGCTTCAATATTTAATTAGCCTGGCTTAGTTGCTGTAATTCTCAGTGAGTTTTTAAAAGATTTAATTTGAAACTAATTGGACTAATGCGCTGACTATTAATTACCCAGACCTGCAGTTGTAGGAATGGTAGGAAGTCGGTCCATGTGAAGACACGGTGGGTCAAGACTGAAGTTCAGGTGTGGCTGAGTAGACTTAGGGAGATCTCTCCAGCCTTCCCTGTATCCCTTTTTGACATCTGCAGAGAGGGAAGAGGTGAGTGGCGTAACAGCCTTGATGCTGTGCTTGGCGTTTGTCCTACAAGGAGAACCAAGTAAGCCCTAAGCAGTGGTCCTCAGTCATGTTGTCTGTAACATGAGAAATAGTGGCAAGACATGTTGCTGGTGTGCATGTGTGCATACCCTTTGTAGACGCATGTGTGTCATGCATACGTGTATGTACGTGTACATATATGCGTGTTAAGACACATTATAGGATCATAGAATGACTCAGGTTGGAAGGGGCCCATAAGGATCATCGAGTCCAAATCCCTGCCCCTTGCAGGACTACCTAAAGCTAAACCATATGACTAAGCATCGTCCAGACGTACATATATATTTTCCAGGTTTTAAATAAGTATTAATGAACAATTTTTATTTTGCCATGAATTTTAAAGGGTGAAACAATTGCATTGTGTGTGGAACATCATCTTTTTTCTGAGGCTGTTTCCTGATTGGATTTACAGATATGGGTGGTCTGTGAGGGAGGCCTTATTTCTTAGAGGATCAATGAGCTTTGTTTTTTTTTTTCCTTTGGCTAGTAGACATATTGGTAGTTGAAGATGCTCATTTGTTACTCAGCAAGTAAAAATTCAGTGATGCATTACAAACTCTTAAATTTTGCATTCTCACTACTGGGCAGATGGACATTACTGTAAATTTGCAAAATATGTCATTGAAATTTGAAAACTTGCCAGTTTGATTAAAGTGAGGAAGCTTGCTCATGCTTCATAACTCTTGCAGTTTTGTGTAAGCATTTCTTAAGCAATCTCAAATTGTCATGAAGAACATAAACCTGAGTCTCCTTGTCAGTTCAGAAAAGGTGTGGAGGCTCAGATCTCACTCTTAGAAGAATAAAAGGTAAAATTGTGCATGGTTGGTTTTTTATTTTTTACGTTTTCCAAAACAATGGTGTCTGTTTTTTCTGCTGATAGCTGGGTTCTCGCCTGTGACTTCAGTCCAAGGTCTTACATCTTGCTGAGTGGTTAGACGTGCAGTGGATTTGTAGGCACGGAAGCATTGCTGCGGTGTGCTGTGCAAATCCCGCCCAGCTAGCTGTTCTCCCACGTACCTGCAACCCTGCTGGGCAGCAAAAGGTATGGATGGCAGAGCAGAGAGTCTACTGTCTGAGAAACTGCTCTGCTGCTGTGGGATCTGGTCATGCAGTGATACGGCGATTAGGCTTTTCTGTCCATCGTTTTGTTCAAATGGCAGCGTGAACCCAGCTTCTGCCTGATTAAAACCAGTACAGTAGTAACCGTGATGGGAAAATACTAGCAAGACTTTTTTTCTGTGAGTTTACAGCTGTTCCTGGTATGGTGGCAACATGTATTTCCACATGAACTGCTATTTGGAGGGGTGCCCTGCAGTTCAGAGACCCTCAGCTGCTGTAAATCACAGTAATGCAGTGTGAGGGTTTGTTCTTCACACTGACATCAAAACTGTGGCTGCTTTCACACTTGTCTCCCAGCCTCCCATCTCAGGAGGGAATGAAGGAAGCAGAACTGTCTCCTGAAATATCTAGGAGATGAAGTGTAGCTATTTTCATGTTTCTTGGATAAGCTGGAGTCTGAACGTCTTGAGTTTGTAGTAGGAAGGGTGACTGCAGTTTCTGTCATCCTTCATATTTAGAAAAAGGAACAGTAAGATCGCTTACTTGCAGTAAAATTGGTATTGGATCTCCATGCATCAGCTGCTCCAAATCCCAAGTGGCAATTGAGGATATTCTTATGTGAGGTGTATTTTAGTGGATTATCTATAGTTAATGCAGTATAGTTAATGCAGTATAACTGCATTATATTGACTAGGAAAGCTGTAGTTTATTTGTTTAAGAGCTTAGAAACAGCAGAGCCCTTTTCCTGGCATGTGCCACGTCTAGTGGTAATAAAAAGAACTTAGATCTGTTTTCAGGTTTTTTAACTCAGCTTAATTTCTTATGCTTCTTTTGTTTTTCCCAAATAAAAAATATTGAAAAATGGCCATTTTTTTTACATGCTGCCAGAGACAGGTTAATACAGATATTTATATTTTATGTAGCCTTATTTGGTCTGTGATCTTGATTTCAGACTCTTTTCAATAAACCATCTTTCCATCAGCAAGAGAGACTTTTTTGAAAGCTGTTCATGTTTGACTGTTGGAATAAATTTGCTGTGGTGCTGGATTGCTTCTGCTAGTAACAGACCTAAGTTCAGTAAGTAGCACGGAACCACGTTCTGCTGTCGGAAGTTTGCAGTTCTCCTTTATGTAAGTGCGAGCAGAATTTGATCCCTTCTTTATTTTAACAAGTTGTTTTCTTTTTTCTCTTTGCTACCAGGCTGCTTTCTGCATCTGTTTACCGCACATGTTGCAAGGGTCATGACTGTAATTACTAGTGAAAGCTCAAAAAAGAGGGAATTGACATTTCCTGTGTTTCAGGGAATTTTCATCTACAACTTTTTGCCCAAACCTGAAATTAACTGCATATTTTACTAAGACTGAGGACAGATTTGGAATGGGAGCTCTTAGCTGGGCATGTCTTGGCCTGAAAGTTTTTGGCAAACTAATGAGTTCAGGGAAGAAACAAAGAAAGCTCAAAGGATTGATTTGTAGGAGCAATTAAAGAGCTCAGTAGTTGAGCTAGGGAGTGATTAAAGGTGTGTGATTACAATGTATGTGTCAGGCATAAACAAGGAAAGGAGGAGCTGTTTGGGACAGTGGAAGAAAAGGAGAAATATAGCCTGAAAAACTACCAGCAAATAAAATGGTGAGATTCTCACTTATCACTGAAAGTTGGAAACCTTAATGCTGGAGACATACCAGTTGAATTAAATGGGCAGGAGAAGATACGCAGCTGGGACTCACTGTTCTGGACTCATGGGATTACTTAATTTCTTTGATTCTTTTATTCAGATTTAGTGGCGAGCAGGGGACTGCTTGAGCATGTCAGGTGACTGCAGGTTTAATATGGGTAATTAAGTTCCATGCAGTAATCAACTGATCAAATCCACTACTTGTGGATAAATTAGAGAGGTAGGTTTCAGCCTGTGGCCTATGGATCTCTGTAGATTATTTCCAAAATGAACACAAAAAGCTAATGAGGATAGCAAGCTTCCTGTCAGTAGGCTCTAATATTTAGTGTAAAAAAATTATGTCCCTGAAGGAGGGGGAAAAAAAACCCCAATAAAACAAAAGAAAGCACTAAAGCATTGCGTATGTCTGTATATGCTTTAAAAGACCGCAAATTTTAATTTTTGTAGAGGAATGGTCAGCACACTATTTGGCAAGATTGTTCTAAAGATTAGTTATACTCACTGATGAAAATCTGTGCCTTGTTTCAAGACTCAGTTTTGCCATTTTCCACTTCTGGCTTTTGGATCATGTATTATCTACCTTCTCCTGAATCATTACTTTGGACATGGAGGCAAGGTGACAGCAGGGAGACCAAAAACTACCATAGATGTATCACAAAGCAGCATACCAATATAAGTTTGTTAACAAATATTTGAAGCGGTAACATCTCCAGCAGTTTTCAGGCCAAATCAGCTAGCGTCTTTCATTTTTGGAGTCGGTGTAGAGCGGGTAACCTCATACTGTGTGCTCTGGCTAATGTGACAGAAATGTGCTTGTGCCTGATCCAGGCTGAATTTTTACTGTGATGGAGCTGTTAAAGCACTGGCCTTGTGTCAGTGATTCGGGAATCCTGGCTTCTACTAATCTTCAGTGGTGCAACGCTATCTACAATACTTTCTGTGTTATGATGCTATCTGATTTTTTAAGATTTTTTTTTTTTAGATTTTTTTAAAAATCACTGACTTTAATTCTCTACTTACATATTTTTTCGTTAAACTCAGGAAATGCTTTAAAGGGTTTTGCCTTTGAAATAACAATGAAATAACAATGCAATGAGTCATTTCAAATCTAGTTTTTGTAACTTAGTGTAGGAATGGCAGTAAGTGTAAGCTAAAAACAGGAGGTCCTATGGTCAATATTAATACTTATATATGAAGTATATAAGTAGGAATTAAAGCAATTAACAATCTTTAATTTATATACAGACTACTTTTACATTTAATATATCTGTAGAGTTACTTGGCATTATTTCTCATGTCCTCAAGTCTTTATTGTTTAATCATCAATAAGATCATCTTCTTTCTAGATAAGATACAGATATAAATAAGTGTCTTTTCAGTGAACAGTGTCACAGTATGAACAATGAAAAAGGAATCATGTTGGTAGTGACAACAGGCAGTTTGTCTTGAGAATCTTCATAAATTTCTTCAGAGAAGGTGTTTATTAAATAATTTCAAACACATTTGTAAGTTTGTTCTCTATTAGCAACAGGCAGAAAGACCATCCATTTCTGACTGCAAATTATTTGCTGTGAACATTTCAATCACATATATAACTTCAAGTATAAATTCTCAGTAGTGAATTCTCTTGTGATTTTTTTTTTTTTTGAAGTTTTGCTCTGTTTCTTTATAAAAGAAAGCCGACTCATGGCATCATTGAAAGTACTGAAAAATGCAAAGTCATTTATCATGAAACTAATGAGAAAATAATCTCAGCTGTAAACAGAAAAAGATAAACAAGAAAACATCAGTCTTTAGTTTTCTTGTTACTCCCTTTAGACAGCTTGTTAAGTCACATTGAATTTAGAGAGTATATGCAATGTGAAAACTTTTAAAGTAAATTTTATGGAGCAAACCACCAAAATCAGTGTGATTTTGTTCATGTCTTTTGTTGTTCTGTCATCTAAAAGACCCAAGTGGAGCATTAAACAGACAAATCTGAAACTTTTTAGAGAGTTTGGATATGGGTTTTTTGTATAAATCTAGTTTGATTTTGCATTATTCAGACAGTCCTTCTGTTGTGGTTAGTGACACCATTAAAGAGTGTGTAGTGGTGCTCGTAGCATTAGAAAAAGGGAGTTTTTAAGTGGAAGCATACCTTCTTGCCACAAAGGTTCTTTGAAAGCTGATGTAAAAATTACAAGTTCATTAAAAAAAAAAAAAAAAGTATCCTTCTAAGAATTAAAACATTAAAAGTACAGACCCACTACGTTGTGCAGGGAGACAGAGTAACCACTGAAGTATACTGTAGTATAATTTAAACCAATCTGCCCCTTTTTAGTACCAGTTATTTCCTAACTCTTTCTGTTGCATTCAGGCAGTTGTGATTGTTTGGCTGAGGGATGGGGAAACAGGCGGAGGCAAATTGTGCGTAGGCTGAAATAACAGCAGTGCTGCTGACAGCAGGACGGTGTGATGGTCACCACTGCTCCAGGAATCAGAAATTCTCCTCCTGCTGACTTCTGCTTGCAGAAGGGGCGGTGGTTCATACTTAGGGATAATCTGTTATCTGCAAACCGGTCTTCACAGTGGGATGCGGAAAATGATGGTCCCAGCTGGTAAAAGTCCCTGCTCCGTGTTTGGGGTGGCAGTCTCTGCAGGGCTGCGTGCCCTCACCCTGTGGTTAGGTTTGTCCTGTGTCTGCCCATTTCCATGGAGGCCACTCTTATACCAGACAAGGTTATGGGATGACAGTAAAAAACCTTAGTCTGTTAAAGCATGGAATTAGATGCAAAATTGGAAATCCAGAAATATTTTTAATTTTTTAAATTCTGGATTTAACTTAGGCAAGAAGATCTCAGTGGTGTTCATATCACTGCTCCAGACAGTGGACACTGGCAGCTTCTTCTTTCCACTTGACAGCTGGTTTGCTCTGGAAGCCTCCAACTTGCATCTTGCCCTGCTGGTGTTTGAGGAGAGCCTCTGAGTTACTCCAAGCAGTGTAGCTGGGTTGTGTTTCTCCAGGGTCTCCACCTGCCTGTCAAGCAGCCTTCTCTTACTGTTCACTTTTACCAAGAGGAATCTCCAGTTAGAGCACACACCAAGTTGGTTGTGAGGATTCGTATTTCCTTCCACCCCTTGCTTTATTGAATTAGATTTAAAAATAAAATACTTTTATTCTTAAACTTCCTTCTCCTTTGTTTTGTGCAATGGGGAGCATCACTCTCCTCAGCTGTCTGCCTTCCTTCCCCATGCACTTCCCTGAAATTACTCCTCTATTGTGTTCCTTAATTAATTACACTCTTCCCAGCTTCAGGCTCTTTTTTCTCCTTTGCTTTCTTCAAGACTGTGGCAAAATCCTGTAATTTGTGTATCAAAAGACTTGCTCGTTCTACCTCTGTTAAGTGTCTTGCAGCATCTACTTTGCCATAGAGACCATAAACAACACAATATTAAATTGCAGGCAAAGCATCTTTTTGTAAATTACTTTGTCCTTCCATGCCATCCTCTGCCGTGCCTTTTACCAGTTTTGTGGATCCTGCTGTCATCATTAAGGGGAAAGAATTTTTTGTCTTTTTACTAAGTAGTAAGACATTTTAAAAGAAAGTCTGTGGTATAATACCACAGCTTTATTGCCTCATCGGCCATTTCTTTTAAAGGCATACAAAATGCTTCTGTGCTTATGCAAGATGAGAAAATGAAGGTAGATAAGTGGGTAAATGAGGGGTAAGAGGAACCGGTGTTTGACCCCTATCTTTCATCTGATGTTTTCTCAGCAGGAAAGACCTGATAGCAGGTAGTACCCTGCATCTCCAAAGTGAAACCTGACCATCAAGAAATGGGGACAGCAGTGAGGCGGTGTGGGGAGGTGAGGGATTTTTGCTCAGCGATCAGCAGAGCACAGCACTGTGGCTGTTGTTGGCCGCAGTTGAGAAACTTAGCTAGAGGTCAGATTTTTTTAAAAAAAAAAAAAGTTAAAAAAAAAAAAGTGAGTCAACAGGGAAACATTAGGGATAATGAAATTCCAATATGATTAGTTTTTATATAACCTTGTTGTCGCACATTCTCCATTGCTGGCAGGCTAAACAGAGAGGTCTCCTGATCAGCTGTAAAATCTGTACAAATTTGTTTTAGTTTTTTCCATCTTTTCTGTGTTTGTAATCAGCAAAACAATCAGATCAGCAATGCCCATTCATCTTGCTGGGATATTCCAAAAGCATCCTGAATGTGGCAAAAAAGAAGAAAAATCTTCACTAACATAAGGCACAGGGCTGGGTGATGCACAGCACCCAAAGCTGGGTTTACACTGGTAAAGACCTTTCAACGAGGGAGAAATTAGGAAGCAGCTTCATCCCAGGTCAGGATGGGAAACACAAACCAGAGAACAGGATTTGTCTGAAGACTCATCCTAGCCCTGGAAAGTCAGCATGGAAGGACACACTGAGAGATGGAAAACAACTGAAAGAAAAATAAAAAGCATACCAAGATGTGTTGTTTGATTTATCCATACTTGTCTTCAAATAAGAGTAACCAGTTTCTTAAAACTCTTCATTCCTATATAATAAAATTGGTAGGGGTTTTTTTCTGTTTTGCTTTGTTATTTAACCTTAAGACTAATTTTTCTGGAAGTTGTCAGGCTGCAGACATCTTTTCAACTTGCAGGGCTGGGTTAAACAGGACTCCAACGCCACTAACCACTCTAACACAAAATGAGGAGCAAGCCAAATCTTGCGGAGTGAATTGCAATTAAATTGCAAGTGGGAGACATTTTCTAGTGCTAAAACATTAGCCAGAGTAACCTCAGTCTGTGGCAGTAGAGCTCGCAAACACAGGAATTTCCCTAAAATGGTAATAGGTTGGGGTTTCTTCTGTGTGGTTTTTTTTTTTTTTCTTTTCATGGCAATACTTGTAACACATAAGAAGAATCTGTGAAATAAGGAAATGTATCTGATTCTTTGTGCAAACCTCTTTAAAATGCAGAGAAAAGTGACTTGGTTTGGTTTGAATGTGTAATTGCCAAGATCTGTGTTTTAGCATGCTATTTAGATGAGTTTGTATTTGGGGCATTTTTCATGTCTTGCTTTAATTAATCACTCACAGTTTAGTTCATACTTTACCAGTGCTACTCTAAAATTTAGACAACAGCATTAGCCACACTCACAATGCGAGAAGGATTTCAAACAAGAAAAGACTCTTCACCAACACTTGGTGATGTAAGAAGAACAGAAAATCCTTAACTCAGTCATTACAGTTACCGTGTTTGCATAAATGTGAACAAAATGAGTCAGTTTTTTCCTTTGTTTCTGGGTTTGTTGTTTGGTTGGTTTTGTTTGGTTTTTTTTTGAGGAAGAAGGTATACATTAATTCGTTTGACTTGTTTTATGTCCCTTGACTTGAAGTGTTGAGGCTGTAGCCTAGGAGATGCTGTGATGTTTTCCAGATAGAAAAACTTATCTCACTTCCCCCCACACACCTTTTTTTTTTAATGGAAAGACAATTTCAGCTTTAAATTTGAGGAGTAGTTTGGGTACTTTTTCATTGTTTCAATGAAGTATAGCATGGTCTTAAAGCTTATTACTAATTTTGAGGCCATTCAGTATTCAACGAACAATGTTTTTGTTCTTTCCTCAACTATTTTAAACATAGAGTGAGAGTTGGGCATAAATTGATGTCTTTGATGTGGGCTTTCTCATTTTTCATGGTTCAATATAATGATGTAGTTGGGAGAAAGGAAGCACTGTCAGTGCTGCTTTGCTCACTGTTAATTTAGAGTTGCCAGAATCTCTCAATTTGGGACTACCTAACGCTGAGAGATGCTATAAACTGGCTTTTCATTAAGCATAATGAGTTAGCAAATAGTTGTAGTCCTTAAAAGGAGACAAAACATGGTAATAATGCAGCACTGAAAGGATATGCAGTATCCTCAACATTGTGAAGCTTATGAGTTTTAATGCATTTATTATAATTTCCTGTGAGACATTGCAGAAGCTTCAGAATTGGTCACTGATTAAATTCTGTGGCTGTTTATATATCACTTTGCTTCTTCTACATCTAGCTCTGGACTTTGATCATGCTAACGTTGCTGAAAAAGCTGCTTCACAAACTTCAACAACTGATCTGGCTCTGGGGCAGTTTATGAAGACAGTCTGGAGTCGGTGTGGGAGTGGTGTCTCCACCAGACTAAGGGTATGCAGAGATGTTGAACTTGCTACGTTTTTCCCTGGATGTGAGATACAACCTTTGTGCTGGAAATGCGTCTTTAAGCCGGAGCCGTTCCAGGTCAGGCATCTGCATGTCTGCTGGCTCTGCTGAGCGATGTGGAAAAGCCCACAGCACCTCCGCTGCAGGTGAACTCCAAAGGTCCAGCAGTGACAGGCTCCTCGTGTGGTTTGGAGGGATGATCCCTGCATGCCCAGCCGCCTCCTGGGTCATGCACTGCCCGTAAACGAGCAAACAAGTTCAGCCCAGCATCTCTTCGGGTGTCTCTGAAACACTGCAAAGCTTATCACCCAGCGGGCTTAAGAGTGACAGGAAGGCGGTGGAAAATACTTTTCTCTCTGAACAGAAAGAGTGTCTAGGAGACCGTGGGAAAACAACGGATGCATCGGCAGCCTTGGTAGAGTGGCTACACAGTGAGCCATCTAACCGTGATAAGAAGTGCCTATGGTAAAGAAATCCTGTTCAGTTCCCTTTCTTAAAGCCCTGTGCTACTCAGCAGGGTCTCATGGCAACAGAAGCCTGTGGTCTTACAGCTGGATGGATGGAGGCACACGAAAACCAGGCAAATATTTTTGTGACTATTGACTGTGTTTCTAAAATAGTGCCTTTTATGAGATGGAAAGGAATGTAACTCTCAAAACACATGCCAAAAAGCCTTAATATATTAACATAGTTTTATAATTGTGTGTTCTGTTTCTGGAAATTCTTACACCTACGTACCAATAAATCGTGATTTTCTTTTTTATTTCAGATGTTTCAGTTACCCATTTAGAAACAGCACACACAACACTATAATAAATCGCTGGTATCTGATGGATGGTTGCCAAGCCTATCATGTTTTTAAAATTGTTTGCAATTAGATGGATCTAATGGAAAGCGCACAGTACAAGACCAACTTAAAAGAAATAGTAATAATACACAGTTTTGACAAGTGCTTTTTCCTTCATGAAAAAGCTACCTTTTCCTCACCCATCCTCCCCAGTTTCCATCTACTTGTAGGTCTGTGGGAGAGATGGGGGAAGCATCACAGCACTAGAACATTTGTCTCCTCAGCGGGTGGAGAGGACTCCAACCTCACTGGTACTTTTCTTCTGATTTGAAAGGAAGGTATGTTATTGGCTAGATTATTGAGCCATGAAGATAACAACTCAGGTATTTGGCAGTACTTCTAAGGTTGTTTTTCAAACATCTCCTGGAATAATTTCATAATTTCTAGGAAGAAGGATTCCTCCCCTGCCCTGAATTTCAGAAATTACTCAGCATACGCAATAAAATCTTATTTCTTTGCAAATTTACTATGTGACCACATGTTAAAGGTATTCTTTTCCTGAAGAATATATTTATTGCTATGTAGCTCTAGTATGATAATTTAAGAACAGGAATTTAGGATATAATTTGTTGTATAGCTCCTTACAAAAAAGCAAATGATTGAGATGAATCGCCAGCCTCTGATGTTCTTGGAGCTGCTGAGCTGTAGCTGAATGCATGAACGTCCCTGCTTGGGTTCCTGGGTGGTTTCTACGTGGCAGAGACAGTATTCTCCATCAGGAGAGGTCTGACTTCAGCTGCAAGTGTTCATACAGTCAGTAGAGCAAATGCACTTTTACTATAGACTTTAATTTGCTATGGTTAAATATATTTTCTGTTTCTGTTGTGAAAAAATTGCAGTTAAACTGTATAGTTAAAGGCTAGTTATACTATTGGGTGCATAAATTCTTAGGGTCATTAGTTATAATTCAGGTAGGACTGGGAGTCAGGGAAGGTGGAAAGGATTTTCTGGGGATTTTTGTGGTTTTTGTCTTAACTCATCTCGCTCTTCTATGGATACCTTTAATCATGTCTTTGTTCCCTTTTGTCCTAGGTTATTCTCTATATATGTTACAGAACTCATTGTGTCAATCAGACAATTGTTATTAGGCAGCTTGATATGCTTTTTAGTAGTAAACTATATTATGATTATATCTACTCTGCAGCTGGGTGCTGTCATGCCCCCTTGGAATAACTTCCTTTTCATGGCTTTAAGTGCTGATTTGTTATTGATTTCAGAACCAGATCAGTAAGAAGAAACAGATAATCTTGATCAATGATAATTTCTTGGAGTGTAGCACAGGGGATGATGAAATGTTCATAGAAATGATATAATATTTTGAGTAGAAGGTTGTTTCGAAGAAAAAGTTCTTGAATGGGGAATTTGATTTCTGGTATGCTTTGCACTATACTGAAAATCCTTTCATTTGTGGCCAGTGCCACATGTAAGGCACACCCTCCAATTTCAACATAAATAAAAATAGCGGTGTAGCGTATGTCACATTGGAGACTGCAGTTCAGATTAGAATCCTGTTGTGTTAGCTCTTTTACAAACAGAGAGGGATAATCTATTCCATGTTACGGTATGGCTGACAAATCTTAAGGGCAAGGATGCACACACAATGATAGGCAAAAATGAGAACTAAACCAGATATTTTCAGCTCTAGAATAGTGCTTAAAATGTTTGTCCACACTCCAAATAAAAGTTGTCTATGAAAGGTTTTTTCCATTAAAATTATCAAGAATAGAGCAATCATGGGAACGCAACAGTTTCTTTTTTGGAGAAAAAGAAGGGGAAATGTATTGTTTTGACACTGCAAAAAGTCTTCCATTTTCATCCCAGAAGGGTTTTTTATTGTGAAATTTCCTTTGTATGTCTTTTGGAAAAATAAACCGCACGAACTGACAAAAGAATACAATTTCATGTTATAAAAATATTCAGAATTTTGCATTCTTATTTTACTTTTGTTCCCAGTCTGAGATCAAACTCATGACCTTTCCTGGAAAACTGAAAATTTGGCTTTTGTCTTAAACAGCTAACCACACTCTGTTGCTCAGAAATAGGGATGCTCGTTTTATTGCTTTGCTTTTGCTGACTCAAAGCGGTTTCAAAACCAATCAGATTTCACAAACAATCACAAAATATGGAAGATGCCCTCCTTCGGTCTCTGCTGTACTCAGGAACTGAAACATCTGGAGATGCTCCAGCAGTGCGACAGGCTGTCCCACGGGGTGAGGGCTTGGGAGCTGCTGGGGACGAGGAGCTGTTTAACGGCTGGTCCCAGCCCTGCCCGTGCTGACGGCTGCATCAGCCTGCGGATGCGGATGTTGCCAGCTGAAGAGAATTTTGCCTGTTAATACTTATAAACAAGGAAATTGTCTAATGATAGAGGGGTGTGCTTCTAGCTGTGGCATTAGTTGACAGATGTCTCTTTAATAATTTGCTCGCTGTGACTGTGCTAAGAATATGTTGATCTGCAATGTGGCAGGTATTCTGGGATGGCATGACATGTTTTTTTCAGTATCTGGTGCAGCTTCTCAAGGACTTAAGGAGTCAGCCGCTGGAAAATCATTTAGTCCTGTAAGTCCATGCTGATCAGAAATTCCTGTGGAAGCCTCCTGAGGTGTGCTTCTGTTCCAAGTTCAGCGCTACTGCACTAAACCCCCTGTGCTAGCCAGGCTAGCTCCAGAGCATGTTCAAGGTTCTTTTAATTAGTCACTGCACACATTCTGAAATATTTTTTTCTGGATTTTATTCAAAACCAGCATTTGTCAAGTTTCTCCCCCCATGCCCACAATTTCAGTTCTCAGTTTATAACTCCATTTGGAGATAGCAAGTTTTGGAACTTGTGATCTAGTAAAATGTGTGTCTTTGGATGTGACATCTTGAGCTAAATGGCTAAAGTTTTCCATGTCAGAAAAATCTGGATTTTCAACAAGCTATTTATCAGCTTGGACTGGAATAAAAGATCTTGTAGGGAAGAACGTTAAACACAGCTTTCAGCTGAGAGTCAGCCTTTGTATTAAATCTTAGCATAGAAATTTTAATAAGTAGCAAACGTAATAAATCTGTTTAGTCTCTGAATCATGTCGTATTACTTTTCAGTTTAATTATTTACGTGGAATTCAGAAGAGCCAGAATGAGCTCTGGATCTTTTGAATATTGACTCTATATCCTAATGCCTTTAAGAAATGAAAGTAATTAGTCTGCTTTTTGCTCATAGCGTTTGCTACAAAACTGAGTACAATTTCTTCTGTTTTCAGATCTTGACCCCTTTTCTTCCAGCTTTTAAAAAATGCTTACGAATGTACATACTTGTATTCAGTCCTGTTACTCATCTTTTCTCTCTGTTGTGCTTAAACTGAAGAATGTTCTTTGGGCTCTCTGTTACCTATTGGTAAGTCTATTCCCATTTTCTTTCCATGTTCACCTCTGGGATGTTGAATGTCTGTACATGACTTTAGATTCCTTATAATATCTATTTGTGTATTCACACTTCAGATCCTGTTGGAGGAAAATTTGCTGTGATGCACAGTACCATGCACTTTTTGTAGTAGTTTGTGGTGGTTCATGTGAGAGGAAGAGTCCTGAATGTGAACACCAGCAGCACCTAATGATGTGCCCGCTTCATTATTGTACAGGTGTGAGAGTAATTGATTTATTACCTGTTCAAAATGAATGAACACATTTAAAAGAAGCTAGCTGAGCAGCTGTGCAGTTGTTTTCTTGGGAGGAAGAGCATATTTTACATGGGGCTAACAGATGCCTCATCGAGCCTGGAGGCAGATTTCACTGCCTCCGAAGGCTGATTCACAGTGGTGTCGGTAGAACTGCAGTGGACGTGCACCGTGTCGAAGGATGCTGATGCAATGTTCGCCTGTTCATCAGAAGGGTGGCAGCCTTCAAGCTGGAGAGAAGCAATATTCCCTGCCAGATAAGCCTGACTCAGAGAATTAAACTGAGCATCCAAAAGCAAAGCTTAAGCCAGGTGAATGGGCAACAGGTTGTAGCAATGTGTATGTTCAATGTGTGCAAGGAGGTTGGCAGTTGCTGCTGACTGACCTCAAGCAGCGGGGTGGTTGCAGAGATGATATTCTTGAAACCTAGGCTATGGTTTGGTTGTGAGCTTGCCCAAAGGAAACCTCATGAGAAACAGCATGGCTTTGCCACTGGAGCTCGGGAGGTGCGATATTCAGCCTATACACTTCTTGGCTTCATTTTTCCGTGGTTTTTTCTTGTTTTCTTCATGCTGTGGCATTTAGTTTGACTGACATTTTCAAACGCACAGTAATTGAGATCTGTACTTTTTCACTTTAAAGAAAAAAAATTGTAGGATGGTTTAACTGGGCTTCTGTGGAACTGATGTTGGGTCAGAGGGGGAAAAATAATCTCGATTTAAAAGCAGGCAGAAGACGACTGAGGAATCTGTCACCAGTGATTGCATCAAGTTTTTCTCTGAGTTGGAGCTGATGCAATAGCTGGTGCTTGGGACTGTAGGCAATCTTGGATTTTCTTTTTTCATTCTCTTTTTTTGGCTACTGCATATTTTTACACTGTTAATGTTTCTTGTGTTGCCACGTGGACATTTTATTCTATTGTACCATGCAGCTTAGTTTTTCCTTCCCCATAACATTGTTTGTATACAATTTTGGGGGGTTGTGTGATTTTCTTTTCTTTTTTTTTTTTTTTTTTTTTTTTTAAGAGGTCTGGTATCCTAAGTTTGAAGATTTATGCAGATATGATTGCTGACTCAGGTGGCACTTGGTGACACTGTGTAACCATTTAGAAAATAAAGAAAACTTACAAATTTGTGAGGGAGGTTTTTGGAAGTCAGAAGGCAGTAAGTGCAGCTGTTGTCAACTATTAATTCAGAATGTACTGCCCTGGCTTTCTAAAGCAGCGTCCTATACAGCTTTGAACCCTCTTCAAGTGTCCGTGCTGCCCCCAGCTAGGGCTGGGTCTGTGTGGTGCATTTATTTGCTCAGTGGCAGGCACTGCCGAGTTCCCACTTGGCATTTTGTGTTGTTTTTGTAGAGGGGTGGGTTGGGTTTATCCTTATGCTGTGGGGGAACTTCCTCCTGTATTTTCCAGTGTAGCTCTGTCTTAATCTAAAACGGTGCTAGGCAGGTCCAGTCACCTTACTCATCTCAGTAAATTTAGTTTCTGAAGTGGCAACCATGATGACTTCTATAGTTATAAGTATTGCAGGAACACACAATTTGCACTGTTAATTGCTCGGGGATTGTACTTGTGCTGCTAACTGTATGTGTTTGAAAAGGAGTGAGCAGCCAATACATATTTTTCCTTTTCCAAAGACTACTGGATCAAAAGAGTGATATTACAAGTAAAACTTTGATTAGCAGAAGAGGTCCCTATCTGCCTTGGATTTTTTGGATGAATTGAATGAGTATCTATGAGAGATCAACTACTGTATGTGGTCATGGTCTTTCTAGGCTCAACCAAACAAAATTATAAAGCACTATAATTTTTTCTTGGTTTGGGACAAACTTTCAGTCAAACTGAGGGAGTTTGATCCATCTGACTAAGGTAATCCTTTAAGGGGAACTTTGCATCTGGTACAAGTGTTTTATTTGTTTCTTTTTTGGGTGTTTTTTTTTTCATTAATTGATCCAGGGGAAATAGCCAAAAAATATATATGTGTTCATCTCAACAAGACCAAAGTGAACTCACAGCGTCACACAAAATGAGAGTTTTTCCCTCTGCACCCAGCAAGAAGCAAATAACCAAGAAGGCAGGAGATGTGTTTTCTGAGCTTGATCAGCCTTTTCCAAATGGGTTTGTGGGACATTGCACAACACGGAGAGTACACCTTTGGTAATTCTTTAAATTCCTTTTATGTAAGAAGAGGAAAAGAATTACGGTAGGATTTCTGTACTGTCCTACCTGATGACATTTGCAATTACGTAACTTAAGGGCTCTTTGTAGTACTCTGGAGCTGAAATTCTTGAACTATATTTATGACATGTGAGTAAGGTTTGAACACTTAAATTTTGCTTTGGTTGATTTAAAATTGTAGGCTATGATGAAAACTGGCAATTAACTCTGTCATCCTAGTGTCAGATGTAGGAGTATCTCAGACCTGTCTTCAAAATGGGAGTTGATTCATGTTTTATTTGTCTTTCTAGTCACTACAAATAAGAGCACACGTTTGTTTTTTCTTGCACTGAGTTAGGTGCCAATATTAGAAACAATACTGCGTGATTTCCTTTGGTGTAGATACACTTTATGTGAACTTTGGAAGCTATGTAAACAAACAAGATAAATTATATAAGCATTTAAGATTGAGTTATCAATACGGCTGTACTGTTTTCACCACTCCTTTTTCCAGGCTCACTCACATTCTTAAAACGCTGTGAAGACCCCCTGTTTCACCTTGCTTCAAGTCACTTACAGACCTTTTTCACCACGGATGTTGCCATTCCCACTGACAGCTCCTAGATGGGGATTAGAAGCAAATTCCAAGTAGAGACACTTCTAAACTCTTTCTAAATTTGGACTAGAGACTTTAAGCCTGTCTCATCGTTGAACAGAGTCATATTTGAACAGCGAGCCTGTAGCTGAACAAGTGACAGGAAACATGTTGATCTTCATAAAAATGAAATGATTATATGAAAACCTCAGCTTCTCCTTTGCCTTTATAAGTGCTTTTTTATAGACATTCTCTGCCTTTGTTTTCCCAACTGATCTTCTCAGCAGTGTTTCTGTTTTGACATGTTGTAGCTGAAGATCAGGTACCCTTGCCTCTTCTATTTGTATTTTTGAGTATCATCTTTGCTGTCCGCCTACATTCACGTATAAAAGTCCTGATACCCTACATTATCAGATTTAGTAGAGTGTACATCTACATCTTTTAAAAAATCACATTTTTTAAAACTTGCTGTTTTCTTTTGGACTCCCACTCCACTGGAAATGTCATAAATTTAACAGTGTAGAAATGTTAGTCTATATAAAATAAGACTTTAAAATAAGCATTTTTTTTTCTTTTTGGGGGTTAAAATAATGTGGTGGTGGTTAGGAGAAAAGCACCTAGTTTAAAACAAGCTTAGCCAATTTAAAACAAAAATAGGTTAATATGCTGACCATAGTATAGTGGGTTCATCTTGGCCAGCAGCCAGACGCCCACCCAGCCGCTCGCTCACTCCCCATCCTCAACAGGACAGGGGAGAAAATACGATGGCAAGGCTCGGCTGTCGGCAAGCCTGCTCACCAGTTACTGTCATGGGCAAAGCACACTTGGCTTGGGGAAAATTAATTTAATTTGCTGCCAAATAAGAGATTTGCGTAGTGAGAAACAAAGGCACATTAACACAACATGTTCCCCCCATCCTCTCCCCCTTCTTCCCATGCTCAGCTTCAGTTCTTCGTTCCTGAGTCATCTACCTCCCTCCTCACCCCGAGCGAGCGGCGCAGGGGGATGGGGATGGGGGGTTGCAGTCAGCCCATAGCACCTCCTCTCTGCGGCTCCTTCCTCCTCACGCTGTTCCCTTACTCCCGCCTGGGTCCTTTATTTATTTGCATGACCATGTGTTCCTGCTTTGGGCTTTGTAATTTAATTTCTTTGCAAAAGAACCTGAAGTCAAACGATGGATAAGAGACCAAATTAAGCCATTTAACAGCAGGAAGTTGTGCTACTGTCAGCAAAACAGTAACAATTTGAGATTGAGTTGCCTTTTTCTACCTGTTTTGAATTATAAAAACATTAGTACATTAGACTTTCTGCCTAGTTTTGCTTTGCTTTGTTCTCTTAATATTTCTCGCAAATTAAAAATGGAAATGTAGCCAAACAATTCTCTAAAGGTCACTCATCTCATTTTAAAGTTAAATCAAGTATGTACCCTGGAAATATTTTACATGTGAATATTTACATATAGCTTGTTATACTTTTTTTTTAAAAAAAAGAAACCCTTCACATCTGAAGTTGATTTCGTTCCTTTCATTATGGATTTTTCACCAAAAATTATTCTAGGCATGGTGCTTGCTTTTCTGGATGAAAATTAAATTGACCTGTTAGCATTACTTCATTGTACAGGTACTTCCAGGAGGTGGTGTTTGTTGATGAGGCTGGCAATCATGACCCTCCTACCACCAGTTTATTCCCTTATTGCAAATAAGAGTTATTCCAAAAAGAGTAAGCCTTACTCCAAATAAGAATTAAACGTTCATTCTGTAAAAATGTCACCATCATTGCTGCAGGAGGTGGAAATAAGAACGGCCTGGTGGGTTTGACTCGGTCGAAGAGCTGAGTCCTGTGGCCCCCAGGGTGATGTGCTCAGACAAGCCCCAAAATAGCTGCCTGGAGTACCGGCCACGGGGCTGTGGAAGCCAGGCTGCCACCATGTCCTGGGGAAAAAAGGAAGTTACATCGGTGCTCAGCGCCAGCACTGCCTGCTACTGCTGTGTGTGACACTGCTGGCAGCGCGCCTTGGTGCAGAGATCCAGTTCTCCGAAGAGATGGGACACAACTGTCTTTAGCCGTGGCACAGGTTACCCACATTACTTGGGGATACAGCTGCTCAGACTGCACTGACAAGTGAAACTCTTCTTTCGATCAAGTACTTTGGGTTTGAAAGAGGCATTCCCTATAATCGTCTGTCAAACCACTCACGTTTCTCCATGAAACTCTCTCTCCTTGGCTTCTGGAACAGAACTGATGAAAAGTTAGGTGTTGTCTGATTAATGTTTTTACCATTTGCTTCTGCCCTTCCTTCCCGTCTGCATCTGTGGTTGTCTCTTGCATTATCTATCCTCAGATTATGAAATCTTCCAAGGATGCATCATCTCTTTGCCTGGTAGGGTTTCCCCCCTCCACCTTCTCAGCTCCTGAGGCTTTGTTCTGATCGTTTCCTCCCTTTGGTAGGAAGTTCCTTCAGTGTCATCACTTTGAGAGCTGGCCTTTTGCAGCATTTTGTTTTTAAAATGTACCGCTTAGTAACTAATCTGAAATGAGAGCAAAGCAACTCTGTTATTAGTAATATATAATGAATTGTGGTATGAACAAAGAATGCATGTAAGCCGTACGCTTGCATAAAATGGTCCTTCTTTTGGTCCTTCTTCATTCCTCCTGTGAAGTCACTTGGAGTAAATCAAGAGACTAAGGTTTTGATTTGTGAAATTAAGTGAAAGACAGGAATATAACTGCTTGGTAGACAGGACGAAAGACAAAATTAGTAATAACTGTAGTTTGGCAATAAAATGATTGATTTTAAAAAAAATAAAATCAAATTGAAAGTATTTGTGCGGTGTCAAAACTAAGGTTATCTATTATGACTCTGCTATAGATTCATATAAAATTAGCAAAAACTCTCATACCACACATCTTTAAATAGACTTGCCTTTGCATGTGCATACATTCCTTACTGTTTCTCAGAGCATTTATTTATTGATGGGGGCTTTGTAAAAGCAAGAGAATTGGATTATATATTATGCTAAACATCTTCCCATATTACTGTTGTTTCACTGTACTGCTTGAGCTCCCAGTAAGAATTTTAATTTTGTGTATATTTTTAAGAAACATTATTTATTTTCAGGTGAAAGTTTGGAAAAGTAGCTTTTTTTTTTTTGATTGTGACAATCCAGACTATTCAGGATGACCTAAGGAGAAATGTTATTTGAAAATTGAACTTCATGTTTAGCCTTTTCCATTTGTGTTTTCCTTTTTCTGCAGAAAAAGGATGCGCAAAGATAGTTTCTGTGGGTTTAGGAAACAGATGATAGCACACAAAGCCCTGTGTTTATATGCAGTGTGGTGTTTTGATTTTTAATTAATGGTGTTTTTTGAAAACTTCAAAGCAGGCCAGTAGAGGAGTGAGCTCACATAGTGTTTGATGTCAGCAAGTAAAAATGGAAGAGGGTTGTCTGCCCCTTATTGTGTGTGTGTTGAGGGGTGGGGGATTGTATCCATTTATTTGAAATTTTCTTAGTTCGTCTTGAAATGAGTAAAAAAAAAAAACAAACAAAAAAACCCAAACAAACCAAAAAAGGAGGAAAATGTTATCTAATCAAAGCTTCTCAGTCAACTAATGACGTCAAGCAGTAATCTTCTCTTTCTCACCATATTTCCTTTGGACTATAAACTATTTAATACAGCTAGAAATTACCTCATCCATCATAGCAATGTAGCCCTTTTCTGTGTTTTGCTACATGGTGCGTTTATCAGCGCTGGGCATGGGAAGGAGGTGAAGAAAAATATCCTCTTTAATTGAATTTGCAGATTGGAATGTGGGGAGGAGGAACAGCCCAAGCTGGCATCCGGCCAGTGCCCCGGATCATCAGCCTCCTGCTCATGAAAAATGCTTTAATGACTGCACCTACCAGGTGCCAGGGTATGAAATACGCGTGTTCGGTATTGTACTTGTGTCTGACGGGGATTTTGAGCTACGGCAGTAACTTGACATAGGGGACACGACCTGCCATGGGGTCTTGCTCTGTGCTGACTTGACTGCTGTGTGTGAGAGAGATGAGCTCCGCTTGAGTGCATTGGGGTGTGAGAGCCGGTGTCAGGCCTTATCATGGAGAAATAAAAGCACTTCTTACCTTGTGGTGATTTGTTCATATGACCTTGCTGTTAGAAAGCATAATTTTACCTTCTGATGTCGTTTTCAGCAGCACATCACTTTTTCCTGCTGTTTCCAGTAAAAGTAATGATGCTACTTAGGATATTCAGGGGTGACCTGATGTGCACATGGGTAATTAGAGCAGGTGTAATTTTAAATTCAGGTTTTGTAAAGAACAGTGTGACATCACTTGTCTGAAAGGAAAGCTGATAATTGTCAAATACTTAAAAATTAGCAGTGAAATTGCAGTTGGCAAGTCCTTGCAGTAGCAATATTTTTTTTTTTCTTGTTGCTTATGCCAGTCTAGAACATGAGTGTCATAGACTTATTTTTTCCTCAGAATATGGCGGCATGGGCTTGGACTTCTCCTATAACATTGCAGTGGCAGAAGAGCTGGGAAATATCCGCTGTGGAGGTATTCCTATGGCTATTGGAGTGCAAGCTGGCATGACTACTCCTGCTCTTACAAGGTAATTTTCAGAAAGTTTGGTTTAGCCTAAAACCCAAATCGTCATGTGTTTAGGCTTCAAACCCAATCCGCATAAGAGCAGAAAAAACATTACTGTGCAGGTTTACTGTCTCGTTGCTCTTCAGTAAAGCTTGAGGAAGGAACCTGCTCTCTACCTCTCTCTCGAACAGTTTGGTTTAGGGGAAAAAATACATATTTTTTTAATGTTAAAATATTCTATATTAAAACATAGGCCTTGTTTAATAGTAGATGATATGTTTACAAACACAGAGTGTTGGTGCCACAACCAATAAAACAATTTTAATTCCAGAATCCCCCTATTCATGTTTGTGTTTTTTCTTACCCAGATATGCCAGCACAGTCATACTAAGGATGCATTTAGTTGTAATGTCTAATTCTATTTGATAATTTATTTGCTTTTTTCCAGCTTTACAAGGTGCTCCTCACTGACTGTGAGTTTTCAGAAATAATGATCAATATTGGTATAAGTCCTGAAGTTGTGGCACATGTGTCATGCTTCCTAAATACGCCCATTCCAGACAATTACTCATTTTCTCATCTGCTTGTGTCAGTGTTCCGCTTTTACCACGTGCTATCATTCAAGCTCCTGCACTTTCTGAATCTGTTTTGTTGGTTTTTTTTCCCCTCCCTCTGCATCAAAACAGCAGCTTCCAAAGATAGAGGGAGGCGACAAGTGGGTCCAGCAGTTTGCCCCTGGAATATGGATACACCTAAAATTCTGGAAGGTGGTGGTGGGGATTAAATTCAAATAATGATGCAGTCACGAATTTCTCTGCACAGAACAGAGAAGAATTTTTGCACAGAAAAGCATTTTAGGGTTGGGTTGTTTGTTGGTGGTATAGGGTTTTTTTCCTATTCTAAATGAAAATGCCTGTAAATCCACTGTAGAGTCTGGAATGTAGGCTCTGTTCCCTTGACATCCATTTGGCCTTCTGCTAGGTATATGTGACTTCCCATGGCTGAGACGTCTGAAATCTTTCTAGAAGTTTTATTCTTCTTTGTGTAGTACACCAAAAGTTTGCTGAAAGCATGGAGTTCAGTATGTCCGTTGCAACAGTAGCTTAGTTATCATCCAACTGAGAATAAAACTAGTATTTTAAAAGACTTCAGAGAATAGTACTTTGCCCCCATGATAGTCTTTTATTCCCAGGGGTTTAAAAAAAATCTGTGGGTAAAAGAAGACGGGATTTTGTTCCATTGCAGTTTTTTGGCCTTCTGTTACTCTGTTCTGCTGTAGTAAAGCAGTAAAGCTACATACCTTTGTGCTAGTGAAATCCTAAAGTGGATGTTCTTGGAAAGTAAATGTGAAAATGTTGTTAACGTGATGAAATCTGTAATTGAATTTGCATCTGTATTAGTGAACTTTTCCTACACTGTTAAGTCAGTTCCACTGACTAGTTATACAGTACAGTGTCCCACCCTTAAGATGTAAAAGTGAAATTTGGTAATGAAAAGAGAAAGCTGGTTGCTACAGGAAATTTGGCACGGGTGCAGCTTTACTTTATGCAGTACAGTGAGAGGGCTAACTGCTTGTCCTCGGTCCTGGATTCAAATTGCATTCACAACCTGGACGGTTTCTTTAAAGTTATCTGTGTACTGTGGTGATCCTAAACAAGTTCGAAGAGATAATCCAAATTTTGCATCTTAACTATGCGTTGTTACACATGATGCATCAGTGATGCACAAACTAAACAGTAATATGGTAATCAACCATCATTCCCTAAAAAACTTTTAAAAAGAAGTCTGGAGCCCTTTGTTTGGTTTCCTAACTTTGGGCTTCATTCAGCATTCACCAAGCATGTACTGAGTGCACCTGCAGACCAGCTCCGTGAATGTGATACGTCATGAAGATGCTCTGCCACTATAAATTAGAGATGTTCCCTCAATTAGACAGTGCAGTAGTTTGAACAGATGGATACATATAGGCGCATGCACACTCACACAGAGCTTGTTAAATTTTCATACTTTGGAAAAATAAAGCCTTAAAAGATCTATAGTCAGGATGCCTCCTGATGCTGTTTCTGCAACTTTCATGGGTTTATTGCTTCAGTGACAAGCTGTTGCGAGGCTTAGTTTGTGAAGATCTTTGAGATATTCAGTTAAATGGGAAGTACATTGTAGTAACAGTTTCAATTATATAAATAATACATTTTGAAAATGTTACCCCTATCTGTTTGCCTGTTCACTGCTCCTGCCCCCTTTTACTTCATTCTTTATGATTTTTTTTGACAGCCTTCAGAAAGTTCTATTCATAGTCATACTTGGAAGCAACCCTGCAGATTTTGATTTATGTGCATTTCTATTGTGCAGACAAATATAGGAGAAAATAGTTTTGTTTCACTTGAAGATGTCCCGACTGCTCCTTTTCTTTCCCCAGATTCCTCTAAGTGAAGCAGTAGCACTTTCTAAATTCATGAGCTAAATGCAAAATGTTTTGTCAGCAGTGATCTGACCTTTGATGTACCTGGTTCTGAACATAACTGTGTCGGGTCTTTCAAATGCATTCAGATATAATACATCACTTGCTTTCCTGCTTACAAGTAGAGTGGAGAAAGCCGGTCTCAGCTGAAGCAGTGAATAGATACATTTCCCTGGGCTTATAAACAAACCTATAGGGTGACACATCCATAGTGACACCAGATCAGTGTAGAGATCCTTTATCTCGGCAGTAGGCAGTAAACTTTCCTTTTTTTTTTCCCCCTCTGTCATTTATAGGAAAACAGTAAGGATAATGATGATTATTTAGTGGGAAGAGTGCTTTTCTGTTTCATCAGCTTACTCATCACTGATTCTTTCTCCACCCTGATCAGCAGCATACCTGAGAATTAATGTTGAAAAAAGTTAGGTTTACTGTCTCTTTTCCTGTTTGCTGCAAAGGAGAGAAGCTGCAGCTGACAATCAGAACAGCAGTTTTGAAAAGCTGGATCATCTGCTTGATCAGCTGGGAGAAGGGTGAAAATGGGAAGAGGCCATTCAAGAGCTGAGTGGCTTTCCCACTGGCATAGCGTAAGGGAAGCTTGATTTTGTGCTTCTTCAAGAACAGACATACTGAGTTGTCTCGCTCTCACATTTGGTACTTAATTTGCATAGTGCACATAAGGTAGGCCAGGTCTTCTTGCCCTGAGCATGCGCAGAGACTGTTACAAGTGCAGCTTTCAACATATCATTAAAAGTATCATTAAGCGTTGCTGTCGTGATGGCTAGTTATGTTGCATCCATAGCCAGTTGTGCGGCTTTGTGGTTTTGAATACCTGTGAGGGTCTAACCTGGCCCGAGCAGTACTGTGGGTCAATATGAAGTCAAGCAGCTGCTTCTGAACTAACTTTCCTCAAAACAGCTTCAGACTGTTCCTATACCTGTGAGGTTTCTCCAGCTCCTGGTGACAGCCTGGCCATGCTACCATGGCAGGTTGTCTGGTGGGCAGCCTTGAGGCCTCCAGAGCTGGTGTGGTAGCAGCAGGACACCAGCCATGTGAGTAGCTCTTAAAAGCTGCATGACCTGAAGAGCATAATCTTTAATCTAACTCCTCTTTTACAATATCTGCATTTTAGTGCAAAATGCATTCCTCAATAAATATAAGATTGATGTAATCATTCTTAACCAAAACCCTTCAGGTAGTCTCATCTGCATGAGGCAGTCATACCCATCAGGTAGTCTCATACAGGCTTCTCATCTGTATTCTTTTCGGAACGTAGCTGTAGCTTGAACTGAGCAATTTATGTCATAAAATCTTCAAATAACTGAAGCTTAAAGCCTTGATAAAAACTGGGAGCCAGAGCACTTTTCTTACTCCTTTTTTTCTTATGCCATCTTTCATAAAAAGTAAGTAAGTTTTCTAAATGCAGGTTTTTTAAACTCGCATGTTGTCTTATCTTGACTGAAACAGGGACTCGAGGAGAGAAAGCTGATTGCAGTGTGGATTCTTTTAAATCCCGGTTATGTAAATTACCGAACTTAATGAGGCTTCCATGCTGCCCAAGAGTGCTTGCTGCTGTTCACCATGCATTTCTAACACATTCTGTGCCTGTAAAGAGCATCTCTTCCCTTTTGTTTTTTTTCTTGCTTCTTTTCCTGTATCTTGAAGATCCAAGGAGTACTCTTAAGCTGGACCTGGACATCAGATGGTAGGATGCTCGTGCAGGACTACACTGAAGCAAAAGCATGGCATGTGGCTACTGCATTATTAATAGTCTGAGTCTAGGAGCAGAACAGAAAAAGAATTGGGAGAAATTCACCTCTTGCTAGTGTGTAGGAAGGAAAGTGACAGTAGCTCAGAGTTACCCTCTGCCCAAAGGAAATCTTTATTTTCCTAGGAAGTCCACGAGTAAACTATGGCGTCATCGTTGAGACACTGTAGAGTAATGCTTAGATCATCTAAAAACTTCTCTTTTTTTTTTTTTTTTTTGAGTAGTGCTCAAATATGTGAGCTCCAGTGCAAGAAAGCTTGAGTTGATCAAATGCTGAGAGGCGTGTTAGAACTGCCTGCAGCTGTTCATATTCAGAATTTCAATTTGCAGCTAATAGTGTCTCATACTAGTGTATTTGTCAGTTCTACTCAGAACTTTCCTTACTAATTTAATTAATTCACTTCAGCTCAGTTTTTTTTCCCAAAAGCAGAAGAAACAAAAGTGAATAAGATCTACAGTTCTACCAAGATGATTATCAGTCCAATTAAGTCAGAATAGTGATGTGTGATAGACATATTTTCATTCAATGTAGCAATCTAACCTGTCAGAAACCAGATTTTTATATATATTTGAGATGAATAAAGGTGACTTCAACTTTCTAATTGGCAGAGCACACAAACAGAACTATGTGGATCAAGGAAGTGTTCTTACATCTGTATTTCGCCATGGTTTTATTTTCCTTTTACCCAGAATTTATGAGATTGTATACCATTGTCATTTTTGTGTTTGTATTCATGACATTCCACCAATGTTACTTATAGTGTGGAGCAAGAAAGAATGGACCGCTTTCGTGCAACTCTTAATGTGTCAGAATCTCACACTTGGGACTTCTGGTTACCCAGCATCAACAAGGAGCTCCGGTTTATTGACTGTAGACTCGTGTGTGTGTGTGTGTGTGTGTGTGTGTATACATACACACATGCATGAAAATACATTTTAGAGCAATGCTAAGGCTGCGTAGTTAATCACATGGGAAACTATGCTCTGGGGTGTGTCCCCAGCCCAGAAAGCAGGCACAGTCTGGTTTGTCTTGAGCCAGAGCTTGATCTTCACTGCAGAGCTTTCTAATTCGGGAGCTGTTAAACTAGAAAGAAATGGGTATTGTATTTATGCAAACCTGAGATTTTTCTGGGATGCATTTAGGATGGGTAGAATTTTACAGAAACAACATATTTCTAACACAATAGCTAGCTGCTTGTTGAGCTGCATGTCCTTCCTACTAGGTGTAGAGACCCATGATCTTCTGAAGATAGTGTTGCCAGAATTTTTTTTTTAATTGCAAAATAACTTCTTCTGTAGCCTCATTTTTGGGAAGAGCTGAACTGTTTTCTGAAACTTAAACCAAACAAAAAAAGAAATCAAACCAAAAACATTATTCTGAGGAAAGGTCTTGTCATGGAAATCCTCTGTTGCAATAACTAAAGGTTGGCAAAGTTTTAAGCATCAGAAGGCATTGCCAAAAATCCCTGCTAGCTCCTCTCATAATCTGATTTTTCATGTTGTTGGTTGGGGGTTTTTTTGTCTAATGAAATGGACATACTTGATCATGTCCCAAGGAAAAGCTAAAAAAAAAAAAAGTACACTGCATAACAAACCAGGGGACTTTGTCCCAATAAGCTGGAGGAAGGAAGTAAACAGTCCAGGCTTGCTTCTTGTATTTATTTGGGATTGCTGCTGTGATTATCAGCAGGGACAGGACTAGGAATTGAGCTCTCTGTGTGCACAAAGTGAAAGTGTCTGCCAGCTCCCAGTCTGTTCTCTGGCTGTCCCGTGTCCTTTGACTGTTTTGTGTCGGGGTTGGAGTGGAGGGAAAGGGTCAGAATCTTAGCTAAAATGGCATCACTCCTTTGGAAGTACTGGAACAGTGTTTTAGAAGGAGGGCCCAGGTCACTGCAGCCTGCTTAGGCAGCCAGCGAGCCTAAGGAGATGAGTGGAGATGTTGACCTGAGAAGCCTTGTACCAAAGAGGAGGCTGAGGAGGAACTTGACTTTCATGGATGTCTGCTTACAGAAGAGACATCTCATGACTCGAGGAATTTTTCAGTCTAGCACAAGAGAGGTTCAAGAACCAGACCATAAGCTCACCATTCACGCTGTAAGACCAAATCAGTGAATGTTAATTAGGACAAAATCAACCGTGAAATGAGGTGGACCATGTTTTGAATTGATGAATGCAGCCAAATGTTGGAAAAAAAGAGGGTGCCTCTTAACTGAATTGAAATATGGCCAAGTGATTTTTTTGTGTTTAAATGCTGTTTCCCTTTTTATTTTTGTGGGGACTAAAAGAACAGCTGTGAAGAAGCACTAATGGATTTCACTTTGTGACTTAAATGCAGATGTGAAATATTATTAATATAAATACAGATATTTGCAGGGGGTGGCCATCACACGTCATAACTTTTCAGTCACCACTAAAACCTGGCAAAGAGCTGGTGCAGAAGTCAGCAGACAGGCGGAGAGCAGGTCCTCCATCCTGGCTGACAGCAGACTGGTGCAGGAGCATTGAGGGGAAGCCCCAAAGACTATGTTTATTTAGATCTGATAGCTCTCAAAACAACAGTCATAAAGATCAGATTTGGGGCATCAAGACCACACATTTCTGTGGGAGTAAGATGCCTGAATACTTGTAAAAATTTTGTTTAAAATGCCCGTGACTGCACTTCTGGTGAAGGCTCTGAATCATAGCTTTGGAGGGTACCTGTTCTGCCGTTTGGCTCTGGGACAGGTTTTACTTAGTCATTGGAAAATTGATCACTGCGTGATCAAAGACAAAGAACAAAATTTGTACCTAACTTGTAAATAAAGTTTACCTTCAAAAGCTTTTCATATCCTATCTTTTCCATTATATTGTTGCAGGTTTGGTTCTGATGAGTTGAAAAAACAGTTCCTCGTACCAACGATAGCTGGAGATTTAGTGGCTTGCCTGGGAATCAGTGAAGCTGGAGCTGGGTCAGATGTCGCAAGTAAGTTAACCTAGCAAATTGCCAATTTTAGGCAGCCTGGTATTTTAGTGGAAAGAATCTGGTTTCCCTGACCCTTCCCTTTGCCGCTATCATTTGTAAGAAATGCAAAGGAAGGAAAGGCTGGCGTGGTGAGGGCAAAAAGTAGCATTCCAGGAGCAGTAGCACAAGCCTCTGATGCATCTAAAAGCAACCAAATTGAATGTATTTGTCTGTGAATCAATAGCTATAACCCTGTATAGGCTGAGCACAACAGACTAATATGCAGCTGTCACGCTGGCCCTGGATTTCTCCTAGTGTTTGTCCTGCTGCTGCCTCCCCTGTTCTCTCCGAGCTCACCACTAGCAGGGAGGACTCCAGCACCTCCTGTAGTTGCACAGCCACCATCAGTTGTGCAAATCCGCACACGTCAGTGATAGGAGGTGTGGCCTGTTCAACTGTACGAAAACTTGCACTTCCTGAAAACAGACCTCACCACTGTACGTGGGCAAATTGCAGAACTAGTCCATTCTGAAAATGATGGCGTCACTTTCACAATGGGTTCTTCTTGGTCATTCTTACCTCACCTCAGCCCCTTCCGTCGCTCCTGTGCAGCAAAAATGTCTCTGAACTGGTGATTGTTTTATTTAGAGCTAATGAAGAATTTCCCATGTCAAATCTATTAGCTTTGTGATTTAGTTACTTTGTCTGCAACTATTTTTCATGTTTTAGTGCAAGAATGTTTAAAAACATGGACAAATGAAACTATTATTCTGAAGTGCCTGAGGCAGTAGATAATTTGGACAATTAAAATAAAACAGATATTGTAGGAAAAGTAAAATATGTCTCATCTGACTGTGAATTGTGGACTTCAAGGCAAATGATATGACAAGAAACCACTTTTAGAGGTTTTGTTGTTGGACACAGGATGGCTAAGTTGAACACATTGTGCCCTTACAAATTACTGAGGCAACATCTTCCTGCAGACAAAATCACCAAGTTTGACAGAAGTTTTTTGGTCAGCAGAGTCCTGTGTCCCTCTCCATGACCAAACTCATGTTGTTTTCTCAAGACAAATAGATGATTATTCAGTGTTAGAACAAGGGTGCAGCAGGTAGTTTTCAAGAGAGTTAATGGGGATAATGAAATAATGGGACTAAATCTTCCTGCATGATCCATTGCTGTTTGCCTTTCTAGTTAATTGATTTTGTACATAAGAAAAAATCCATAATTTTTATAGACTTGTTTTTCATTAAAATAATTTGAAATTTGAATTTTGCTAATGTAGGAAATACAGCATCATTTATTTTAATTAATACCTCTCTAGTTTAATTAGATGATTATCAGAAGTTTCTAAATATGATTGTAATTTTTTGATGCAGTGTTCCAGATAATAAGTAACATAAATATTTTTTTAGCTGCATGTTGTTTATCATCTAGTTTAATTGGTGTGATACACTTGGATTAATACAGTTAAAGAGAAGTTTGGAATCAACTAGGATTATCTGATGAACCCAGACTTCAGCTGGAAGGCAGACTGCAGGATGAAATGACGATAGTTTTTCACCTGTCATGGAAGATCTGATCCCTGCTGTAAATCCAGAAGCCAGCTTACAGTGGGTAATTAAATGGACAACTTAGGCATGAGCAGCGCTAGCTTATGATCTCAGTAGCAGTGGTTTGCACAAGGCAGAGAGAACATATCATCTCCAGGTGGCCCAGCTTTGAAGTAGACTGAACTGCATGAAGCTGCACTTGATACTTCCTTTGGTTTCTCATGCTATTGGGCTATTTGTCTCCCTTCTCTAAGTGAGGTAAAGCATAGCAACTGTTCATAGGCTGGAGATGTGCTTCTGCCATGTGAGCCGCTATATTTTAAACTGAAGAATGACACAAAGTAAGATATCTCTAGCATTATTCTTCTGCCAGTTCCAAAATTACTGAAGATGATTTGAACACAGAAGAAAAAAAAGTGTGTCTCTACATGAGAAGAGAAAGGTGCCTGGAATTAATTTATTCAAAATTCAACAGAACAAAAAGGACTGAGTATACTACTCTAACAGAAATTTCAAGTCAATTTGAAAGAGCACCTGTCTGCTTTGAAATGTACTTGTTGTATATTGTACATAGTACTGACCACGTACAGCAAAACTAGCACAGAGATGACTTAAGAAGCAGAACAGGACAGAATAGTTGGTATAGAAAGTGTCTGTCTTTAATTTTGGGATTCTTGGTACCACAAAGCATAAACATTTGTGTCGGTTTTAATGATTTTGTCTCATTCTATCTCACTACTATTCCACAATTTATATAATGTTTTGCTGATAGTCCGTGGGGGATATGTAAGGACACATCATAGAAGACACTTCCTCTTTCTTCAAGTTATGTCTTCCAGGCAACTGCACCAAGTAACCCTGTTCATGTCTACCTTTTCAACACAGATATCTTGCCCCATTTTATCTCAGTGGAATCCAGTCTTTCTGCTTTTCTGGGTTTAGGTCATCCCTTTTAAGCATGAAAAACCAAAACTGCATGCGGTGTCTATAATGGCACAAATATTTCTCCAGCCCTAATACAAATACTAGCTTCCGATATGTAATGTTACACAACAGTTTGCTGGTTTGTGAATCCTGTGATTAACTACAGAGGTCAGCCTCATTAGCAGTTTGCTATTGAAACATTGTAAGATGCAGCAGTCATTCTTATTACTTTGTGCATAGTTGTACTTGTCATGTTGAATTTGAAAACTCAAGATCATTCCTTTCTTGCTGGGCAATACCTCAGTTGTCTGTGCTGGTGATGTCTCCCAAGTTTATGTCACCAACAAATTTCATTAGCGTATTCCTATTCTTCTGTTAAAGATCATTAATAGAAATATTCAATAGGTTTTGTCCAAAAGCCGATACCCAAGGAGGAGCTCCCTGCACATCAGCACTTCCCCTTTTAATGCAACATGATGCGATTTCCCCTTTGCCAAGTTCCTTACCCACATTTCCAATTTTATCCTAATTTTTATCTTTTCAAAATTTTAACTTATAGTTACCTAGTAGTATCAAATTTAGTTTGCTTGGGCCCAACAGGATTTTTCTAGTTCGGCTTTTCTCTAGAAAAACCATTTTCATAATAAACAAATCAGGTGGGTTTTAAATAAGGTACCGCTGGTAAATTGAATTATCTTTTCTTTCCAAATGTATTCTGAGGCTGTGCAGATTGCCAAAACCAACAATGTCTGTTTTTCCTAATTTTAATTTCTGTACAGTCCTTCCTGTAGATGCTTGCTTTGTCAGCTATATTGTGAATATTTTTTGTAATCTCATGTAAAATATTTCCTTAGTTTTGAGGCCTCCTCTATATGCCTCATGTTTTTTCTCAGTTTGTTTTCTGTGGCTGAAACATTTTTGTTTGCCACTTCAATCTTCTTCGATTTTCTTGGTTTTCATCTGTAAGATTTAACTTTGGTTGACCTGTGGCAGTTCTTACCTTCTGACCTCCAAATTGTAGCTTTGATGATTAATCTCTTTCATTTCCTGTAGGCCATCTCCTGTTTTTTGAAGTGATTATTCATTTATTTAGACTTGAAGCTATTTCTTGCAAGTTTTGGGGTTTTTTTTCCTGTGCTGATGATGTAAATTCTAGATATGTGTTCTTCATTTTTTACTTTAAGGATATGTGTTTGTCCTGGTTTGAGGTAAAACAGAGCCTATCTTTGGTCGTAATACTGACCTTAAAAGTTGAAGCCAGCCTTGCCTTTTGTCAAATCTATTTATATGCGTGGCTGGACTCAGCACAGTGGAGAAGAAAACTTGAGGCTCCAGTATGTTGTGGTTTGAATGGTGAAGTGATCAGCCCTGGTTGCTTCTGTGGCACTAGCTGTATCATACGCCTTTTAATGATACCTTGTGGTCTTTCCTAGAAGGGGCCCTCACAGCATGCTTTGTAAGTTGTTGAGTTATAGGCACTACAGGGCCAGCGATGTGGACCTGCTAAAAATGAGTTATGGAGCACCCACTGAAGTAGCCTTTTCCCAGAGCTATGCTCTGTCTGGGAGAATAAGTACAGTCAATTATTCCAAATTGTCTTCAGAGCTATATCCCTGAGAATGAGTCCACTTAACTTTAGCAAATTGTTAAGTAGGTTTTCAAAGCCTGCTGTATTTTAAACATAAAACTTACTTATTGACTTGATCATCTGTCTTCTAATTAAAATTAAAGAGAATCAACTCTTCATAAGTTGATTTTAAATAGTCGTTTCTCAAGTGTTTGAAGCAAATTGTCAACTATCACATCTGGGAGTACTTGAACATTCCCATTAGTAAGACATTTGTTCTATAATCTGTATTTGGGTGGTTAGTCCCCTTTGACGCCATGCTTTCAAGAACTATTTACATTTGTGATAATATCTCAGTGCTCATTGTTCCTCTAAAGACCTTCCATGGGACCTCTATCTAATCTCTTCAGTAGCTGTTCCACAACAAAGAGATGTGTGATGTAAATCACTGTGTATGCTCCCTTCCTTCTCACACTACTTCAATACAGAGTTCTATTGTTTATTCTGGCTCTTGTGTGTCCTTCATTTATTATTTAGTCTCCATGTATACGATTGTCCAGTGTCTGTGTCCATGTATTATGAGAGTCAATACTTTAGATTCCTTCAGTTTGTTGGCCTTCATTAGTATACAGATTTCATATCAAGTCCCTTGGACAGATTTGGCATAGTCCTTTCATTGACTGAATAGCTATATGGCTACTGTTTTTGTCCACTTTAGTACTATTTCTTTCCCTTGCTGTTCATCATTATCTGCTTCTAAGTTCCTTTAGCCATAGCTATATCCGATATTCCCTTGTCTTATACCTTTCACAATTTTCTCCCATTATTTTTCCCCAGTTACTTCATTAACAAGACTTCTTTTCAGCCATGCTGACCTCAGTCCCAGTTTACCTTGTAAATGAAGATCAGATACTTGGTGTTGCTTTGTTTTATGTTTAGAGCCTTTGGGAAGAAAGTTCATGTGCAGGTTGAGGTGGGTGTGTATGAAGGTATAACCAGCTGACTTAAATGTGTCTGCCCACTCCACTTGGTGTCTGACTCCTACCCTCCAAGTCTACTGCCTCCCTCAGCAGGTGGGCTCTTACGGACTTTACAGTCCCATTAGATTTACAGGTGCTATTAGGGGTGTGGTAGGGTTCTCTTATACCATCACTTACTTATAGTTAGATATCTGTTGGAAGGTCTTCCTCAGTTGGGGTTTTAGTTGAAGAAGTTCAGTTGCAGGGGAAACAATCCAGCCCTCTGGAAATTCTGCTGGAGTGTAAATAATAACTAATGATTCACTCCATCTGTCTGTTGCAGCTAGTGCTGCTTGTAGCGTGATGTGAACACTCATGGATGAAAATAGGATTATTTTTTTTGCTGGGGGTATAAATAGCAGGTGTTTAGAACTCCTTCATGTACAGACATTCTTAGCATTTAGACTTGGCCTTTTGAAAGTTTACTGGCTTTGAATTTATTACGCCATTCTGACCAAGAACATGCAGGAAGTGCGTGTATGTATATCTTTATGCATACATAGATATTGAGGCTTATGTTTATTTAAGTCAGGACTCTGAAATTAATGGCCTCCTCAGTGACTAACGTGCACAGTAACAGAAATGCGTAATAGGTTACCTCAGGCTGAAATCTTTCTGGCACGAGTGTTTGACAACCAAATTTGCTTAGGGAGTTTTCTGCTTTCATCTACTGGGATGAAGACTCCACCTAAAGGAGGGTGAGAGAAGTGGTCTGGGTTCCTTAGCTCGCCTTCTGAGAGTGGTCCAGATGGGTCTGCTTTGTGGGGCCTGGGAGGGTTAGAGGACTTGGGGGGGTGTGAAGGGAGAACCAAATACTAGTCATCTGTCTGAGAGCAAGGGAGTGACTCTGCCAGTCATACAGGCATCACCTTATCCCTCCTTCACAAGAATAACCCTTCATTTCCTATGTTTTGAAATAGATATCAAGACGACAGCTGTGAGAAAAGGCGATGAATATGTCATAAATGGTGGTAAGATGTGGACTACATCTGGGTGCCAAGCAGACTGGATGTGCCTGCTGGCAAACACCAGTGAAGGACCTCCCCATCGAAATAAATCTCTCATATGTCTGCCAATGAATCTACCTGGTAATGACACAGAACTCTTTCTCTTCTAATTTGATTTTATTGGTGTTTTTGTGTATGCCTAATACGAGAAGGAAAGGACTGTACCCATAAATGCTCTTTAGGTGTTTCACTGTCATACAAAGTTGATTCTGAAATGCATTTGCAGACTTCCACAAAAAAGCAGGGGACAAGAGGAAATGAGAAGGAGGTTAAATATTTTGCAGACTTCAGCTTGTGACTCCCAAACAATTTTATATGGAGAGTCCTTTTCACCAAAAATAAATTTACAAAAATTGTTTAGATACATTTTCATGGGAATATTTCATAACTTTGTGTGAGAATGAATAGACAAGTCAATGCCAAGGACAAAATTAATGCCTCAGAGAAACCATTAAAAATAGAGCCAACATTTTTTTTTAAAGTTATAACTTCAGTGTCTTTTAGTTCTGGAGAAGTTCCACAAAACTTTTTATCTTGGTTTTCTGTCCCCAAAAGGCATGAAGATGCAATCAGTTCACAAAATAAAAAATGTATTACCCTATTTACATAGATCTTTGCTACATATGAACTATATGTAAAATGTTTTTAAATTATCTTTCCAAAATAGCATTAAACTCTTTCCTGTTTTGTATGAGGACTGGTGAACAGAATATATACTTCTTTTTTCAATGAATGAAGGAGTATTTTTAAGCTTGCTGTTTTATTTCTTCAGAAAATACTGAAAGTGATTCTGAAATGTGAAAATAAAAGGCTTTAGTTTTAATTTTAATTTAGGAGTTTAGAGATTTCAAACTTGGGAAATACCTCCCAGAACAGTCTTATCCCACATGCTAACACCTGCCTGCCAGGAGCCCATGGGCAGTATCTGACTCCGTTAGGGTTGGTTTACTGACCAGCTGTATTGAATCCTAGAAGGATGCAGTGCTGTGCTGTGATTGTATTGTGTGGACACTCCTGATCTTCCCCCGATAACCATCCTCCACCATCCAACCTGGTGGGCTTGCTGAAAAGAAGTGCAGGCATACCCAGGGTGCTTCATGGCTGTGCTCTGCAAAGGGATCTTTTTGCCAGGGCGCTGCTATCATTAGCAGTTTAAATTACAAAAATAGTCTGCGAGTTAAATGTGGGCTGGAGTGAAAGCTTCAAAGATCTTGGAAGCAGGGGGTTGTTTTTGAAGAAGACTAGTAATTTGGGTGAAGACACTGAAGAAATACATCCTGATCTAGGGGTACAGGTTTCAGTGGTACAGTCCACATGGCGTCTGTTGCTGAGTAGTCTGCAGACCTTGCAGCAATGATGTGCTGTATGCGTGAAGGACGTCATTCAGAGAGGATACAGTTAGGGTTATGTTGGCAAGGACCTTCTGCAATTTTAACAGCTGTTCAAAATTTTTTAAACCGTTTTGGTTTTCACTCATTTTAATATTTAAAAAAAAGTAATATATTAATTTATTTAATAAATAATGTTTAATATAGTTAACACATATTTTAAATACATTATATATATTTACTATATAATCATGTATATTAATGTATTTATATATAAATATGAAATATTAAAACCCAAGACATTTTTGTTCATTCAATTCAGAGTATTTTACATAAAAAATATGTGTCATTATCAGCATTTCCCATGTAGGGACATCACCATGCAGTGAAACGCAGGTCCATATGTTTACTTAGTGGATCAGACTGAGAGCAAACCCCAGGTCTGCAATGCTGCAAAAGAGGGGGATGAGAGTACTTAAGGGAATGTCTTTTAAGTGAATTTCAGTATGGAGTAAGTCAAGCAAGTAAGTGAGGTGCCTCGGGAATTATGCAAGTTCTGAATGGGTTGTGAGTTTCTACAACTTCTGCCCATGCAAGACAGGCTTTGAATGGGAGCTCATCGAAGATGGACCTGAGCTGCTTCACTAGTTGTTGACTTTGTCCTTATTGATAAGTGATGAGTGAACATGTAACTTGGAGCCAGAATCCCCCTGAATTTCCAGGTAAACTCACTTATCAGCCATCTGCACGAAGTTCTCCTTGTGATTTTTCATGAAAGGGTCAGAGAGCAAATGCAATACCACTTCTCTGAGATCAGTTTTCCAAAAACAGCAAAGCAGCCAACCCACTGGTAGAGGCAGATCCAATATACAGAAATTGACTTGGAGGTTTTCAGCTACTTTGCTTATTCCAAAAAGCCAAGTGAGTCACCGTAGCTTTAAGGAAGGTGCTCTTAGGTCACACAGCTTATACACAGACCTTCTTTACCTGCAGTAAATAGATTTTGAGTAGAAAAATTGCCTGAGTGACCTGAATCTGATCTGCAGAAGTGTAGAAGTCTTCCTAGAAACAAAAATTGCACTCCTCAAAGTGTATATGCTTTCATTCTTCTGTGTGATACAGATACTGACCTCCAAAAGGGTCACTGTACCAAGACTGGTGACCTTTTGAAATGAAGTATTAAGATGGTTCATTGTGCTCAGTGGGTGGGTCATATCAGAAATGAGATTTTTCAAGAAGACAAGGAGGAAAAGTATGAAAAAGACTGCCATTTGACACAGATGTGAGGAGGAAGCTCCGGCTGTTACATCCTAAGGATGTCTGTCTGCCAAAGATTATGCTCCTTGGAGGGCAGCAGACCAAGACTGTACGGGAAGTGTCTGGAGGACATCACCGAATGATGCACTATCAAGCGTCTGTAGATGTATGTGTGTCAAAGCTCAAGAACGAGTGCAATGGGAGAATGAGCGTGTTATGTCTGACTAACTGCTGCAGTCACCAGCCTATGTGGCAGGGTGAGGAAGGGATCCATGATGCAGCGGTAATTCATTCCTTGCTAGCAGCTGGGAGGACGTGGGACACTAGTCCAGCATTTTTCGCAAAAATCTTTATTGTTTCATACTTGTATAATGTGGTGATAAGAAAAAAAAAGTTCCAAGTCTGAAAGCAAATTACTAACTTCAACAACTGGTATTTTACCAGAGATGTGAAGTAGGATTTGCTGCTTCTAATTTCAGCTGTGTGCAGTGTCTATTCTCGGGTGAAGCAAATCATGGTCTAGATTTGACGGACACTGCTGAATACATTTCTTATAAAGGGATTTTGGATAATGGCAGTGTGGATTCGCAGTGGCTACCCAAATTAAGTGAATACTCCTCATACTAATGAAGTTTAAAGAAAAAAAAAGCTGAATTTCTCATATGATGAAAGAGAATCTAACAAATTGAAAAATGTCTGTGTGTAAGATACGTAGATAAATGGCTTGCAGCCCTAATCCC
This sequence comes from Burhinus oedicnemus, assembly GCA_008921705.1. Lineage (NCBI taxonomy): Eukaryota > Metazoa > Chordata > Aves > Charadriiformes > Burhinidae > Burhinus > Burhinus oedicnemus. The sequence continues at coordinate 3,195,485 of VFFE01007680.1, read as the reverse complement.
TAACTATTTGTGTGCTACTTTGTCCTCTGAGTCCTCAGATAGTGCTAGGGTGGATTGCAAGGAGGAGATAATAAAGAGAAGACCATCCAGGAAAGGGGAAAGAGCATGTTTCTCAGGTTGCAATTTAAAATGTGCCTCTTCCCATTTGTAATGGCACTAAACGGTGTCAGGAGAGAGCGACTGCCTTTCTCTCAGGATAGAATTTAGGAAATAGAAGAGATTGTCATGAGGCTGGATGAGTGGGAGAAAATGAAAAATCAAAGACACCTGGGAAGAACTGCCCAGGAAGAGATACAGCAATCCATCTCATTGATACTGGTGCAAGTAGCACAAATGGCTCTGTTAGAGTGATTTTAGTAAGTCAGGCACTTGGCCTTACTAGATTGAAATTTATGTGTTATTGGATGGCTTGTGATTTATTTAATACAGACAAACTCCAGGAGTTATCTGGGCAGATGACTTCTACTGCTGCTGGTAATTTTTAGTTTATAGTACCCCTTATGAAAAGAATGAAGATAATTAAACTAAGTAAATGAAGATTTTGATGCCCATATTGTAGCCAAATAGATGATTATGTATCATTGTCTTCAAAGAAGAGAAAATGTAAAGTGTGTGCTAGCAACAGAAGGGGCACAACATGAGGCTGATGCAGTTTGACCTCCTTCTAAATGAGAAACTTGAATTAATCTAAGAGACAGTGAAGCTGGTAAGGCACAACAAAAGGGGGGATGCTGCTGGATTCAGGAAACTTGAACACACAGCCCAATCTGGAAGAAGTATGAGTAGAAATCATTAACACTTTTACCTCCTCTACCCAAACCTGTAAGAGCTTTCTTGAATAATTGTTGTTGTATGTGCGTCTGGAGAAGTACACGACATGATTGATTTAGCAATATAAAGAACTGGCAGCAGTTTTACTTTTTCCACCAGAGTCCGTAGTGAGCCACCCACTAACAAGACCAGTAAGTGCATCTTCACATGGGTGAGGAGCAGTGATTGCATAAAACCAGCTGGAAGTAGACAGAAGACACAATCTCTGAGACTCTCAAAGAAACCAAGCAGTAATATTCCAACAGGAAAAGATGTTCCAGAAATCATTTAGGCCTGTAAATGGTTCAGTGTGTGTTTGTTTATCTCTGAGTTTAATACAGAAACAAACCACAAATGCTTTTTTGGAATGACTGGCTGCAAATTGCTGGATAATTTTCAATCCAAGAGTCAAAAATTTTTATCCAGCTGTCCTGATTTTCTTCCTGCATTGAACATGTATCAAAGCAAGTTTTCCTAACACATAATCTGTTTATAGGTTGGCTGGTGGAGAAAAATAGAGTGGAAGGTGTGGAAGTCTATATGGACCTTATTCTGAGAGCAGTCTTGGCATTTGGAAATAGTGTCAGTATTTCATCTCTGTGGAGAGATGAAACTTGCCATAACCTTATTCAGTGCAGCCAGAGAGAGTGAATTTGAAGGCAATGACTGCCAACTTCTTCTGCCTGCAAAACCAAAGTAATTTTCACAAGGCTGAAGGCCTCCTGTCAGTAGAAGTTGGGATGTCTGTATTAGTTCAGAAAGAGGTGTTCACTGAAAGCCATGAAGGATAGCAAGGTACAAACAAGTACAGAGAGGGACCACCACAACCTGTGCTGCATTAGAGGGTAGTAGAGGATTGAAAAAAAAAAAATAGAATAAAGAGGAAAATATTACCAGAATACGTCCTCATCTCCAAACTGGTTAGAATACTGTGTATGTGGGTAGTAACATGTTTGGTTTTCTGCAAAGGCATATATGCTGATTTGGAGGACTATTTTTCTACATATATTGACTTGGCAGACGTAATCAGCATGTTTTGCACAAATCCTCATACCTCAGTTTACCTCTGAAACATTCTTGACTTCCATACTGAATATTTGCATTAGCCCCAGAGCAGCAAGGAGGTAAAAACTGAGGACATGCGATTTGCCCCAACAAATCAGTGGAAGTCAGTTAACCTCTCATGGCACAGTGGTAAGCCACGCTTGCATCTGAACCACAGCAAGAAAGAAATTGTAGCTAGGAAAAAACAAACAACAGGAAGGAGTCCTACCTGGTGTGACTTGGTAGCTGAAGTGGCCAAACCTGAAGGAACCAGGTTCATCTCCAACCGACCATTGCAGGTGGGGTCAGTCAGTGCTGTGTAGGGAGGTCTGTGGGGAAGCAAACCCTCTTCACAAGCATGTGCACATGAAAACTCAGAGGAATGAATTGTGACCATTATGAACCCTTCTATGACTATTTAGATGAACTAAACAGTATTTTGTAGGCTGTCATAAAATACATAGTTTTAACAAAATTTGGAGTTGATATGGAATTGTTGGATGTTTGTAGCAGTTATGAATGTGCGTCTAACTTTTTATTATTAGGAAAAAGCTATGTGGTGTGATTATAAACTCTCTTCTATAGGATAGGCTAGAAAGGGGAGGATAAATGTGGAGGAGAGGAAAGGAAGAGGATTTCCAGGAGGAAAAATTCTCTAGTTGCAGCTTAAAACCTAGCTCTGCTTTTGTCATTATTAAGTATTTCTCTACTGTTTCACAGCAGTGCATGCACTCAGCAAATACTGCTGAATTGAATTCCAGAATTTTATTATAGTGCACTAAAAATCAAACATAAGCAAATAAATATTGCATTGTTTCAAGACATGGATGAAGTAAGATTATTACTACTAGTAAACAATTATTATTTGGGACATAATGAAAAGTGGGACCTCTACAGTTGTGGTTTTTGATTTGCTAGTTAAGTAAAATGGAAAAACTCTTAAAAACAGGATGTGGGCCATTATACTCCTAAATTCCAGAATACTGTTATGTTTTTCCTAAAGGTAAGTTTCACTGTAGTCTTGTCAGATAGCTTCACATCTGCAAACTTCGTTTTCTTAAAATGCTGTACTTGTCCATAGTGCTTCTATTTTTTGTGGCCTTTCTAATACCCCTTTTTCTTCAGGCGTTCATGTTGCTAAAAAGATAGACAAACTGGGCATGAGGTCATCGGACACAGCTCAGATCTTTTTTGAAGATGTAAGGGTCCCCAGCAAAAACCTCATCGGTGAGGAAGGAAAGGGTTTTACATATCAGATGTTGCAATTCCAAGAAGAGCGGCTGTGGGGAGTAGCCACTGGTAAGTCATCCTTCGTGCTACTGGGGCCAGGCAGGGACACAGGGGTCACCCTTAGCATGACTAACAGCACTTTCCTTTTATTGTAAATTGCAATGACCTCTTACAATCTGTTTTTGAAATCTGTCATAGCCTGGATACAGACAACCTTCCCTTTCTGTAGGAAAACTTGAAATAGAAAATACTTTGTGAGGCATCCCAGAGGCTGGTTTTGCCTTGTTTCTTTTTCTTGGTGCTTTTCTGCTGATAAGAAAATATGGCATCATGTTATGTCTGCTACAAATATAGTACAAAGGCTATCAAAATACTGGCGTGAAATAGAAGGACAGTGACTTTTCCTTTTGTACAGTAAGCTATGATGTTTATCCTGGATTTTAGAAAATTAACTTAGTGGCTGTGTAAAGATGTGGCTCTTACAGGATGCAAGAGCTTTGTTTTGTGGATCTGCTTTACCTCTGTACACTTTGGATGTAAGTGGTACAGCACCACTTTCTCTGAAGTTATGCTGTCACAGAGTTCCTGTTACTTTGAAATCAGGCTGTACTCTAATCCACATATTTGAGTTATACAGATTCGGGATATTCCAGGTAACCAGATCCAAGTCTGGATTGTCCATTTTCAGCCTCCCAGCCATTTCCCCCCATCCCACAGTGTTTGATTCTTCAACTTAAATATAATGTGGTTCATTGTAAGAAGATTGGTCCTCTTTAAATTTCAGGGTTGTATAAATAATCTCAGCATATTCGTGCTCCTGTGCATACCCTGTCTGTTACTGTCTGTGTGTGGCTGGGGAATCGGGAACTCTAAGAAGAGATTTTCTGATTCAGTGACCAAATGAAAAATCACTCCCTGTTGTGGGTTGATCCCAGACCAAATATTTTAGAGTTCAGATGCTTTAAAAAATCTTTGGTTTTGGCCAAAATTCTTAGTTCAGCCTGAGACAAATAGTAAATGTGGGAGTAGTTTTAGCAAAGCGTAGGAGGTTAGGCTTGTAAGGGATGCCGCTGCAGACTCAGGCAAGGAGGGTACATGGTCCTACTGCTGGTCCTGCTTCAATCAAAGCATACACAGACTGCAAGGACAGGCATTGTGCATTTTTATGCTCAGTTTGAAGTCTAAGTTAAACAAAACAGTCAGAAATGCTGGGTTGCAGTGATACTCCCCAAGTAGCAGAGTAGCCCACAGTATTAGTCATGCCCCAGGCAAAAGTGACGCGCGTTGACAGCATCAAAACACAAAGCCTGGCAGGTTAGATCACTCCCGTTAAAACTACTGGCAGCTTGGTACTGTCCAGCCTTGCACAACTGCCTGGCAGTCACCATGCTCTGCCAGGAAGTGGGACACCAGGTTTCAATTCTTCTTTTTGCCTAGAATAACACAGCGGCAGCAGTCTGGGAAGGGCATCTTCGCTCCCCCTGCCGTGGCCAGGCAGGGGCCATCAGGGAGGAGGAGCCTTGGAGCTCACCAAGAGAGAGGGGGCTGCCTCCTGCAGCGCGGTGGCCAGTGTGTTATACCTTGCTGGGCCCGCTGTTTTTGCTTTTATCCACTATCTGATATAAAATGCGTGATAGCAGTGGGAGCAGGGACAAGACCCATGGTCTGAGCCAAGTTGCAAACTTCAGAGGTAACCAGTTGTGGTAAACAAGAAAAAATAGTAACCGATGTTCAGAAGGGAGCCAGGTGCTTGATGGATGCAGTTTGTTACGCCACAATATCTAGCTGTTAACTTCCAGTCTTGCAAATGGTTTTACGTATCTTCAACCACAAGTGTTTTGCTGAAGGCTCAGATGTGCAAAACTATGTACGTGCCTTCAATAGTTTTGTGATGTCTGCGTGTGTAATCCTAGTCCTCGCTTCTGGCCCTCAGAAGGACGTTTCTGTTCCTTCCCAGTTCATGACTATTCATGTGACACTGAAAATCATCAATCTGCTTTTGAACACTTTAGGGACCAGTCCTGGCATCTTCACTTTCACTGCTTCCTAAAATTCGGAAGAAGCAGTTGATTGCCATTCTTTTCTTTCCTTTTTGGGCATTGTTTTGTTTTATTGTGTTTGGGGGGGGGGTTGTTTTGTTTTTTTGTTTTTATGTATTTTTAGTGTGAAGTATCATGTGTTCCAGCCTTCTCTTCATTTATTAATTATCTTCTTTGTGGCCAGATTTCAGAACGTGTGGGGAGTTTCCTTCCTTCTTCACACCTTTTTTTTTTTTAACTTTTAAAATGAATTTTCAGTCAAACAGATTTAAAATATAAATGGAAAACTAATTTCCTGGAATTGCAAAATTTGGTCACAGGTGTGGTCTTTTCTTCTAAGTGACACATTATCAAAGATATTGGTAAAAGTCACTCTGTTTCTTGCTTTGTTGAAAGAGATGAGCTGCCACGTCTCTCTCCCATATTGTGACACTCGGTAAACACCATCCATTTGTGGACCTGTTCCACTGATCACAGGAAAAGAACGTTGCTATGGCAAGAAAGCAAACAGTTTTTTTGTGAATTGCTTAACTTGGAGACAAAGAGGGAGTTCAGTGTATGTGAGAGAGCAGAATGGCACTTTTCTAATGACTTCTATCTGCTCCTGTAGTCTCAGTTTTATGAGCACCGTTGAGTCACAGCCAGTAAGCAGGATGACAGAACTTTTTGCATGGGCAATGCACGTCCTTAAGAGACAGATTGCTCAGCATGGAGCTCACTGTACATCTCACTAGAGAGTGATCAGCCTAAGAAAAATATATTCATTTCATTTTGTTTTGAGAGGAGACATAACAAGGCAAAATGTGTTTACAGTGAGCAGAAGTCTCAAGTGGAAAAATAGAAATTGGATGGAGGTACGAGGAAAAGATTATTCCGCATCTGGCAACTTCCAAGTGCTTTCACAATTGTCAGCTGCGTGGTAGACCGTGCGTTCCTTAGGCTGCCCTAGAGTGACATTTCCTGTATGTGCTGTCAGTTGAAACCTGTGAGACCCAGTTTGTCTGAAGATGTAGAGAATGTTGTATGACAAAAGGGGAAACAAATATACAGAAAAAAAAAAAAGTTCAGAGAGAAAATTAGTTTCACTGTTAAGAATGGCATTTCTCTGAACTCATATGACTGGCAAAGTATTGTGTGCTGTTATGTTGTACAAGGCTGTTGGCAGTCATGATATTCATGACATGCTGCATTTTGTTGCTGTTTGCTGCAAAGCTGAGATTTGCTGTGTTACAGCTATGCTCATAGCCCTAAATGCCTGTAGTCATAGCATCACAGAAGGGTTTGGGTTTAAAGATCATCTAGTCCAACCCCCTGCCATGAGCAGGGACATCTTTCACTAGATCAGGTTGCTCAAAGCCCTGTCCAACCTGACCTTGTGGTGTTCTTCCAATGATGGGACATCCACAACTTCTCTGGACAACCTGTTCCAGTGTGTCAGCACCCTCATCATAAAGAATTTCTTAGAATCATAAAATCATAGAATGGTTTGGGTTGGAAGAAGACCTTAGAGATCATCTAGTTCCAACCCCAAAACATTCTTCCTTATGTTCAATCTAAATCTATCCTCTTTCAGTTTAAAACTGGTGGCCCTTGTCCTGTCACTTCAGGCTCTGGTAAAAAGTCTTTCTCCATCTTTCTTATAAGCCCTCTTTATATATTGAAAGGCTGCAACAAGGTCTCCCTGGAGCCTTCTTTTCTTCAGGCTAAACAACCCCAACTCTCTCAGCCTTTCTTCACAGGAGAGGTGCTCCAGCCCTCTGATCATCTTCGTGGCCCTCCTCTAGACCCACTCCAACAGGTCCGTGTCTTTCCCATGCTGAGGCTCTGGAGCTGGACACAGTCCTCCAGGTGGGGGCTCATCAGAACAGAGTAGAGGGGGAGAATCACCTCCCTTGACCTGGTGGCCACGCTTCTATTGATGCACCCCAGGACTGTCCTTAAAAGATTTACTCTGTTTATTTCTGTGTGCAAAAGGCAGTTGCAGGAATAAGCAGAAGGTGGTGAAGGCAGCTAAGGAAACAGGATGGGTCAGCTGGGGCAGGAAGGAGGCAGTGAGGCAGACACTGTGAGAGCAGTTTTCTCAGTCTCCCCACTCCCAGCCCTGATGCGTGGTGACAGCCTGAGCAGAGGTGAGCCAAAAGCCCTCCATGGTCTCCAGCCTTTTTGCAAGCAGAACCTAAATAGGTGCTGGTTTGTTCCTTCCCACCCAGTCCTGCTGCTGCCTCCTCTTTGCTCTTTCCCGTTTCTTCTTTCCCTGGTGCTGGATGCTGGGAACCACATGAGCCACACTGGAGCACCTTGCTCTGACAGACCAACACAAGACTGATCCCTTGTCCTTATCCCCTCCACCTCCCTTCTGCTCTCTTAGCGCGGGCGTGTACTGTTTAGTTTCCCTCCCAGCAGCTCTGTGCTTCCCAGGTATCGGTTTGGGCAAGGGACAAGAGGTGCCTAGGCGCTTCTTGCTCTTTCTTTAGCATCTCCCAAGCTGGAGACCATAGACATACACGTGAAAAAGCTGTTAGTGTTATACATGCTACAGTGTTGTGTTACATGGTCCTTTGGAAGAACAGGGATGTTCCTCTGTACATGAGATATCCCTGAAAACAGCAATTTATTTTCCTGTCCAGAAAACCAGCATTAAGGTGGCAGCATAGTGTCTTAACACAGAAGAAATGAGGACATTATTGTATATGCTCTTTTGAAAAATAAGCGTTGAGGCTAGTTGTTTGAGAAAGAAGGGCAAGATATTTAAGGAATGAGAAAAGCTGATCACCTTAGGGAATGTGGGGACAGCACATGAGAAATAGCGCTGTGTGGAAGATCATGGCAGGGGGCAATGGGTGGGATGCAGAGTCTGCATATGACAGCAGTGTAGGGATGAAGTTTAAATAGAGGTGATCTTGAAAGTGATGCAAAGAGGAATATGGAAGCACACCAAGCTCCTGTAAGGAACTGTCCTGTGAGTAACTGGCAGATGGGAAAAGGGATTTTGTAGTAGTCCAGGGCTTGGTTGTATTTTGCATTTCAGATTCAGAGTTTTGTGGTTTAGATTCTAAATGTGAATGGATGTGAATATGCATATTTTGAAAAGAGTATGTGACCCTTTTCATACAGATGGATTTGTGAACTCTCTCCCTCTCCATAATGCTTGCCATAGTGACATGGGTCCACATTTGCCAAAAAAAATTCTCCACAAATTCAACACCTGCTATTATTATTATTATTATTATTGTTGTTGTTGTTGTTGTTGTTGTTGTTGTTGTTGTTGTCGTCGTCGTCGTCGTCGTCTTGCTAAGCTGTAAAAGACTGATAGCCTAGCCCTTGACTTCAAGGGTGGTTTGCCTTGGAAAAAACTTTTCCCTTTTCTTCTTGTTTAAAACAGGGTATCTCTAAGTTTGCTCAAAAAGTAGCAGCGAACTAGTTCTCTTGCTTTAAAGCAGTGTCTGCCATCTCTCTCACCTGTTTTCCAGCAGCATCCTATTTTGATTCTGTTTCCATTAGAAGCAGTGTTTAGCATTTACTAAAACCAGCTGTGAATCTTAATGTTTTTCCCTTCCTTTCTATACTGAGATCTGATCACAGAATGCAGACGTGGTAAGCAGTCTGTTGTGCTCCTTGATCTCTGAGTACGTTTCTGCCTTTGCCCTGAAAGCTTCCTTGAATTTACATTTCTGCAGCATTGCTCAGTGAGCACACTGTCTGCCTTCAGATTTTCTTTCGGGATTGTAACAGACCTTCAGGACACAGGTATTATGGAAAGCAGGACTTGCCACCAGCTTTTGCTAGGGTGCCAGATGAGGCGTTAAGGATAAAGTTTACATACTCATCATTACATATTGCTCTCTATGACTTCCCTTCCCTCTCCTCTGAGTTTTAGCAGTTTGGGGCTCAGGTGAAATAGGGATAAAGAGGTCTTCAAGGAAATACAAGACTTTTCAGAATTGAAACTGCACCCCAAACTGAGCCTATGGAATAATTTACTTTAGAAAACCTAATGTATTTTTTGTACAATGTGAAAAGAAAGATCTTTTTCAACAAGAAGAAAAAGAACAAATCTGGCTAAAATGATGTCTTGTTCTGTGATTTGCTTCTTCAAGTCCTGACACCGCTGGAAACTATAATACAAGAAACTATTGACTACACTCGCCAGCGGAAAGTGTTTGACCAGTCCGTCCTGCATAACCAAGCCGTGCACTTTCGCCTGGCCGAGCTGGCAACTGAAGTGGAGCTCCTTCGCTCGCTGCTGTACCGCACCGTTGGTGAGCTCCCACATCTGCCTTCCCAGATGTGCTTCTCTTCGTGCAAAGAACATTGTCAGGCTAAAGGAACATGGGGATGAGATTGTCGGAGAGGCAGGCTGTGATCAGTGACTGTGTGTGTGTAACTGTGCTTTTTCATTCCTTTTTTTTTTTTCTTTTAGCTCTCTATGTGGAAGGCAACGATGTGACAAAATTTGCTTCCATGGCTAAGCTAAAGGCAGGTCGTCTGGCCCGTGAAGTGACTGACAGCTGTCTCCAGTTTTGGGGAGGAATGGGATTCACCAGCGAGGTTCTGGTGAGCAGGTTTTACAGGTAAGCAAGTAAGCGGTGAAAATAGCAAATGGCTTTACTGAAATTTTGCCTCTTAAATGCCCCACTAGAAGATCACCCACTAGGAAAGGGCACCAGCACCTAGCCGGTGTGAATTGTATTGTTCCACTGAATGGCATGTCACCGATGTATATTGTGGATGCAAGGGCATCCACAGTCCCATTGACTTTGGGGTGACATGTGTGAATGTCAGGATGTAGGCTGACTGTTCCTTTGCCAAATCTTGGCTTTGCATTACAGCTGTGTATTTGGAACTACCCACGGGTTAGCTTGAATGTCAGGTGAAAAAGGTAAACTCCATGTTTTCCGTGATGGTCCTCTGGTACCTGCCAGATAATAGGACAAGGAAAAAAAGGGGAAGCCTACCAACAAGTGGGGTTTTTTGTCTTTGCTCTTTGTTCGCTTGTAGTCTTGATTACAAGAACAGAACTAAAACAAAACAGGAGCTTTCTTCCAAAACCAATGAAAATCAGCTTTATCTTTTTCCCCCAAGTGTATGTGTGAAACTGGAGTTCACCATTGGGCTCCTGCAGTAGTCTTTTCTGACAGCAGTCTCCACCTGGTTAGTCACACTAGATACCGTGAGAGACATATGAGAGCTGTAGCTGCCCACGGCAAGTTATTAGATCATTAAAACGGTACAGAGGCCTTTTTGCAAATTAATTAAAGTCCCTGCAAATTTTACCACGTATGTACTTAGAGCAAAATTCTCTCTAAGCAGTTTTCTTGGCAGCTGTTAGGAAAATTCTGGCCCCGGTGTCTCATATGCTGTAGAAGGACCAAAATGGAACTTGCATTTTCTTGCAGTAACAGATTTCAGCCTGGAGAAGAGAAGGCTCCGGGGAGAGCTTATTGTGGCTTTTCAGTACTTAAAGGGGGCCTGCAGGAAAGACAGGGACAAACTTTTTAGCAGGGCCTGTTACGATAGGACAAGGGGTAACTGAAACTAAAAGAGAGTAGATTTAGACTAGACATAAAGAAGAAATTTTTTAGAATGAAGGTGGTGAAACACTGGAACAGGTTGCCCAGAGAGGTGGCAGATGCCCCATCCCTGGAAACATTTGTAAGGTTGGATGAGGCTCTGAGCAACCTGATGTAGTTGAAGATGTCCCTGCTCATTGCAGGGGGGGTGGACTAGGTGACCTTTAAAGGTCCATTCCAACCCAAACTATTCTATGATTCTGTGATTTCAGTTCAACCCTTATATATATGATACCTAATCAAAGGTTAGCAAAATTAGTTAGTGGTTTTGTTAATTGAAAGTTTTGGTAAATGTATCTGTGTAAAATGAAAGCAGAGCACTTAAAAATCATCTGTAAAAAGCTTATTTCTTTATAGTAGGTGGAGTTACTTTTTCTATTTTTAATAGTATTTTATGAACAAGAATGCCATTGTGGTAAGTCAGAGAGATCCTCAATCTTTTTTGACTTGTGGATTCCTGAAATTTTCTGGTGAAGGTACAGACACCTGTAGGGTGATAGTTTTAAGCCAGCTGTAAATGAGATGGTTTTTCTTAGTTATTTTTTTCACAGCCTCTTTATTAGCAGTTAATGGTCCCTGCTGATGCAGGTGTTAAAAGCTACTGCAGTAGGCACTCTGAATAAAACGAATCCTTGTCTTCAGGTGCTTACTGTCAATGTAGTAGTGTGTACAGATTAATGCGTATGTGCCTTTATATAGCTTTGATTTGTCTTTAGATTTCCTAGCCCGGTATATTATTGCTAACTGTGGGCAGGGCTTTTCTGTGTGAATTCCAGAGTGGTTTCTAAGTACACCAGCATAGTCACATTTTTCCTGAGAAGAAATCCAGAGTATTTCCTATTCATATAAACTGTGTCAGCTGGCTAAGGAAACATGTCTTTCTGCCTCTAAAACAAACACTGTTATAAATGACGCTAAAGGTGGTGTGATATCTATACTCTAAAATTTTCTGTGAATCAGTAAAATTCCATTATTGAGTAACTATAAGCTCCAGGAAGTAAGAAGTAGGGTATTACCTAAATAAACAATTACAGGTTCAAGTCAGAATCTTGTTAATCTGTAACGATAAGCAAAGCAGCAACTTTCCTAAAGCCGTTCTTTTTTGTACAGCAGTCTGAGTAACCATTCACGTCACTGTGATATTTGTCAAGTAGCAAGCAGCATAACTGCACAGCATGACATCTAGTCATAACGTACAAAGGTTTTTGTAGCATAATCCTTACCAAGTTTCCAAGCAAATGTTAGTCTTTGACACATGTCGGGCTGTTACTCCTCAAAGAGCACGCAGTATAATGCATGGTTAGTGCATGAAGTCTTTGAATTTTAGTTATTAGTGTTGGTGGGGAGATAATAAACAGACCTGGCAAAAAAACTTGTCTGCCAAATTATTTTATTCACATCTGTCATTTTAATCATTAGTCCTTTAAACTTTGTAGAACAACTGACTTTAGAATAAAGTGCAGTATTCTCTAGAAGGCGTAAAGATAGCTGTTTCACCATGTAGGTGCCTATAGTGGGCTGATTTTATATATGTAAATGTCTCATTTTCAGTTGTAGGGATTCTGAGAAGGAGAATGGGTTTGAAAAAAAGCTTTGAGCACAAATATCAAAAGGTTTAATAGAAAAATGTAAGCCAATATAAAAAACAGTAAGAGCGGACTTTCCAGACTTTATCCTAGAAGCAGGATTCTGGAGAAGGTGAGCACCAGACCAAAGTTGTGTTTGTTTATTTTTCTCTCTCCTGTATGAAATGCCTCAAAGACATCACAACTTAGGAAAAATCAATTATTGAACAAACCCACACCTATATGAAAACCCCAGGTTGTGAGAGATCAGAGGGAGGAAAACTTTTTGTAGCAAGTATATTGCAATTTTTCAGACTTCATAACACGAATTTTAAAAAAATTCAGGTAGTCGTCTATATATCTTAATAGTAATTATGTACACTTCAGTTGTTATGGAAAGAACTTGTCTGGTCTTCTTCAAAAAGTTTGGGTTTTTTTTTAAATTAAGATTGTTTCTAAGTACTAAAGACTGTGTCTAACTGCTGCCAGTTCTCACAAGTTCTACTCTTGTGGAGTGTGATGGGGAGAATGTTATCATCTGTACTTGCTGCATTGTGAAAGACTCAGGAAAGCAGTAGTGAAAAATATTGATTGACTACTCATGTGAAATAGATAAAATGTAAATAGCATTGCAAATGCACATAGCTGCAGAGGAGAAACAGATTTCTTTTTTTCCCTCAACTCTCACCCAGGTATTGCAATATGAAGTTTTATTTGTAATTCAATATAGTTTTAAGTGGTTTTTTTAAATAAGTAATGCATTTCCTTCTAAATTATTTTTTGTATTCCTCACATTTAAGAAGTCCGTTGAAATATTTTATTCCGTTTTATTCTTTATTTCATTTTTTATATTCTTTCATTCTTTACAAAGCATGTCTAAACTAGAATGAGTCCATAGACAACTGGGGTTTTTTTAATCTGTCTTTATCACAATTTATGATTGTACCAAATGAAACAAAACCTATCAATCTTTGCTGACAAAAACAATTTGCTTTGAAGTCAGTAGCTAACTGTTGGGACAAGACTTAATAATTCTTCAGTCATCTGTGAAAACAAATCCGTAGTTTCAACCTTTTTCCGCAGAGGTTTTGAGACAGGTGCCTGTCTGCCACTTTGGCTGACTTTTATGAATACCCTGAGAGGGAATGTAGGAGACAAAGCACATGACATCTAGCTCTAATATGCCAAATCAAAGTAGGTAACTGTACAGTGATGCCTTCAAAGCAGAGTGACGCTCCGGAGCAGACCAAGGTGATGCCCACTCCTGCTCAGCTGTCCCTTCAAAATCCCCCATAGGGGAAAGGGGCAGGACCATGTGAACTGGCAGGCATGGCCGCTGCTGGCTGGGCTGTGCCAGCCTGGCCAGAGGCCTGCCACACTGGGTGGTAGCACCTCCAACTTCTCCATCTGGACCAAAGTCTCCTTTAGATGCTGCTTAATTTGAACAGCCTACAAGCAATCTAGCTGAGTCTGAAGATGGAAGAAGTCACAAAATATTAAACTTGAGGGTACATCAGTATATTTTGTGGAGAAAAGTCTTGCCAGTAATACAACTTTAAAGTAATAATTGTGAGAAAAAAAGAGTAAACGTTTTGTAATCAAGTGCAATTTGTGCTGAAAGGAAGCAGCATGTAAACGGCCTTCTGGGAAGCAGGGATACTCTGAGCCACACAAACCTTGGGAAGGATGTACCAATGGCCTCCTAACCAGGGAAGCAGGGAGCAGCATCTCTGAGGGACCACTGCCATGAAGCCAGGCTGCTAGGGAAAACCAGAGCTGGAGTCAGCAAAACTGGCTTATTCCCCACGTCTGACCAGCACTGATCACTGCCAGAAAAGGGAAAGAAAATTACTTAGTTTATTTTCTCAGGACTTTAAAGTTACGTGAAGACATCTGCATTGAGGATAGATAGTGCAGCAGGCTCCTCTCAGGGTGTTTGTGAACAGAAAGGGCTTTTTAGATCCCAACACCATATGGCTTTCAAGAGGAAGATGTAGGTAGAGCAGCGCCCTGAGCAGGCATGGCTGCTCGGCTGCCCGTACTAAATGGTAGTGGGATGCACAACTGCTAACACCATTACGTTTTATCAGCGTGAGGCTAGGGACGGATTTAGTGTGCCATTTGCCCAGGTGGCCAAGAAGGCCAATAGCATCCTGGCTTGTATCAGAAATAGTGCTGCCAGCAGGACTAGGGAAGTGACTGTCCCCCTGTACTCAGCACTGGTGAGGCCACACTCAAACACTGTGTTCAGTTTTGGGCCACTCAAGACATTGAGGTGCTGGAACGTGTCCAGAGAAGGGCAACAAAGCTGGTGAGGGGCCTAGAGCACAAGTCTCATGAGGAGCGGCTGAGGGAACTGGGGTTGTTTAGCCTGGAGAAAAGGAGGCTGAGGGGAGATCTTGTCACTCTCTACAACTACCTGAAAGGAGGTTGTAGCGAGGTGGGTGTCCGTCTCTTCTCCCAAGTAACAAGCGATAGGACAAGAGGAAACAGCCTCAAGTTGTGCCAGGGGAGGTTTAGATTCAATATTAGGAAAAAATTCTTCACTGAAAGGGCTGTCAAGCATTGGAACAGGCTGCCCAGGGAAGTGGTGGAGTCATCATCCCTGGAGGTATTTAAAAGACATGTAGATGTGGTGCTTAGGGACATGGTTTAGTGGTGGACTTGGCAGTGCTATGTCAACAGTTAGACTTGATGATCTTAAAGGTCTTTTACTACCTAAACGATTCTGTGATTATCTGTGGCCTTAGCACCTATATAGCACATCAAAAGCTTTCCTTGTGCTGTGAGATAGGTACCTGTCCCTGCTTCATGGCTAGTGAAATCGAATGCAAGGGAGAGCACAGACTGGAGCAAGGGCCAGCCCTGACTTTCAGGATTACTGGGACCAAAAGGTTTACAGGCAGGGTGATGGACATGACTTGGCTTGAGCAAAACAAGGGCTGAATGGCGCTCTGGATGCAGAGGAGTCAACACCAGCCAAAAGAGGAATGTTAAACTGAAGGACTATACTGGATTATACTCCTCAGGAACACATTCAGGCTGTGAATTAGAGGCTTCCTAATCATTAGAACAACTTTGTTATGTGACAGCCTTCAAATTAGGATAGGCCAAGATTAAAGGGAGTTTGATTTTTCTCCTTAAAGCAGTGCTCGATACATCTCTGAAGGAGGTTATGTGACATGGTACCTATGGAGATGGGAAACTTGATTTGATGATGTGGAAGTTCTTTTTTGTTCCTTTTGCTGCCTAACTAGAAATTATTGATAACCTGAATTGAGTTTGGGTGGGAAGGGCTCCTCATCCTCCCTCGTAAGGACAGTTTTTTAACTCAATGTTGAAGAAATTTTTTTTATACGACAAAAAGTGGATTGCTTTTTAACATTTACATTTCTTGATTTGACTGAGTAGAATTAAGTCTTATCATCTACGGTGGATGTTTCAGGTGCATGGGATTTCCCGAATGAGAGGAGACTCTGCAGGGAGTGTTTTAGGGGGGCAGAACACAACAGTCTGGATTTATCTCTTTCCTCAGGCAAACTCCCACTCTCTAAGCATTCAACAAGGAGCTGGAGGTTTGGTCCTTCAAAATGACACCTTTATGTAACTGTACGGTGCACTGCAGGCTCGTTCCTCACTGTCCTTGGTCAGGGTGAAGCCATCACAAGTCGGTGCTCCCCTCAGCAGGGCTGCAGGGGGGCACTGACACGGTGATGGAGAAATCGAAGCAAGGTGTTGCTGTGCCAGATCAGAAGCATTCCCGGGCATTTAGCCTACCTAAAGCAATAAAATTTTAGTATTTATATATATTAAAATATTTATATGCTGTATTAATAACGCATTATTGATATACTATAAACTATCAAACCATAAACTTACAATAAGTAGCAGATATACAAGGTTACTTCACTATGTCATCTTCCCCAGCTTCCTCACAAGAGCTCCTGGCAAGGATAGTTAGTCCCGTGGTTTTGTTTTGTTACGTTGAAAGCAAGTCTCTTTCCCAGAAGAGGGCTGCTAGATTAAAATCATTCGAGTCCTTTGTCATCTTGATCCTCTTAAACTAGGTGAAAACGTCTGTCCTCTCTCCCTTGGGGAGAGATCAACATGAGTCACCTGCCTGTAGATTCTGTAAGAAATATTCCTTATCTCACCCGTCGAGACAAAAATATAATGGCCAGCAATTTTGTAGACACACACACACACACACATTTGCATATATACATATACACAAAAACATACCTGAAGTGTTTTGGTTTTTTAAAACAGGTATTTGTATGTCATAACCTGACATGTTTGTCACACACCACCAAAGCCAGATCTTACCACTGCCTATTTATAACTTCATATAAACAAGCCACATGTGTCCAGGATTCCTGCTGCAAATGGAGGATTTTTATCGGCATCACAGAGGAGTTCTGAGGATTAATTACTTACTGTTGCTACAGTGCTGTGAAGATGCAAGATGCTAAGCCTTGGCAGGGGCTTTCTGCATCTTGAAAAAGCAGACAGCACCACAGCACGAAGAACAAGTAACCCACCGTTGTTCCAGCTCTGCTGCCTTCAATAAGGCCCACAGGAAGGTGGGGAATCTTCAGGTTACTGAATTAAGCAGAGGCAGTTTAGCAGAACTGTTTCAGTGTTCTAGGGTTTTTTTCTTCTCCCCAAAGGAGAAAATAAATTTGTGAAGACAATTGTTTAAGGTTTCAGTAGTCTGCAATCTGGCTAGCACAGGGAACTTAAGGATGACTCAGTGATACTAATGGCAGTTTTTAAATGAGTGTGATTAGAAATATCAAATCAAAAGTAAATAAGCTTGGAGCAGCCATTCATTTTTAAAGCACAGCAGCTTTATATACCATGTAATACTATACTATAGTACTATATAACATTAATACTATACTATAATACTATGTAACACTAATACAGATTATGCCAGATCTCACATAGCCATTGGGGAGACCAAGATGCTTGTCGGTTAAAAAAATTTGAATGAAAATTGTACCTTCTCCATGCAGTTCTCCAATATCTCGTGTCCTGATTGACTAATATGCTTTTTACCACACAGTTAAGCAAAGCGCTGCAACACTTTTTGCCACTGGCCCTCCAAAAGCTCCCTCCCCTCCTAAAAATCAGCTGCAGGCTTAGGCACCTACAGCTTTGGCAAAGGAACAGCAGAGCTGTTGCGGGAAGTATTGCAGACCATCTCACCAGGAAGAGGCAGTGGATGAGATGTTCTGCAGACAACCAGCAATAGTATGTTAAGGTGTAGGTAATTTGAGCAGGCAGCCCAGCAGAAAACCCTGGGAAGAGCCTGTGATGCTTTATATGCCAGTCCAAAGTGGTAAGACCTAAACGGAAGTCTGTATGGAGTTCACCTGCAGGAGGTCTGGCTGGGCTTAAGCAGGGGCAGTTGTATGCTAGGAGAGGTTTTAACTTTTTTCAAGATTTTTTTGAAAAAAATCTGAAAACTGGATGTGCCAAATTATATCTTAAACCTTTTGATTTTGAATTAGCAATATCCCTGTACACAAAAGGGTATTTACAGTGCTAAAAACGCATTTGTCCACACCATGTATGTACTTCTATAAACAAGGGGTTTCAGTGTAATAAAAGCAGCTCCATAAATGCATAGAATAAATGGATGTGTACAGTTCTGCACTTGGGTTCCATCAGTATAGCATGCAACTATTTAAATCTAGTCTTTATATTTCTACAGAGACTTGAGGTTGATGTCAATAGGAGGTGGTACAGATGAAACCATGCTTTCCATCATATGCAAATACATGGAAACACTTCCAAGCAAGTGACACATCTCCACTCTTCCTTGAAAATTAAGCAAGAAACAGCATGGCTTGTACTGCACACTGAAGGTAACAGCCAGTACACGTTTCAAGGATAAAATAACAGAAAATAGCAAAAAACATAACAGTAGTTTTGCCAATTAACTGCTTATTGGGGTCTTTGACCCTTATCATTCTACATGTTCTCCAGTACCAAATTTCTGTTGATACGAAACAGTCTGAAAGCATGTGGCCTCCTGCAATTTTTTTCTCGGGTTACTTTTTTGGGGAGTCTAGTAATCCACACTAAGCACCTAGAAAAAATGTCTTCTTTAATCAAGGTATATCTACAGTTTAGAGCATCTAAGCCACCAATTAAGAAACGTAACTTCCATATGGATTTAGCTATGATTTCACTAGTAGCCTAACCTAATTTCAGTGTAACTTTGCTTTCAAGATCAGTCATTACGGCACAAATTATGCCCTGCTGTATTCAAATACTGGAACAGTGATTCGGCTCTCAATTATAAGTACCTTCCCTATCTTTCAATTTTAGCAAGTAATCATCAAAATGAGCTCTGTCATCTTTGCCAAGTTCACACGGACTTGTACTGCGCTTTGTCATAGATGTTTGGTGGTGGGAGTGGGGGTTGATTTTTATTTGTAGAATTCTACAAACAACTGTTTAACTGCATCTGAAGCTTCTGGAGGCCTGAAGTTCAGCAGTAAGGTATCATGGTTTGTGTGTAATTATTAAAGAAAAATATTAAAAAAACCCATGTTAATACAAAAATTGTGTGTTATTACTGAAATGAGATGGTACAATTTATGTTATATGCCAGTCACCTTAAAGCAAAAGTGTATACTAAGTATTTTCAAAATGACTGTGCTTTGTTACACAAAAAGTCGCACTGACATACACATCTGCTATGACAAGCACAAACCAGGACAGATAGTCTTTAAATATTATTCTTTACATTTACTTGCATATCAGCCATACCTTCAAAACCAACACCAGCAACTCTTCCTAAAGCAGCCATTTAAGTCAGAAGAGACAACCTCCCTTATTGCAAAAAGCAGCTTCGGTGGAATTTTCCTTGTAACCAAATAGACGTCTTAGGCATTTTCTAAGGAATCTCCATGATACTGTAAGGTTAACAATTTGATAGTTAAAAGATTGTATTTTCTTCCATCTGGAAATAACCTGTATGGTTGCTAGGTAGAGTCTAAATTACATTAAATTGAGAAACACAATGTACAAATATTGTGTAAATTATGTACGAGATTTCAAAACCAAAACCAAACGTAACTGCAGTATTCCTATGCAGCTGCCATTAACTGCAACTTTGTAAAAGTACAATTACATGCTACTAGTATTTTTTCTATCATATTCACTGTATAGTGTATTTTATTCTACAAGACCATACTATAGCACCCTGAAATCTTGCTAACTATTTGTGAATTTTAAGGACTGACAGAGTAGTACTTTTCTATGAGAAAATAACCAGTAAAACAAGTGCAGACGCTGAGGAAAATTCTAGGGCTGCAATGCATGCTTCCCACCAACTGCCGTTCCCCTTCCCATGTGAAATATTCTCAAAGCAGTTTCACCTTTACAGAAGTCACCATAACCATTCTAAGCAAACATGCAGGATTTCAGTTCAGATTTTAAACTGAAAATTGACTTTTTACTGGAAGTGAAGGGAAATGTGCTACATCCTGTACTTGTTCCAAAAGTAAAAAACCATAAAACCATACAGAAATATGTCACAGTTTTGACTATGTAACTTTCAGTTACCTTTCAGTTCAAAACATTCATGTTGAAAGAGCCTAACAGAGTTGTGTTTTAGCACTTCATTAAAAAAATCTCTTGTGTGTTTTCTAATAAACAGAGACACAGAAAGTTGTTTTGGAGGCTTCACATATTCCTTGTGCTTAAGCTTGTTCCCCATTTCCTGCCCTATCTAGACAACAAAAAAATTTACAACCCTGCTTAAATGGAGGAACACAGAAAGGAAGACATAGGCTTAAGATGTCCCCCAGTTCATTTCCCCTCACTCCTCTGCACCACTAAAGAATGGGGGGGGGGGGGGGGAGGGGAAGAAGACCTAGTTCCTATTCTGCATTAATTACCTTTTAATCTGTTTTAACATTTAAAAAGAAAATCCTCTTGGTTTTATACATGATCTGAAGGACTCGTAAAAATCATTTACTACTATGTGCTCCATCAAGACTTAAGGAACACTAGCATATTTTTCAGAACAAAGACATGCCATATAACTAGCTGCATCCACCCATTTTTCTACTTTGTATTAGGTAGTTGAAAACTTTTTTCCATTTATTGGTATGGCAGATTGATTGCTAAAAAAAAAAAACTAGAAATTGTTCAGACACCACATTTAAGAGCCATAAATATACTTCTAGAAGATTTTCAACTATAGCGGGATAGTCGAACAGATATGTCAGTAACTATCATTTCACTTGTTAGGTACCTTGCACTCCACTGGCTCATTAAAATTATACAAGTGCATCAGTTTTGGATGGCAAACTATGTCCTGTTGACTAGCTTTGGGAATGCTACACTTGTTTAACAAGCCTTGCATTCTCATATAAAGACAATGCATTATCCTGGTGTTAGTACTTAGATATTCTGTTATTTGTAGAAGTATTGTAGACCTTTTAACAGTCAAAAGATTAAATATCGGCTAGAAATATTTGAACTTTAATTACTTTTACACATTCTGTGTGTTTTGTATGAGATATGATTTACATGTCACACTTGTTATATATGAAATCTAACGTGAAAGAAATGTAGCACACACCTCCATTTCTTATTTTAATAGTGCGCCCCACACAAGTGTAGCCCCTTTAAATGCAGTGCTATTTCTAGAAAATACATTGGTATTCTACAGTAGAAAAGAATGTATATAAACAACACTAGTTAGAATACTACAGGACACTTTATTCGTCAGTTTGTAATTAGTTATTAATGGCAACATGTTATACAGTATTTCTAGAAAAGTTTTTCAAAAATTGTAGATAAAATTTCAATATCTAGGAAACTTCACTTTTGAATGTTAAACCCAGCAATGTAATAGCTTCAACTGTTAGAAACTATTTGGTGAGACAAAGCTAAGTCCTCAAAATAAAGACCCTTAATATGACAGCACCTCCAACAGGTGCATCATAGTATACTTTAATATAAAATTCAAAATATCTAACCTCATATTTCAGACATCATGCAGTGTAGATTTAGGGACCATCACAGACAAAAGTAAAAATACTAATGGTAAAAGTTCTAGTGATTCAATGGAATCAATAAGTTTTAGAGACTTTAAATATAAAGAAAACATTTGTACTGTGTCCTTATTGGTTGATCCCAATGATCAAAAGCATTTGCTTAAAAGAGTAGATGTGTAAGCATGATTTCTCACATTCAAATTAAAAAAAAAATAAAAATCCTGTTTTAAGTAACTTCTCCCCAAAACATAGTTTAAGCTACTTAAACATGTACACTATCAGACCTATCCACCATTACATTCGTTAGCTTCAGGCCAGCCTTTTAAAAATACACAGATAAAACCAATTTAGAAAGATCCAAGTATTCTTCGTGCTTCTGCAACCTAGAAATTACTATATGCCTGAAACTGGAGCTCTAATTTAGAGCATGGTCCAGAATGAAAAGCAGAATGAAAGAGAAATCCTTGTAATTCTGCAATTACTTCACAGCTGAACAACCACTGTTTTCTGTATTTTTCAAATCAATTCTAAGAACTATTTTCCCCTAAAAAAGCAACCTACGATGCTAGCAGTTTCTGCATATTTACAAATAATTCCCCCAAAACAGGGGATGATGGGAAAAATTGATGCATTAAGAAAACTATATATAACACTGCATTAATAGTTAATGCAATTTACAACAATTTCACTGTGTTTTATCAACAGAATATGCCACTTTAGATCAATGTCTTCATTAATTAAGACTGCTTTATAGTTGAAATTACACCATTTAAACTGACAGTAACGTGCATCACCTCAGTTTAATAATCCAGTATATTACAAAAAAAACAAACAATGCAAAGAGCATCATGTAGCATAATAGCTTTGTCTGGCTTCCTCTGGAGAGTGTTCTCAGTCTGCCCATAGTTGCACCTAGAAGTCCACCCGTAGAGTCAAAATCATTATCCTACATTTAAAAACAAGCAAACAAACAAAAGAACAAAAAACAAGTTACTCTGAGGAAAAAGTATTACCCCTAAAGCTTCCTAAGTGTAGTTTTTCCTGTTTTTCCAAAACTAAAATTATTTCAGAGGCAGTTTCTGAAAATTAACCAGGAAAAACTTTCACCCATTTATCCAGATGGATGCAAGCAAAAAAGGCTTTTCTGACTTCCTTATTTTTTGCTTCCCTTTTCTATTCTTAAATACATTTAAGCATAGAACTGCCTTTTTAATAATACTATATGTTTGCTAATTGAAAACAAATAGTCGTATCTGAAGTATAAAGACCTTAGTTGTGTGTTGGAAGTAATGCATTTGCACATCTATCTTTTTGAACCGAAATATTGCTGCTGAATTAGTCACATTTTACAGTCAACAATAAGCTGTCAACATTTTAATATAAATGTTCATACTAAAAGAAGGAATGCTTTACATTACTAACTTCTTAATCCCACCCCATATTTAAAGAAAGTTAGTGACTAAACACTTACCATTTCTGATAACATTTTATTTTGGTTTTTAACTTCTGTTCCAATTTCTATGGAAAGCTATTAAAAAAAAAACAAAAGAATTAAATATAAGTAATCAGTTACACATAGATTAGAGAAACCAGTCTAAAATACATGATTTGACTAGCATTTCCCCAGGTGAAGTGTGAAAACAGTACCTGGTATTTTCAAAAACAAAAATAACATGCACAGTGTTCTGTCAATAACCATCAGGAAAGTAGGTATTTGTCACTTGACTAGATGAGTCTAGAGAGTCACAGAAGGTACTCAGTGCTCCTCCTCCTCTTTTCTCCTTCAACAGAGAAATACTTATTAGAATTACTGGATGGACTTTCAAAAATTCAAGATCTAGTCAAGCCTAAGTAGCAATTACCGATTTCCTGGAAAAACTGTTAACACAGTTAACATAGCACATAGGACCATGAGCACTCTTTTTGACTCAGTGTTGCTGGAGTTGACACCTGTAATCTGCTAACGCATCTCTTTTGAGAAGTTGCTGCTATGCTATAAATGGGAATTTCTTTTATGAACTTGTCTATTCCTTCTCTGCTTTGTGTCATGAAACAGCAAGGGTACAGCAAGACGGGGAGGCAAGTTGAGTATGCAAGCGAGGGCCAGTCCAGAGCTAGTAACCAGGGTCAGTGACAGCCTGATGATCACCCACCACATCCACAGCTATGAGATAGGTCCAAGGTCAAGCCAGAAAGTCAAGTCTGCAGGTTAAGGTCGGAATCAGGGAGGTATGAGACCAGGCACAGACAGAGCTGCAACACAGCTGCAATGTAGCAAAGGCAGGGGCCAGCCAGGAGAACCGCTGCTTAAAAGCAGCTCCCAAGTTAAATAGGGGAGAACCCTCTCTGAGGCTTCTTAGCAGCTCCTCCTCCATAACAGTTCTTATCAATGCGTACACTGGCCTTGAACAACCAGCTCAACTCCTAGAAGGCAGAAGTGTGCTCCAGGCCCCAGTGCTTTGGATTAGCAAAAACCCGTATGTTTTTTGTGGCACAACGTAAATCTCATTATTTCTTACTGCTGCATTCACCACAATCTATCATCAAGTCAAGAGTGAAACATGAGGCTTCTAGGAAGATTATCTGAAGATTATTCCATGCTCCAAGATCATTACATTGCACTAAAACACGCAACTGCAGAAAGAGCACTCATGCTACTCCATGGGGCACTATCAGCCACACTGTAGACATATCCTGGGACACTGATTTGAAATATACCAGAGAAGGAGACAAGAAATTAAATTCTGTAGCAAAGATCAAAGTTTTTCTTTTTACCTCCTTAACTTATTCTAAATTATTTAGGTGGATAATTTCTTAACTTAAACTCAAGGTTTTATTTTCTATATTTGAGACTAAACAAATTACTTTTAAGCAACAGGGTATTATTAGCAATAGGATTTTGAAGGCGTTTAGGCCTAAGAATTCGCTGGCTTATATACGTACATAGAAACAGCACCTGTTGCTAAGAATGTATTTTTAAAAAAATCTTAAGTTGTTAAGAAAAAAAACCCACACAATTTTAATCAGAGAGCTGTCTTTAAGTTAGACTTGCTTGAAAGAAGTCCTCAATCTCTGGAAGGAATCAAGAATCATTAAAATAACAAATTTCTCTTTCAGAGTATATTAGCATGCTATTTCTAACAGCTGTTTTCACATTACAGACTTATCAGCAGATACAGCAGAAGCTGATGAGCTACAATGATAACACCAAAAACAAGTAGTCCATTTTCTTAAATGAACCTGAGCCAGTTTACTGACCTAAACTCAAATTTTCTAGTTTCTGCAGGGACAGTAATTCATTCTGCAGGACAATAAGCCATAAGTAATACCACAGCTGTCCTCAGGATTAGCAAAAAAGGACACCTCTAGCTAAAAATCTAATTAAAGGAAGAGTCAGTTATACAAATGAATGATTGTGCATTTTGGTTGACAGTAACTCTTTCTTGTATTAAATTTATGTTTTAAACTAAGTCTACTGCTTGACTGGTCCGTATAATTTAATTCAATAAATGTGACAATACCACTATGATTAAATACTTACTGATTTAATGGCACTGACTTTTGTACGCAGACTTTCTGTTAACCTTTCATTTTCTTCTTCATAAACACTGTATCCACTATTGGTATAGCCATAGTTACCAGGTGCTCCATCACCTGTAAACACAAGAGTCAGTAGTTAGACAGAAAACACCACTGGAGCAAGTGCTCTTCATATGTGGAAAAGCACTCTTTCCATTTAAAAATGCGTGTCCTTAACGTCACCCTCAGCAATCCGGAAAAGGCACTGCGTGTTCCTGAGATAGAGATTCAACCTTTTTCAACTGTGTAAGTTATCTTTCAATATGCAAATCAAAGACAGAAAACTGAGGAATGGTTCTAATTTAATACTATGGAATTTTTCCCCACATAGTGTTTTCAGATTACTTCTATGCAAATCAACCTAGGCATTACATGGAGATGCGAAGGGAGCATTGAGGCCATGACATAGAATGGTAAACCTAACTCAAAATAGGAAAGTTGAGATCATTCTCAAAGATAAATACCATTTGATCACACCTGCATTTAAATGAGAGAGCATACTCTGACCTTACATAGATTTCTCTACAAACAAGACCTCAGATGAGAAGCCAGGCCTCTGAGCAGAGCACTGCCATTTCTGTCGCCGTTCTGCGGCTATTCCCACTCCTGCCTTTGCTTTTCAGGTGATGGAGCTTCAGCACTGTTGCCTGGAGCTCCAGACAACTGACTCAGCAGAGTAAGTGCAGCAGAAGGGAATGAAAGCTTCTCAGCTCAACACATTCTCCTCCTCCAATTTCTAATAAAGATCTACAGACAACAGTCAGACAGTGGCATGGGCAGAGGAGAATTAAAGCTGTGTCCTGTCTAGACAAAAATCAGTCTGAGGCCTCAAGTCAAAGATCTGAAACCAAAAAAGAGAGACTAAGACTGAGAAAAGCAAACAGAAAAGAACTATTATAAGCTTTACGATACAGATCCTACTAGATTAATTCAACTAGCAATTCAGCTACAACATTAATCAACATTTATATGGCTAGTTGGAATGCCACACTAAAATTACCTGAATGCCTTTGGTTAATTCCTGTTCAATACACTTTAAAGATTTTTGTGTTTGAGTGCCCTTTTTTTTTTTTTTTTTTTTTTTTGAGGAAAAAGGGAGAGGAGAGAGACACCAACCACATTCACAGATAAAGCTCCATCTCAGTTTCATTGTGTGCTTGGCATACATAATATTAAGATTTTAAAAGACAGAATTATCATGCTATTTTCATAATAGATATAATTTTATATTAACCCATAAAGCTGTTCTTTAAGTGTAAGTAATGACAATTTTTTAGTTTGTACTTGTAAACTGTTCTAATGTTATTCTATAAATTAAGCTAACGACAAATTCTCAACAAGACTGGGTGAAATGTTTCCATTTCATCACAGTGAGAGTCAGTAAGTTCCCCCTCCCCCCAATCAAAATTACCAATGCCAAGCATAGAAAGTTGACTAAAATGACACCATTTAGAGAGTTAGGGTTGTTCCCTTTGTCTTGTTTTACAAATGCGTCTAAGTACAGTACTTCCTACCAAGTGAAGCACAATTTTGAGTATGTTTATAAGTTAATATACCATATAGCTTCAGGCCAAAATACCGTAACTGCGATTATTATATAGACTGTGTCATAACAGATGTGAACAACTGCCCCAAAGCTTTTAAACAGGCAGAGCCACTTCTATATACATAATAGAAAGCACTAGGTAGAAACCTGGCTACTACTGTTTACAGGAAGGACAGAAACTTCAGCATGGCAGTTTGATGAGCTGTCTTGCAACACTATTCATTGACAGGACATGTAATATGGACATAACCATAACATAATCACAGGCTAAAAAAGAGGTACCAGGTAGCTGGTGCCCACAGAAGTACTGGTGGACAGCTTCTAGTTCCAGACAACTAAATAAAAAGGAACTCTAGACTGACAGTTGAAATGTCAAGGGAAAGCAGCAAATTCTACTGCAGCTGATAAGAGTCATTATAGACATTTGAGTCTTCTGCTTGACCCTGCAGCAGGTTAAGAAGTCATTTCAGGATGTTCCTTAAAGCCCTGTTTGCCAGAGACATGCTAAAAGAAGGCATGCTTT
Organism: Burhinus oedicnemus; assembly: GCA_008921705.1. Lineage (NCBI taxonomy): Eukaryota > Metazoa > Chordata > Aves > Charadriiformes > Burhinidae > Burhinus > Burhinus oedicnemus. Next base: position 3,168,556 of record VFFE01007680.1, on the reverse strand, counting down.
TTCCCCTGCACTCCTTCCATAAACACCCATCACTACACTTTTCCAGAAACAGCAGACTGAACTGGATGGCCTTCAATCTAACCCCCCTGAGTTCATACCCAAGAGCAAGCTGTTAGTCTGACAAGAAAAGGACTTGAAGACCTAAGCATTATCAAATACCCACTTTTTTATGATAAGCGTCCCAACACCTCTCTTGATCTAGTAAGAAGCATATCCAAGACTCGTTTTATCTTGTGAAAATACTACTACACACATCCAAATCACGACAACACAACACAAATTGAAAGTGTGGAAGTAAATCTAGGGTGGTGTCACAGACACACCTGGTTTAGCCACATGGCATTTATCAGCCCCTAAATATTGCCTGTCTAGGAAGAGGTACCAGAAGTCAGTCATAAATTTCTGAGGCATAAGCATTACCCAAGCTGTACAGCAACGTCACAGCACCTACATGGCTCTAGAACGTGACACGGGAGTTCAAAGTTTATAGTCATCAACGTGGCTGTTGGTTGAAAAACAGGGCCTAAGCTTCACAAAACACTCAGAGGAACTCTGCAGAGATTTCTGCCTTTGCTTCAGATTATATTTGTAACAAATTGACAACAGTTAGGGTTTTTTTTCCCCCCAAACATAGCAGGAAAACATACAGAAATACTAAAATTAAAAAACAACAGAAAATTTGGAAAGGACTTGACTGAAGAGTGACAAATCTGTCCATCCACAGAAATACGGCTCAAACTAACACTGCATTAGAACCATTCACGAACACAACTAAACAGAAATCCTGGTGCTGCTCCGTAAGTCCAGCTGAGCTGGAAAGAGAAGAGAGACGGGTACCGGACACAATGCTTTTCCCACCCACAGCTCCCGAGCCCTGCTGCAGGCCTACACCCACCGGCACTGCCCCTCTCACGCAGACACCCACCCCCGGAGCCCCTGCTCGGGGCCAGGCCGGGCCCTGCCTAGCCGGCTCCCGCAGCGGCTCCCACGGGCCCGGGCACAGCGCGGCCCCGGCCCGCCCCACCCAGCGTTTCACCCCCTCTCCCTTTAACCCTCCAGCACCAGCCGAGGGCCCCCCCCGGCCGGGCGGGTGACTAGGGCGGCCGCAGGCCGCGCCGCCAAGGGCCGCCGCGCTTACCCAGCCCCGCGCGCCTCATCGCTGTGCCCGGAGCTGCCAAGGGAGGAGAAGGAGGATGATGGGAGCGACTCCCGCGCCCACACCGCCTAAGAGAAGCAGGGCTCGGCGGGGCGGCCGCGGCCCTACTCCGGCTCGGCCGCCCAGCTCATTCACTCGGCGAGCGCCACGACAGCGCTCCGCGCCGCGCGGCCCGCTGGGTACGGCCGAGCCTGCGGCCGGGCCGGGCCGCGGGGGCTGATGGGGGCTGTAGTTCCGCGCCGCTGAGAGGAGGCCCGGCCCGGCCCGGCCCCGAGGGCTGTCGGCGGCGGGTGGGCTGGGGAGGGGTCCCTGTCAGAGGCGGTCCGGTCTAGAGCCTCCAGCCCCGGGGGGCACGGTTCCCCCCGGGCTGGAGCATGGTGTCTGCAGGGCCTCCCTGCAGCGCCCAAAGGCATTGAACCAGCGTGGTGTTTCTCAGGGCACAGGGTGAGAGACCGTTCGGCCCACGCGCTGTCCGTGTGCCCAGCAGGCCCTGAAAAATGGCGTGATTTACTAAAAGTGTGCATTTCAGGCAGCTGGACCGTGAGGCAGAGGTTTCAGGGGGCAGGAGAAGGTGGGAGCCCGGTCACCAGCTGGAGCGGGCACTGGCAGAGCAGCTTCTTCCCTCCACGGCCACCTCCCCGCTGCTTCGGGAGAAGGGTAAATTCTATGAGATGTAACCCGTCGTGAGTTTACTCAATACGTTACCTATTTCAGCTTGCATTAAACTTTTAAGAATTGATCCTGAAAGGAAAAAAACAAAAAAAATCTCAGCCTTCGTTTCAGGAGACCGTCAGCACATTATAATTTTATTGGTCTGAAAGGGAAGATTCTCGGTGGTTGTCTTGTAACAGGCAGTCAGAAAATTAAAATTCAGTGCAGAGTGGAGCTTTACCACCTTTTTTTTTTCCCCAGCATTTATTCAGAAGTAGCAGGCATGCTACTGCAGCATACAACTCAAACTGGAAACCTGCAGATTTTGTTATTATTGAATTTTCAGTTCTCCGAATGATTTAAATTTCATTTGCAAAGGTTATTTCTCCTTCATTCTTTAACCCCTTGCAATGCTTTATCAGAAATGGGGCTAACCTGCTTTTATTAAAGACGTGACTCAGTCTGTATACCAGTGGATTGAATTTATTTCCCAGGATGATACCAGAATGATTTATCAGTACTCCAGCATTAAACAAACAAAATCATGGAGTCCATTCAGAGGTTGCTATTTCAGGTGTGGCATCCACTGGACTAAAGGAGCTGCATTGGCTTTTCCAGTTACAACATGCTGCTGTGTCATTAATTGCTTTGGTATTTTCGTTCTGTTGGGAACTAAGACACCCAGGAATGGATCAAGACCACTTGTATCATACAAGCTATATAAACACAGACCAAAGCTCCTACTTCAGTGAGCTCACAGTGTAACACGAGTCTTTGTCTAGGCAGGTAAAGTTGTAGAAGGAAGAATAAAATAACTCTTGTCAATAAGAAGGCCTGCGCCCTCCTGCTGACATCCTGTGTAATTGCTGTAAGACATACCATGTAACTTTTTGCAGCGCATAAAACCACAAATAATTGCAGCGTTCCTTTTCTCTCCACTTGTCAAAGTTCAATTGAGATATTAGTCTTGTATCAGCCCAACTTTAGGACGGACACTGAGAAGCTGTTGTTCATGTGTTTGCTTCTCAGTCACACCTGGATGCCTACTTCTGAAACAGCATTATAAAGCATAAAATCAGTATAATGTAGAAACTGGCCCTTTATTTAATATTTGATAATTTAAGTGGTTTCACAAGAATCACTGGGGTTGGAAGGGACCTCTGGAGATCATCTAGTCCAACCCCCCTGCCAGAGCAGGGACACCTAGAGCAGGTTGCACAGGATGGCATCCAGGCAGGTTTGGAATATCTCCAGAGACAGAGACTCCACCACCTCTCTGGGCAGCCTGTTCCAGTGCTCTGCCACCCTCAAAGGAAAGTTCCTCCTCATGTTCAGATGGAACTTCCTATGTTCAAGTTTGTGCCTGTTACCTCTTGTCCTATCACTGGGCACCACTGAAAAAAGACTGGTCCCATCCTCCCCGCACCCTCCCTTTAAGTATTTATAACCATGGATGAGATCCCTCCTCAGTCTTCTCTTCTCCAGACTACAAAGACCCAAGTCCCTCAGCCTTTCCTCCTAAGAAAGATGTTGCAGTCCCCCAATCATTTATTTGAAATTTATCCAAAATTTCAACCAAGGCATTAGTCGCACATGCAAAACAGAAGAGAAGGTCACGGAGAAGAAATGAACTGCAGAACTGACACCCATACTGCGCAGTATGAAGCTGATCTCCATGGGATTTTGTCTGGAACTCAGCAACTCTTACAGGATTTTGCAAGCTGCCATCACTGGTGACTTGGGACTTGATTTACATCATTTCAGGGAAATACATCAGTTGTTTCAAAGACGGGAAAAGTGCTATCACCAGATTAAAGATGCTGTTTGTGCTAAAACCACTTGAAGTTCATAGATGGGCCCATTTCTTACCTTGCCAGGACAAATAGGCCTCTTAAAGGATTACATGCTTAAAACAGCAAAATGTAGATGTTGTAAAATTTACAGAAAATTAACAGATTCTGAGAAAACCTTCTTCATGAGCGCTACAGATTTGAACTAGGGCTCTGTTAGGAGCAATATCCTCATCAAACACTGTTTTTGAAGGAGGGTTAGGGTGACGGTCTACGCAGTAACTAACTAACCAGAGAGTAAACTGAGGCTCCAGGAAAATGTCTTTTAGTAATACCTGGGCTGAGTCTGTCATTGTTGTGTATAATTTTATTTACTTTTTTTTTTCCGTTCATCATACAAGAAAATTATTATATTTGGTGGCATTGCTATATGAAAAGATTTTTCTTTACAATATTTGCATATTCTGTCACCCTTCTTTTTTCCCCACATGACTCGTCTTCCATTTTTTAATAAATATGGTTTTATTCGTAACTACGTAAAAATGTACATCTCCCCACTAGGATTGTAGTTATAATTCATTGTTAAGGATCTCATTTTTCATTTTTACTTAAATTTTTTGTAAAATAAAATCCCAATTAGCCATATGTAAGGTGTTCACAACTCATAGTGTTTATGTCTATAATCTGCTTATGATGTTTTGAAATAACATATTGAGTCTACATGCAATTTATAAATAGCACATTTAATTCTTCGCAGTTTCATATAGCATAGTGCGGAAACAATACTGACATGATTAATGTTTCAAATCCATTTTCATCGTATTGAATTCATATTTTTTTCATACATTGAAAGTGCCTCATAGAAAATTTAATTTTATAGTTCTCCTGACGTTACGATAATGAAATCGCGATTCCATCTCACAACACAGGCTGGACAGAGAGGTCGACTGGGTATCATTAATATTCATTATGTTCATGTTATATTTCCATTGATTGTTTTTATTCATATTAATCATTTCACAGAATGAATTGGCGAAATGAATACAATTTTTCTGTTGATGTGATTAATTGTACTCCTGTTGGCTTTCTGGCCCGTTCCCTGGCAGCTTTCCCACACAGAGGCCGTGCCCTAAACTCCCTGGTTTTGTAAACCAGCTGTGCGTGGCTAGCAGGTGTGGCTGCAGCTGTTCCTTAGCAGTTGCAGTTCTTCCTGCCAGGAAGCCTAAACGAGTAGTCAGCAAGTGGTTTTAAGTGACTGACTCATTGTTTTGTTTATCAGTGACAACATATAGGAAGAAAAAGCACGTAAAAAAAAAAAAAAGCGTGCATTCTGCAAGCCGATCTGTCTTGACTGTGTTTTTGTAATCTTTTAATAGTGGCCTACACAGGTGTGTCATTGTCAGACACTCTGCTTAGGCAACGTGTAGTCTCCTTTCCCCAAAATATTAGTGAACAATTACTCCTTTTTTTTTTAAATAAAAGAGAACTTTTCTAAAAGAGGTCTCCCATATGTCCTACCAACTGTCCTACCACTGCTACCATTTTTTGGTTCTCTTTACTGTCTCCATTTAAACTAGATGAATACATTTACATAGCAACAAACCATATATGTTATTAGTAGATTACTCCATGACTCTATGGCAAAAACAATAACAAGGAAAAAAAAAAACAGGGAAGCTGTCTGAAAAGATCCTGTGTAATCAAATTTCCCATACACAACTGAAAGCCCAGGAATCTTATTAACATGATAATAATAGTGACATGATTATCATTGAATTACTAAATAACTAACCAGAACGTCAGTGTTCTTACATGTTTGATAAACAGTTTTTCACAGTCGTCATGATTAACTTGATACTTTCAACAATTATAGGCTGAGAAAACAGCCTAACAAGTCACAGGCATCATTAGAGAGTTGAAAAGCTGATATTGCATGATATTATGTTAGTATCAAATATTTCAATCACTGTTTTGTTAAGCAGTAAGCTTCAATTATTAAAATAAAATATTTGCTGGTTAAGTCTTGATCCATTGTGCAATTAAGTAACAGCTGACAAGACATTTGTAAATAAAACTAATACATTAACCACATAGAAGCAGAGCTAGATCACAGAATATTTTTAATGAGGATTCGGTGTCTTCAAAAAGGAGTAACGTCAGCATCTTTCATCAGTATCCTTGTCACTTAATATCCTGGTCTATTCTAATGCTATTTAGCAAATTAGAGCCCTCAAAGTGCTTCTATTCCAACACACTCAGTCAGATCACTCAGGTATTTCCTCCTATATTCTGAAAGCTGAAAAAACTGACACTGCACTTAGCATGTTCTTCCTGGTTGTATTCTCCAAATAGCACCGTCATGAAGAACAGAAGATGCCGTGTAAAACCACACCTTCTGTAAGACTTTGGATGGGTGAAGGGGGCTGATCACAGCTGCTGCTCGTTGCCACCTAGGCTGTCACACAGCAAATTAATCATGCAAGTCACAAGTGGAATAGTATGTGCAGTCATTATTCAAGTTCTTTAATGATGAGTACGTGTGTAAATCACTGCAAGTACTGACAAACCTATCAGTTTCACCCATCACAGTGATTCAAAACTTCAATACTGTCAAAGAGATCCATGGCTGTTTCTGGTCTTTATGCACTTCCATCGTAGATGGCAACTTCTTTCTGGGATAAGGTTTGGAGTCATCTTGTCTCATTGTGTATTCAAACTGCATTCATTTTGTTATGATGTTCTTTTAATATAACCCTTACCAATTATCTGCCAAAATATTCTTTTATTGTTTTTAGAAGATAACCAAGAAGATAGTTGGACAAGATTCTGGGAACTGCCGTTCATCTTTGATAAAACCGTGTTGCTGGGAATCAGAGGAGCTTCCGTAAACATGTTCAATTGTAGTCGTCCATGCCTGGTCATCCCAGCCTTTCCATACACAGGTTCAAAGGATCATTAGCACTTTTTACCTATAAAGACTTCCTATTTCATAGCTTTGCATGTGTATATGATTACAGGTTGAGAAATCATGTAAACTTACAATAAGATTTTACAACTCAGTAAATATGCTTAGAAAAAAATTTACAGAGTGTATTTATATACAGTTGTGGCTGTAATGCATTCCATGTTATTTTCTTGTTCCTGATTTCAGCATCTTCTCAGTTTTTCCGGTCATAGTAAATGTTATCCTGAGGGACGCCTCAGGGAGCTTGGTTGGTCAGACACGCGTCAGCAGCGAAGGACCAGCTGAGGGAAGGAGAAGCAATACGTATGGTTGCATCAGCAGAAAGTCTCTAGTAAGCCAGTACAGTCTTTTTCACCTTTACACCACTTGTTCTAATCTATTAACAGTGAAGGCATCTTTCTCCTCACTTTGATATAAGCTATGTTTGGGAAGTGTTGAGCTTTATATTAGCTCATGGATAATATAATTTAAATATATTTATTATTTACTTAATTGTTGTTGATAAATACTGTGATTCTGCTTATTCTTTCCTTTAGTTACTTTTCAGTAGCATAAGCTGCTCCATCTCTTGTTTGATTCTGCAGGGAACACACCCAGAAATCTCTGCTGTATTTTCATAGATTTCTTGTCAGTGCTGTTAAATTACATCAAAATAGAGAAGGAAGGCTATGGACACAACTGCTGGTCTCCCTCCTAAATTTCCTTACTTAAGGCTAGAGTCAAAATTTACTGAAGTCATGGAGTATTTTTGTATTGACTTTGGATCAGGTTATAAATTTTTATTAAAAAAAACCCAGCTCCGCTGATTCTTTGTCTTCCAAGTAGTGTATGCTGTGTAATCTATGAATAATTCCAGTCATGATTTCTTTCTCTAATATTAAGGTACCATTTCTGATGTCAGCTTTGACTGGGTAATAATATCAGCTGAATGAGTGATAAGAATTCAGAGCCGTTGCAGCAGCCTGAGCATTAATAACGGTAATGTCTAAAGAGGAGGAATAATACATTTAAAATAAAAAGTGGAAGTCAAAGTAATTTTTCATTTCAGTAAAACAAATGTATGGGATGAGTGGAGCATACAGTTCCAATGCTTCATAAGATGCAATTAAACAATAATTTGATGATTTACGTTGTGTTTATTTTGACCTTTCAGACATGTGGGAAAGGCTTTCACCAGTCAAAATAGAGAATTCAGTAAAAACAGAGACTTTAAGCACAATGAATTTCAGTGAGGGGAGAGCTGTTTTACAGACCTGTATCTTGGCAGAGCATTTACCTACAGCACATTTCTCAAGACAAATGGGGCAGACATCATCCTTTTTTTCTTGTCCAGCAAGGCAAATTTGAGCATGTGAATCAAAATTCCTGGATGCTGGAGCCAGCTTCGTGCTAACTTTGTGCTAGCTTTGTGCGTGGCCACTGGAGAGTTACTTAAAAAAAAAATTTAAAAAATCATGTACTTCTTTAATTCCTTTTAGTTTTCTCATAGGTCAACAAATCATGCACAAAACAATTTGTTTGATGACTAATTAGAGGAGCTAATGCCTGAATATAAATCTGCAAAAGCTTTTGCAAGTCCCTTGTTTTCCAGAAAGACCATTACAAATAAATTACCCATTCAAAGCACCTTTATAAGGATCATGTTCTTAGGCTGAGATTACTAGGATAACCTCATTTTTTAAAAATAAAAATGTTATCCAATAAGACTGTCTGTTAAGTTATGTATTCCATATATATTTAAAGTCTATGCTCTAGTAATTACTAAATGAAGTATTCTTCTAGTGCCCCAGTCAGCATCCTTATTTCCTGACACCATACATGGTCATGGATCTGGTTTCAAGAGTTCTTCTGATGGCTTCCTGCTGAACAGTGTAGATCAACTGTTGAGTGAGCAGTATAAACTTTAGACCACGTTTCTCCTTCATGGATCAGCATTGACCACAGTAAAGGTAGGGATGATTCTGGCCACATGATTCTGTGTCAGGAAATGCAGTTTCCTGTATCTGGACAGATCATGACCAACTACAATGTGACTGCATATTGCTTCAGGCTTTTTCCAGAGATTACAGTTCTTAAGGAATTAATAACAGAAAGAAGTCTGGAAAGGACAGCAAAACCAGACAGCAAACAAGGTAGGTCTGAGGCACCTGGCTCTCATGCCAGGCATTTGCTTGGCACATACAGATCAGCTCATCCTGTGCCAAAGCTCAGACTGGAGAGGCACTGGAGCCACTGCTGGTGTCCAGTTGTTCTGATGGAATTCTAACATATCCAGCACGTGCCATGTGTGTGCAAGTTCAGCATGCTTGTGCACGTGCCACTGGGTCTGCCACTCTCGGATCTGACTCATGATCTTTATGAATCATAGGAAACAAAAACTCCTGGGTCAGGTCCCAGAGAAAGTCTTGGTGGCCTGCCAGGAGAGCAGGTCTGGCTCTGATTCCAGATTTGTGCTTCCTAACACGGTGGCATATGAGAGATGAGAGTCGCTGTAGGCTCACATGTTCCTGCCTGGAGAAAGGGCAGTATTTGCACATATCTCCTGCAGCACACAGTGCAGACACCGGCTCAGAAATTGTGGCTAGAAAGTGATACACAGGGTGGAGGGTGAGGATAATTGGATTCTAAACTTGCAAAATGAATTCTGGGATGGAGCCAGATATTTAACATCTCTGTTCCTCTATTTCCCTGTAACTAAAACGTGAATGTCTCGCCAAGGGTGTTAAGAGGCTTATTTAATCATTTTTACTAATATGCTCTAATGCCTTGAAATGTGGCTTAAGAAAGAAAAGTATTATTCAAAGTCAGTGGAAGAAGAATGTCTGCTATTTGCATTACAGTAGAATCAAATGACCCGATCCATCATGAAGATTATATAGGAAGACATGATTCCTCCCTCAGAGTCGGTGGGAGAGGAATGATCATTTTTTGCGTTACAATAGAGTCAGATGATGTGGTCCATCTCGTAAGTTATATACAAAGGCATGACACCTCTCCCAGATGTCTTATAACCCTTATGACTCCTGTAGTATCTATTATGTTATTGTATTACGTTTTCTGCCACATTTTAGCAATGAAGAAGCCATTTGAAGGAAAAATAAATAGGAGCACAAACTTAATAAAAATATATTAATATAGTATATAAAATATATTAATATATATAAGTTTTTAGAATAAAGCAGAAAAACTTTTTCTTAGAAATCTTGGTAAAAGAAGCTATAAGTTTTGATGGTACTGCACTGGATTTTCCAGTTTTATGAAAAAAATACAAAAAGTGCAGACATGTTTGCAAAATCATGTTCACCCATATCACCAAACAGCTATATATAAATAAGAGCTTTCATGTGAGGCTGTTCAAGGTCATGATTTATTATGGACTAAATACAAGTTCTGTGTATGCACCTACACTGCTGGTAATGAGAATCTATTCCAGGAATCATGTAATTTATGGAGCAAAAGTCCAAAAGAATCATGAAGAAATATTTGATACCTATCACCCTTTAACAGATTCATAGTAAGAACTTCTTAAGGTGTAAACAAAGACAGTTTGGGTTAAAAATAGGCAGATGTGCTCTATTGTATCCTGCCAATTGATCTCATCAAAGCTTTCCCTTGACCTTCCCTGTGTCGTCCCCCCCTCCCAGTGACTGTCCGAAAGGGGAAATGCGTCTCTCCTTTATGGCCCTGAGTGGCTGGACTTCCAGCATGGGATGAAGCAGCAGGTAACATTCAGAAGGATCCCTGCACCCCGACATGCCAGCTGGTGTGGGGGTTTCTGCGGGTGGGGAGCTGAAGGCAGAAGAGATGCACGTTTCACTGCTGTCTCAGGTTGAACTTCTCAGCATCAGCCTGGCCAGTTCACGTCTGCTGCTCCTCAGGTGCCCGGGGTACAGAGCGGTGCCCGGGGTGAGCACACCTGCTGCTGCTTCTGTTGGCCAAACCAGACGGCAGCCTTGGTGCTGGGCCCGAGAGAAGCCAGGAGCAGAGAGCGAACGAGGGGGCAAGGGAGGGACCTTGAGAGCTACCTGGGGTGTAGTCAGCTCCAGGCTTTACCGTGAGCAATGGAGGTAATGAAATCTTTCTCCTCCGGTTTTTCTCCATTGCCTAAAAAGCTTAAGAACTTGCATAACAGCTTTCCCTCCACTGGTGTGTTATTAGGGTTTGGGGTTATTTTCATTGGTCAGGTATTTTCCGAATACTTGTGGGAATGTAACATCTTTAAGGCCACAACCCTTCTAAACTTCAATAGCAGTTAGTTAGTGCTTGTGTTCAAATGGATTCAGGGGACTGAAGATAGTCTGACTGGGAGACAGATCTGCTCTTCTACTGGGGAACTGAGGGGGAAAAAGGGAGAGAGACCTTCTTAGGCTGGAAGAAAATACATGGGGAGGCAGAAATAATTTAAAGCCTTGTGTACGGTCAGTACAATTACAAAAGCAAGGAGGTTATGCTGTGTAGGAGATGTCCTAATGGAGCTGACGTATTCAGCTGTGCCTACCTGGCAGAATTCTCAAAAGACGTTGAATCCTTGCTGGACGCTCACACATGACATCAGGGATGTGACTATCATAGGCACCTGAAAATGAGAAAATGATTCTTTGTGGTTCACTTTTGCCACCTACCAGCTAAGAGGTTAATTAGATGAGTTGTTACAGCTTAACTTTGAGGTTCTTCAATGAACTGTATTGTATAAAACTGGTTTTCAGGAATATCCCATGTGAACTTTGATAGCAATAAATTCTAGCCAAGATTTTAAAAATAGTCCAACTTTTCATCTTCAGTCTTTTAAGAGCTTATTTTTCCTAAAACTCTGGAGAATATAAACTTCAAATAAAATTGTTTACATATACTGTGAACCATCAGCAAAACAATTGAAACTCTTACTGGGAGACCATAGCACACTGACAGTTAAGATTTTATTTTATGGAATACAAATGAGGATTTTAAATGACATTTAAGAAGAGAATATGAAAAGATTGTTTTCTTTCCAGAGCTGAATTATTAGTAGGTTTGTACTGAGTTGCAGGATATCATTATTATTTTTACATCAGTAATGCCTTTCTAACCTCAATTAGCAGGAGACCAGAAGCCACGCTATGAATCTTTCACTGAAATGCAGTTGTCAACTATGTAAATGACTTTATAAATTTGTCCTGAAAATGGAAATGGTTTATGCAAATTAACCTGAACCACAGTGTGCAGGATGAGAAGTATAAGAAATGATGGAATTAACTCAGTGGTGTTGGGAAGCACCATTGGACTCCACCTGAATGGAAAAGCATCACTTGGAGAATCATCTGAGTTCCACCAGAGCGGGGGAAGGAGACCTAGCTAACGTTTTCAGAAGTGCTAGGGCAGGTGGAGCACATCTCTCCTGCTCACCCCTTTCCCTTCTAAAAGTATTTTTGCAATCTCAGAGTGTTTCCTCTCATGCAAAAAGAAGCATAATTTTAAATATGTGCTGACTACCTGGAAAAACCCTACTACAAATGGAAATAGATTTAAAATTGAGAGATAAATGTTTCACACTCCATACTGGTCGCTGGCTCTTAAAAAGGCTTGGAAAGAAATATGAGAATCCTTGAAACCATTCAATTTGAATTATTTGAGAGCTGGCAGCCTGACAAAAAGAAATATAAATCTTTTTGCTTCCTTAACAAGTCCTGAATATTTGCTAATAGTTGGTGTTTCATCCATTATATTAAAGACTCATCATGAGCTCCTGCTCTGAATTTGCTTTAGCCATTGATTATTAATGTCTCACATACTGTCATGTGAGACGTTATTACTCAATGTCTTTAGCAGGTTTAACTCAGTAAAATTTGCAATTGCTGCTCCTTGGACAGTCTTTATTTTGCCTGTGTTCATACAACTCAGGTGGAATTTCCGACCCAAGAGGTGTTGGGGGACTGTCAGTATTGACCTTAAAGGCGGCAGAATTACAATCCTGAAATCAGAACGAATACCTAAAAGAAGATCTGAAAGAGGACCAGAAAGCTGTCTGATGTGAAACAGTCAGGTGTTAGGTTTTCGCTTGTACATATGTAATAGTACAGATTAAAAAATACACCTTCCTCAATTCTAACAACAGCCGTATTTTTATTTTGTAAAAAGTAGGGACCCTGCCCTAGATGCTTTCTTGAAGGTTTTACTGATACTTTTAAATGTATCAGTTCAAAAATGCTGATAACCTTTTGTTGAATGAATTACAGTTTCTGTCAAGATAAATGAAAATAGCAAACCACGATGATTTTAGAAGTTGTCAATTACAGTGGCTTCTCCAAAAAAATGTAAGGCCAGTACCGCTTAATAAGCTATTATTATTTGTACAAATATGTTTCTCTTCTAACTTTATTCTTGGTATTTTAATGAAATTGCCAGTTGACTGTTACAAATATATGTCATGTTGATGCATTCTGTATCTTCAACCCTGAAACCTCTCAGATAAACTGAGATATTGCACCAAGTACCACAATTTATTTGTAATGTCAAAATTTCCCTAAGTGTCAAAAATCTATATGAAGAATTGATTAAAAATTCTCCAGGTGAAGGGGCTTGAAAGCTAATCTGTGCAACTAACATACAGACCACTTACTGATAAAGTAAAAACAAAGACTGACAGCTTCACAGAAGAAATCAATTTCACAGTTAAGGCTTGTAGATGAAGGCTTGTGGGGGTGATATAGTGGGATATGCTCTGCTCTGTGATGTGAACCTTGACTTCTAACAGCTGTGGGAAGCAGAGTTGCTATTTATAGTCTGTAATGGGAATACATGTACTGTGATAAGCATGGGGATTTTATTTTCTTTAATCTTCATCTTGTTGCCTTGTCTCTCAATTTTTAAAAAAAAGAAAAAACCCAAATAACAAGGATAAAACAGCAGAAGGGACCAGCAAAGGAGCTAAACTAGAAGACTGACAATAAGACAGTGGGTAATATTTATACATCTGGGTCTCTGGCAGAGCGTAACACAACTATAATAATCACCAGAAGCTTCTGAGATAGCTGTTTTCCATAGCCAGGGTTGGTCATAATTAAAGGTGCTGTTTCCGATGATGCCCACATGTCGTCTCAGTCACCACGTACCATACACAGGTGGTCCACGCAAGAGACTGTGCTGCTTAGGATGAGTGTGCTGTTCAGAGTGCAGTAACGGGAGGGGGTGACTTGTGGAGGCAAAGTGCTAACACAGTGTGTGGTGTACAGCTATGAGGAAAGACGGCATTTAGGAAACAGAGGAGAAAGGAACACTCTTTTTTTATTTATTTTTTTTTCCAATCCTTTGGCATCCAGCTTTATCAGATATCTCAGTTTCTGCTCAAACCTACTCTTCCTTCCCAGAATAGTTTTTTCTTCCCCTGGAAATCAGGCCATCTCTGAACTATTGACTTTTAGTTCTAAGAGTCTGGAAAAATTTCAGTCTCCACATTATACTGAAATATTTTCTGATTTTTGTTTTACCATACAAAACCATCTGTTAAATTTCTGATGGTGAGATCATCATATTTTATTTTCTACTGATACCACAAAATCAGAGAGCCTTTCCAAGCGGTCTAAGACTCAAAGTTAATGACGTAAGGTTTAAAAAGTCGAACTGCTACACAAGCCACGATCCTGAGCAGAATTGAGACAACAGAAAATGTAACATTTTTATTTGTGTTTCGTGTTTTAGTCAGAATGAGATGGCTTTACTTGGTGGTTTAAATAGAAGTTAGGGCCTTAATGAAATAGCTACTATAGCTTCAGTGCGATGACCATTTAATTCCCTTTGTGCTTGCCTCCATGAATCTGAAAAAATAGATTGTTTTGTAGAGCTGCTAAAAGTGCATCAGTTCAGCTTGAACTTTTAAGTTCCTTATAAACAATATTCACAGGATCACAGAAGAGTTGAGGTTGGAAGGGAGCTCTGGAGGTCAACTGGTCCAACCCCCTGCTCAGGTGTGTCACCACCAGCAGACTGCCCAGAACAATGTCCAGACAGCTTTTGAGTATCTCATCTCCGAGGATGGAGATTGTGCATCGATTACTTCCTGTCTCCCATTGTTTCTTAAAAATATTCTGAAGCAGGATAAGCATTTTTGAGAAAGCCCCCAAGACAGTTTTGACTACTTCGGAGCTGTGAAATACACAGTGATTACACAGCTCACTATACAGAGGGGTCACCTGAGAGTCTGCATCGAGATTCGTCTTTTCCTGAACACACTGGAATGGCCCAGTTATGTCTTAAGTTTAATATTTTCCTCCTACTGTGTTTCATTTGTGTCACTGGGAGAAATCTGCCAAGGAGTTTCATGAGCAGTTATAGCTTTTTTATGAGTTTTCAAATTGTATTTCCAGTCCAGCCTCTTTATCAAACAGACAGTAGTTTGCTGACAGCATTCACTGCTTCATTTCAAACACTCCACTTATCACCTTGTTTCTGCTGGATGCTTTCCCTGTCTTTTACAAAAAGCTTAATCTGAGATACCAAACAGCTTTCTTAGTACTGAGTATGTATTAGTCAATATGGTGACAAATAAAAAGCTTGCACCGGATAAATCTGCAAATGAAAAACTTACTTAGCAGTAATTTCTTACAGCATCAGGAAATTACACTGATTTTAGGGCAGAGGATTTCTTTGAAGTGAATAAATAAGTAACCCTTAATATACAATTCTATCATATATAGTTAATTCTATTTTATGCTTTTATTAAACTATGTCAGTTATGTTTATCATTGAATAATGGCACATTAATAGGGAAAATCAGACTGTTAGGCTGTTCATTTGTTACACAGCACAAAATTAGAGCACCTTTTCTTCCAGTTGACAGATTTGGACCTTTTGTACAGTGTGTGTAGTATGCTAGCAGGGATGTGTCTTTCTATACCTCATGGAAACAATTGTTTAATTGCCATTTGCCAACTACAAAGATCCATGTGGTCAGTGGAAGTGTTAGGAGTGAAAAACATGCTAAAAACTAATGACTGCATTTTTTCATGTGCCTCCTATTAAATAAACTGGCAGAACCGATGCACTACCCCAGACCAAAGATCAAGGGATGAGGTAGAATGTCCAGTGGTTGTGTTGGCACTGACCATCTAATCCATTCAGGAAGGGCGACATTCTTGGTAAGTTATGAGTATGCAGGTGTCTGAATTTGCACAAGTATAATGCTGTCTTGCCTTGTACTATCGCACACAATTAGAAATTGATAGCTAAGTGCTGCAGTCTGACTTACGGAAAGTAGAAGATAGCAATACTGGACCCAGCATCAGCAATGGGAGTGCAACAACTTCACAGTTACCACAAAGGGGGCTCTGGGAGCAATTTCTGTGCAAAGAATAATAGGGCTGCTTATATTCCCATACCTGTGCCCTACACATTCAGCAGTATGCAAGCCAGCATACACATGGCTGTATGTCCAGCAATTTGAAAGTATTTCTGAGGCTATTGTCGGGTCACTCACAACAAACTAACAGATACAGTTTAATTTTGCAATTACATTTCAAGAGACGAAAAAACCCCAAACTGGTAGTTACATAAGTAGTAATTAGGTTCTTTTACTAATATTTATAGAATCATAGAATCATGGAATTGTCTAGGTTGGAAAGGACCTTAAAGATCGCCTAGCTCCAACCCCCCTGCCATGGGCAAGGACACCTCCCACTAGACCAGGTTGCTCAAAGCCCCATCCAACCTGGCCTTGAACACTTCCAGGGATGGGGCATCCAGAACTTCTCTGGGCAACCTGTTCCAGTGCCTCACCACCCTCACAGTGAAAAATCTCTTCCTGCTATCTCATCGAAATCTACCCTCTTCCAGTTTGAAGCTGTTACCCCTTGTTCTATCACTACATGCCCTTGTTCTGCTGTAGTTGTATAAAAGATTAAGAGAGAATTAACAAAAACTATGAAAAATCTCTTTGAGGGCAGTATTATGTAGGAACAAGGCAATAATAATTGTGTTTATGAATATGAGCACCTCAAAGAAGATATATTTCCCTATGGAGACAAATCCAAACTGTACAGTTGAAAGGATGTGGAACTACAAAAGTATTACACGGTGCTAAAAAACTACAGACAGAAGTAATTAGGAACCTAGATGAAAGAAGTGGCCTAGACAGGGGAAAGAAAAAGTTAATCTCTCCATCTATGCTGAATAAAGTTTTTTTTACTGCTACTTGATTGAAAAGCAAAGATATTATTTTCTCTGTTAATATTTAATATCTTACTATTGTACATATCAGAGATATGAATAGATGTGTTAGTAAAGTCAGCTAGATATTGATTTTCTGTATTCATTTCCGTTGTCTGGCTTCTAAATGTCTATTCAGTGGCTGTCCAGTAGATTCAGGAATCATGGCTGGTTTATTACTTGTTTCTGCTTAAGGCCCAGGCTGCAAATCTCTCTCCTGTAGTTTACAGAACCATTGCATTGTGCTTCTTTGTGTCAGTCTTCCACATGCGAGGGCAATTAATCTGTCCTGCGACAATCTAGAAGAAAATATCTATTTCATATCTATTTGGATATCTAAATAAGTATTTAGGAATTATTTTGTCAGGAAGGCCACTGCTTTTCTCAACAGAAAAATTTACATTATATCTCATTTCTCTAGGGTTCACCACTTTTGATGCCTTTTTCAAATATTTTGTAAAGTGTTAAATGTCTGTTCAGAGCAGTCATCAAGTTTACTTCACATGGGTTTGCTTACATTTTATCACACATTGAGTTTCCAAGTCTTCAGATGCTTGGAAGGCTGGAGCTGCTGTGTGTTGAATCAGTTCTTCACTACTTGCATAGGCCAGGTTGCAGCTGTGTCTGGATCATCTTGCAGTCCTTAATGTTTTCATTCACAGGGTTTGAGTGATGCAAGAAACACCGGTATCTCTGCTTTGTGGGTGGAAAATAAAAAGCCTAAAGTTTAGTTAGGGGCATTTAAAAAAAAAAAAAAAAAGTATGTGTATCTCTGAAAGAAGGCTTTACGCAACATTTAGCCTTCAAATCCCCAACTGCAATCATAAGAACCTCTCCACAGCTGCTGTCTCATAAAAACACCTAAACTCACAGGCCCCTCAGTCCTGCAGACCCTTAAGTCCTCCTACACATACCCAGAAGCATTTCTGCTTGGACAAGGCTGACCAGCATCTTTCACTTTAGAGATCAGACACATAAGACTTCTGGTGCAGGCAGATACACAGCCCTGCACAAAGGCCATAGACCAATGCAGAATGGTTTAGGTTGGAAGGGACCTTAAAGATCATCTAGTTCCAAACCCCCTGCCATGGGCAAGGATGCCTCCCAGTAGACCATGTTGCTCAAAGCCCCATCCAACCTGGCCTTGAACACTTCCAGGGATGGGGCATCCACAACTTCCCTGGGCAACCTGTTCCAGTGCCTCACCACCCTCACAGTGATATCTAATCTAAATCTACCCTCTTCCAGTTTAAAACCATTACCCCTTGTTCTATCACTACACTTCCTTCTTTCTTATAAATAAGTGGCTTTTTTTTGTTTGTTTTTTTAATACGATCTAACAAGTGAGAGCTCTTGCCAAATAAAAGCAGAGTGAAATGTGGCTGGGATAATATGTCTGGTATAAATTTCACTGGCCTGGCTTTGCAGTTCTGGACTCTTCTTTCCAAATCCACTTTGGACAAATCAGCACTGCTGTGGCCAGCATCAGTAAGTTTTCTGATACTGTTTCAAGCTTCAGGAGGTTAACTCAACACAGCTGAACTTCTTCTTCACCATCATTTATTCTCCATTGGTCGATGACCCTGAAAAAAATGGAGGGAAAAAGCGTGTCTGGTTACAGGCTGTAAGATTTGTATGCAGCAACTGTACATGAGTTAGCACCTGTGGATGCTTTGATGACTGATATGTAATAAAGTCTGCAAAATCGTCACTTCTGAAAGACAGAATAGACACTGAATAGTGAATTTGGTTCTTCCTTCCTTCAGTGAAGCAGCAGAATGAGCTCAGTTATTTGGTAGTCTCTTGTTACTGTCATTCCACAATGGGATTTTTTTTTAACATTTTGTATTTGTTTTCCTATTTATGCTGGTGACTAGCAGCCACTACCCTGACCTGGCTGGTTCTGTTGATTGCTGTATGGAATACTTAATCTCATATTGCCACTGATACCTTTTATAGTGAATCTAATTTAATTACAGATATTGTTTTCCTCGTCTGTGTGCTTTTTGCCTTAGAGTAATTTCTGGAGATGTTTACCGGTAACTCTGATTTCTTTACTAAGTGTCATTGCTTCTTTAGTAGTTTGAAAATTTTAGCTAATATATGTCTTGCGAGAAGATTCCTTCCTTGCACTTTGTTGGAAGCAATTCTTGCTAATATCTACAAAGTTTTTGCTCATGGACTATAGGCATCAGTTTTGGTATTCTGACTTTCAGTAAGCTGAATGAAAAATCTGGAGGAATCATTATGGACACAGCAGATTTCAGTGATGAATAACTGAGTTGCTAGAAGGGTGAAATCCTAGCCACACTGAAGAAGTCTCCTAGATGTAGAAGTCGCCTCATATGCAGACCTCATTCCAATTTGGGCTCTATGCCAATAACTCACTGTGGTGAAAAAATTGGACATTCTGTCTTGAATGTCTAAGGGATTGAGAGCTCTTTTTTTTGAAAAAAAAAAAAAAAGCTATGAATTGTATACATAATGATATCCCAAAGTTTTTATGAAAAAAAAAAAAATTCCTAATTAAAATCAAGGGCAATGTATCTTCTCACAAAGTTAGAAATATTATACTCCACAAAATTAATACATATTTCTCTCAGACACTAGAGGAGAGTAACATTTCACTAATTTGGCTGAATCTGCCCATTTTCCAGTTCTTTCCACTTCCTTCTAAGCAAATAATTTATTTCAAATTTGGCAGCTTTCTGTATTGTGATCCTCAACACCCTCCAAAAATTTGTTGGTAGATAACAAATTTTAAGCCAAGTCTGACAAAGAAGGGTTTTTTTCTCTGATAACTGTTTATATCTCAGGGTAAGAGAAGTTCTGAAGGTGAGACATTTGTGAAGAAATAATAGGGAAAAAAGCCACTAAAAATCATTTTGTGGCTATTTACAGTAGCTATATGTTAAAAATATCTGCTGCTTAGGCTACTGTATTGGTAGCCTTCATTTTCAGAACAGATGTCTTTAAGTTTCAGAAACAGAGAAGAAAAGGTATTGGAAAACCTTTTAGAGATAGCGCTTTTGTTTTCTGTCAGATGACTGACTCTAAATGGATGATGCTATTATAGAAACATCCTCCTGTAGATCTAAAATGTTGTAGGGATACCAGGGGGAATAGGAGCTGATTTTTATCTTTAAAGGAAAAAAAAATTTTTTCATGTAATTCAAATGAGAAACCATTAAAATATATTCTAGCTGTTGGGAGTCTGGGATTTTTGTGTGTGTGCGCTTTATGAATCTATAAAATAGCCTGTGCTTTTCCTTTGAGTATTACGGTCCGTGTTTACGATTACTGAGCTTATTTACTTTCTAATCAATGTGCTAATCACTTTCAAGGTGGGGTCTATTAGCAAGTCATTATGAGCTAGCAGCAAGTAAATTAAATAGATGTAAAGAGCCACATGGTTCCTCATTTGCTTAGAACAGTAGCTCTGCAGGGGAAAGGTGCAAGGCTTGAAGAAATACTGGCAAGAAGTAATTTTGTGTAATGCCGGAAATACTAAGTTTGCTATGTTGCCAAACTTCTGTTTGACTTCTTCAAGGGCTCTGAATAGCGATGTATCATAGGTAGCTACGTTGTGATTATCTGGTGACTGTGCTATGATTGCATTTCTTTTGCAACAGGAATATGTGCAAAGTTAAGTGGTTAGCCTCCAGACTATTTCCTAGTGTCTAGGACTGGTCGTAGGTGGGGGTTTTCAGGGCTGAGGGGAAAGCCAGAAAGCCATACACAGCCTCTTGTTTTGTTTTTTTTTTTTACTCTTCTCCCCCCTGCCCCCTCTTTTTTTTATCCCCCCCTTCCTTCTTCTTTTTTCCCTAGAAGTCCTACTTCCTTCTGTGCTAGCAGGAAACAGTATAGGACAAATGAGTTATTGCCAAATTTCATGACTTGCAGTTTGGACTAGATCCATCTGAATAGTAGCTGTTGTCAGTTTTGGCTCTAGAAGTCCATTGTAAATGAAAAATCATACAAAATCCGCACCCACGTTTTTAGTGGGTGCTCACAAGGTTCTGTTGTAGCCGTGACTGAAGGGTTGGTTTATGGCTTTGTAACCTGATAAATGTCTACAGTATGTCCAAGCAGTGTGTTGGTGGAATATTACTGGCAGTATCTGGTACATGTTCTATGGATGCAGTATGCTAAGGCCCATTTAAAATGTCACAGGGAAAAATAGAATCAAATCTGGAAATACTAAGTCTCAACTTTTATCAAATAAGCTGAATTGTCTGTGATTAGGGAAGAAAGAGGACCCTTAAAACAGTCACATTTTTTCTGTTTTGCTTGAGCATGATGTGTGCTGTCTTTAATTAAACTGCAAAAAGCTAATTGTGTGTGCCTTCATATCTTAAGATTTCAGTAAAAGTGGTAAAACTGAATACTGAATGTAGGGTGAGCAGTTCAACTGAAAGCTTGCTAATGAGGCTTAACTCGGGGTATTCTGTTACCTGGCTTTTCCCAAAGTCTTCCTCTGTTCTTTTTACCACTTAGCAGAGAATCTTCCCTTAATATCCTTGACTAGGTATTAATAAAAAATAAAATTTGGCTTAGAAATATACACCCCATGAAATTTCAAGCGCACAGAGGCATGCCTGCTGTCAGACATGACTTCAGCAAGCAAGGAGTTACTTGCGAAGAAATCTGATTTCATTTGGTCTGATCAACAATAGCTGTGAATCCGTTGTAGTTTGGGGCCTAATTAGGTGATTGTTAATTGCTTAATGTGTGAAGGAAAAGTTAGTGATACATAAGAGAAATTTCTGTTGCTGATCTTAAAAAATCATGAGTAATCCTCAGGATCGGCAGTGGGACCATGGTTGACTCAGCTCTGTATAATATCTGTAAACCTATTAGCAAAGCAAGAAGCTGATGAATTATTCTGTAGAGAGCTCAAGGGGAAAGTGATTTCCTCTCTCATTAATCAAGACAGAGCAATAAATATGGTCTTACTTTGATTTGGTTTCCCTGGTAGACTGCAGGTTTTCTGTTCACCTCTATCATCTTCTCCTTCAACACCTCCTCTGTGCTTACCCTGCCAGCCAGCTGTGAGCCAGAAATTGCCTAGGCTCTGACTCTCGTTCAAGCAGAGAGCAATTATAATGCATTGGATAATTTGGCAAGGCAGAAAGAACCAGATCACAGGTAAGTTAAGGCTAGGGGAAGTCCAGCAGGTGTGGTAGAAGCTCGCTTTGACTGGAAGCCTGGATGGAGGAAGGGATGGGTTAGGGGAGCAGAACCACTGCTCTGGGCAGAAAATGGTTCTTAAACTGTCCTTGGATACACACCAGCATAGGGTAAGCCTTCCCACAGTGACATTTAAGGAAGCAGAACAGAGTTTGACATCAAAAGGGACATTTTTTATCCCTCTTCTCGTTTTGGGGACAGAGATGCATAAAGCTTTCCAGAACTGAGAGTCAGGAAAATAATGAGTTGGGATCAAACAACGGTTACCTTATGTAATGCTTGACCTTTCTACCTTGTTTCTAGCTAGCTATTAAGTTGTAATTATAGTCTGACTTATAAACAAAGAACTGTTTGAAACAGAAAGAGCTGTTTTGAAAATGTCAAAAATGATTTGTTTGATGACCTCAAAACCTTTTCTTCAATGTTTTTGTTATTTTACTGGAATCAAATACTTTCTGCAAAGCTACATTTTCCACTGTGAAAATACTTACAATTAGAAATACATAGAGATTTTTTTTTTAAAGATCTCCAAGGATGTCAGAGCATATATGAAGGACCTTGTGTCTTCTTTTGCTATAGAGATAATAACAAACCACAGATACATTATTTTTAAATCAAGAGGAGGTATACAGATGCTAGTGTTTAAATCACACTACTTGAAATCAGCATGCATTTACATCAGCTGGCTTATGTACTCTGCTGAAAATTAACTGTGTTTTAGCATCCTCACTATACTTTTTTTGTAGGTATGAAGCTGGCGTGTGTACCAGTATTGGACAGTACGGCTTGTCGATGGCCTGGCAGAACTGATAACTGGAATGTTTTTGTTTGACTGAAGAATGGTATGTGCTGGCCTTCTGTGCTCTTGTAAAGGAAGTAATTTTCTGCGTCTCCATAGTCAGTCTTTAGTAGTATTTATCTCAATTGTAAATGCAAAAGATTTTGCTGGTTCTTCTGTTGTAATTTCTTCTCAGCAAGCATCAACTGAAAATTATAATTTAAGACTTCCTACTGCAAAAGGTATTAATTTTCATTATATTTGGTGTTCTGTCAAAAATGGAAAAGTCACCATGGAGACTTTTACAATTGACAGTTATATCTGCAATTTACAATTCAGTCCAGCCAGAATCAGATAAAGAATAACATATTTGGATATCGATTTCAATGCTATATTAAGGCGGATATAAACTGCTCAGTATAAAGAAATGTTTTCCTTGCACTAGAATCAAGCTGAAGATGAATGTCTTTATCTTCAATGGTAAGAAGGCTTTTTTGCTGTGAAGATCTGGAAGCTACATGCAATTGCATCGTGAACCGTATAGGCATGGTCCTTTCAGGGTGAGCTCTGATGTCTCTTCACAAGGGAAGCTCTGACTTAGCCAGCCAGCAAGGGATTGGTTTGGTGACCTGGGCTGGTGTAGCTTGTGGAACATGCTTCAGGAATATACACGTGTTAAGTCTATGACTTTTTTTTTTTTTGGAACTAGAGCCATCTTCTAGAAAGTGAAGCCATTTGTATTTAATGTCTGTAAGTAACGGAGAATCCTCATGTCTGTAAGTCATTTTAGTGTGTTTTTGTCACTGCTAGTTATGCATTATTTCCAGTCTAATCTTGTTTGGATTTGGTGTACAGTCTCTAGAGCTCATCTGTGTCTGTCTTAAAGTCCCATCTACTTTTCTGCGTTTGTCGGGGTTACCTTTACTTAAATGGAATTACCTTCACAGCATAGCTTCATGACTGTTAACCCATCATTACTGCTTCCTGCTCCCCACTGTTTCAAAGCAGTCATGCCAGCTCTCAGCCTGTTACTGCTTTCTTAGTGGTAATACATACCTTCATGTTGGCTGTGCAATGAACCTGGCAGGTAAATGGATCTAAGTTAAAACAGACTTCCTTTTGACTTTAGCCCTTGTCTTTTTAACTAGCCTGCTTAAAAGTGCCTCACACTGAAAACTTGTGCTGGGCCCAAAATGATTGCTCAGCAACAGGCAGGAGGGCTTCTTTCAGATGCAGTACTAGCTCAAAACAACGGGGAAGTAACAGCACTAATTTGCTGCTAAAAGGCCTGCTTTTTGGGCATGGAAGGTAGTTGGTTTTTTTCTGAACACAAGTTGGACAGATCAGAAAACAAACTACAAATCCGAATTCAAGACTTCCCACAGGCTCATGTGAGAGCAGAGATTCATCAGTTTGTACTTATGTACTCTTTGTTACCTCTAGTAGAGATAACCCTCTGCTTGGGCAAATAACTTCTTGCTTGGTTACCGGCATGGGCTGTGGTGTAATCTGTTTTTTCCTACCCTTCCCCCTTCTATTCTGAAGCATGGATTGCTCTAAGTCATCATCTGGCTTTTCTAGCTTTCTAAAGGTGCCTTGCTCGAAACCTGTGTGAAGGAAAGATTTTTTTCGTTGTGCTTATTATTCCGTAATACCTGTAATCCTTGACCAAAAGCATTGGGTTGATTGTGCTCTCAGCAGCTGTTTCATCTGAACTGCACTTTCCCAGAGATCACTCTTGGGTTGATTCTAGCAGCTGTGAGATAAAGAAGAGAGAAGTTCAAGCAATGAAGTAGTTCAAATGTCAAAATGTATTTTTGAAAGGCAATTAGAACTGATTATTTGCAGAGTTCATGATCACACTGTGGCCAGCAGTATGAAAAAAAGCTACTGAGGTTAATAGTTTCCTCCATACTGTACTAGATAAGCAAATTGAATGTCTCTGGGAAACAGTCCTTCATGGCTGTCTCTTTTAATGAGCTTTCAAAACAATTGCCCAAGTCTATATTTCAGACGCCAGAAAGTCTTCAACTTTACTGCCAATTGAGGAAAATCCAATAACATCAGGTTAAAGCACCCTTGAGACTCTTTGCTGGCTTACAAAGCTGTTAGTGTCTATTTAGAGCACAAGCACCTGGGCTGTTTTTTGGTGTGTGCTGGGTTTTTTTGTTTGTGGTTTGTTTTTTGTGTTTGTTGTTTGGGGTTTTTTTGTTTTGTTTCGGGTTTGTTTTTTTTTTAAATCCAAAGCACGGAAAGCATAACTAAAAGAGCTGGGTGCTCAACATCTTGGCAAGCCAGACCCATCGAAAGTGTACAGAATCATTAATGGCTTATTTTGACCAAACATCATTTTTTAGTGAAATGACTTTTTTCAGTAAACATTAACTAGATGTAAATGTGTTCTATTGTGGTTGCAAAGTATGGGACTTGAAGAAGAGGTCTTGGTAGTCACAAAACTTGATTCTTCAAAAAAGTTTAAAACAACCTCCAAGTCTAGTAAATCAATCAAAAGATGAGAAGGGGATGGGCAACAGGAAAGATCAGTGCAGTCATGCAGCAAGAAAAATATGCCATAAAGAGGTTTTATACAGCAGATCTATGTGTACAAAAGCAGTGCTCAATGCGCTCACCAAATTCTTTAATTGTATGTGTTTGTCGCCCACAAAAGGCGTTACAGTATTTCTTTCTAATTCTACAATGCTTCGTATGGATGTTAGCAAGGTAAGCGAGGCTAGTGAGGGCCATGTAAAAAGAGCCGTCATCTTCTGTAGCTGCTATAGACATAAGTACACGCCAATTCCCATCGTCATGCAACCAAGAGCAGCATGAGCCATGGGCCTTATACAAATGAAGTGGGTTCTCTTGTGGGTGGGTGGGACCTTTGTCCTCATCAGGAACTAGAAGGATATCCAGTGTCACTCCACTAGCAGCTAAAAAACATGTCTAAGTCCCACCTTGCTTTACTGATTCAACTCTTCCTTGATTTTGAACAGCTGGTTTCTTCCTAGCTGCACTGTGAAAGAACAAAATAGGTGTGATGCCAACTTTAAGGACTAATAAAAGTAGCTTGTTTATACTGGAGCACTATTGTATTTGTAAACTCAAAATAACACATTAAATAGACAGCTATAGTCCAAGATCCCCTATACTCTGTTTCAGTCACATCCTGGAGAAGTTGTTTCTTGACTGATAAGTTAATCATAAAATCTTGCTCATTCAGCTCTTTGGTTATGTGCCACGGGTGTCAGGACAGCAGACTTTTGTGATCTTGTTTGATGCTTTCTGACATATACCAACTAAGGCATCCTAGAAATTATAAGCCAAAAAAGAAAATTCAGTGTCTTAAAGGAAATCACCCATTCAAAAGAAAATTGGTATTTCAATCTTCCACTTCTTACAAAATAATCAGTGCTTATTTAAAGATTTCTCACAGAAATTTAAGCAAATAAATAACTGAAATGCTCCAGAAATAAGAGCAGAGATTACAGGATTTCTGTTTCATGTAAGCAAATTATTTCCATGCATGTAATGACTGCCTAACAAATAGGCACTTCAGCATGCAAGTGATAATTATATATGGTAATGTCTTGTTCTTATCTACCAAATCATGCATCTTGCATGCATAAGTGCTTTTTGTGTAGGAACATATTTGTGTAACCTCTGCCTAGGGCCTTTTTCTCTGTCTTCTATCAGCTCATGGGATTGGGTTAATTCAGCTCATGTCATTGGGTGCTCGGTGCCCTCTGCAGCTTTTGCCCATTTGACTCAATTTGCTTATTCTTGAAAGACTATATTTTCAACAGTATTTTATGAATTAAATAATGAAGTTCCCATTTTTAATATTTTCTGTAGTAGTTTTTTATAGAGGCTAATTTCTGGTTTTATTAGGAACTAGAGAAAACAGAGAAGGAAGAATCAGAGGTGCAGGTCCTTCAAAGCACTGAGGAGTCAGGGCTCTCTGTAAGGACCTACTGTCTCCACTCAGAAGAGCATTACCTTCCCAGGTCTGCACCTACGTTGTATTAGTGCTTTATTAAATACCCTTCTCCAGCCTACCTATTATTTCTGGGCAATGAGAACTTCAGTGTATATTCTGGTTGAAGAGCTCTTGCTCTAGCGTTACATTACACAGGGACTGCCTAGTTGCTCTGGAAAATATTAGTCCATGCGGTGTATCTCTTGCATGTGAGAAAATGCAGGCTGTTAGTCATGAAACAAATCAAAAGTTGATCTGTACTGCAGTTTTCTCATTTGAAGAAAAAAGAGTTTAAATTAAGAATGTTAATTTTAATGTTTCTCAACACATACAGTTTCAAACAAAATAAAGTCAAGTAACAAGCCTTCGAATATGTAATAACACATAAAGAGCAGGAGAAGAGTGAGGAGTGGGTGGGTATGGTGGTGACTCTGCTGTTCAGTAAAGGAACATCTAATGGTGAGCAGTAAGTGCTAACTTCTACCCTTTTAAACCTCTTCTTTTATAATGGGCCAAATCCATAATCTTCATTCAAAGAGCAGAATTAACTGAGTTCCTATATAGTTGTACTGTAATGGGTAATGGGCTCTTCCATCCTTATGGGAAAGTCTGCTTTAGTCTGAAAACTCTCACCTTGAACTATTACAAATTAATTATGGGTCAACTTAGACACAAACAAGCTAAGTAGATCCTGAGACTCTTCAGTAGCCTAGCCTGGGTTTTACCTGTATAGAGCTACCTCCCTCTCCCCATCTCCCTCCCCTGCCTCTCTCTCTTGTCTTCATGATATTAGCACCTTCCTTGATGTGTTGTTTTTTGAAGTCTTTGTTAAATCCTGCTCTTGTAAGCTTTCTAAGAAAGCTCTGAACCCAGTGTGCCTTCTGGCCATGTATTGCTCTGTTCTCACAACACTTCCTGTGGTTCAGCATAACTTCTGTATGTACACAATATGTTTTATTCAGAAATTATACTGGAGTATTAATGTTTCCACATCCGTCTTGAGTCGCAATGTTTCTGCAGAAGTTGAACTGAAGGAAATGAGTCTGCGTTAAATGAATTCTTCTGTCTTGCAGAGAAATCCTCTTTAATTTGGATGTTGAGTGTGGCTTGGTGCCAGTACATCAAGCTGTGTTGCATCACAATGAAGTATAAAATAGGACCTTAGCTGTATGAAATTTCTCTGGTCTCTTCTTTGCACTGCGTTGTTCTCACAAAACTGAATGTGGAAGGAAACTAATTAGTACAATGAAATGTTGGAGGCTGGCTTCTCTGGTCTGTTAGACCATTTCAAGATGTGCTTCTCCAAGTAGGGGATAGCCGCTCCCACTGCACGAACCATTTTCTTCCAGCAGATGTCTGCTGAGAAAGGTAACCGAGGCCCATGCACCTGGTTCTGGTCCAATGTTTTATCTTCCCGGGTGCTTCGTATTACAACCAGCAGAGTGAATAGCTTCAGAATAAAGAATATTTTACAACGTTTATAATTTTAGCTATCTAGAGAAACCTCATGGTGGTATGCATGTTGTACATGTTTAACTGGAGCAGTTACATCTTTATGTTCTCAGGAATATTTTTAGGAGTATTTATCTGAAAGAACTGCTGTATTGAGTGATTAATTATGTAATGCCTACAAATGTAATTGCCAGCTACATTTTAATTAAGCATCTCTTAACTTCCTGTTTCAAAATAAGTGTAGTAATCATTAAATCATAGTTTTTTGTCCCTTTACTGTATATGAGATGCTACCTAGTCTCTAACAGGCTTGATTTAAAAACTACTTCCTATAACAGCCAACAGCTTGGCATTCATAGGCATGTAGGAGATTGTGATGGTGCAACACCCCCCATCCCCCTTCTGCCCCTTTAGGCCACATGGTAATTGGTGTGATTTCCTCCCCACCCGGGCCACGTAATAATGCAATGGACCAGAACGTAACATAATGGTCTAACATGAAAGAAAGAAAAGGTGGAGAGCAATGGAGCAGAACACAATAGTGTGCCTGGTCCCCATGGCTCCTGCCATTTGAAGATAATGGCTATAATCGATCACTCCTGACAACATACAGATTGTGGCCACAGAGGGGAGGGGATACCAGGACCCCAAGATCTAGCAAGTTGCATAATTGGTGGAAAGTACTGGAATATTCCATTGTCCGAGCTGGGCCAGAGTGGAAAAGTACCTGATGAGTGTCAGTTATCTTGGATCTGGTAAGTAGTGATTCTAGTAAAGACCCTTTGAGCTCTTTCAGATTGCAACGGGCTGTGGCCAGCACCTCCCCTGAGTTGGGACACTGCTCAGGCAGACATCTCGAGGATTAGAAGGCCAGGGCAAAGTCAACTCCACTTGAGTCTCAATTATCGCCCATTGAGGAATGCTGATACATTGTAAGTATTTACTCTAAACTCGGGAAAAGGGAAATTTTTAACTATAGGCTAGCCTCTCTTTCATCCACCTCTCCACCTGTATGTTCATGATATACACATTAGCTTTATGGATGTGGATGTTCTTCAATTTGTCCATGCATGCATAGGAGTCAAAAGGGGTACCCACTGGCTCGTTAGAGTCATGCGATACTAAGGGGTCTTTGATCTCAGTGGTCATAGACCAGTGGGTCTGTGTGTGCACACTTATATGCTTTGATTATATGTATACACATTAGAGATCTGTGCTTTTGCCCATATGTATATTTACTGTTTTGGAATACCTTATAGTAAGTTAGTGAGAATCTTGCCATCTTTGAAGCTGTAATTAAGTCGCGGTTCAATTATTTTATTAAATCACTTTGTAAACCTCTAAACCAGTTAATGAGTAAGTGCTGCTAAAATTCAGCCTCTTGATCTACCTTAAATCAGTAATAAATTTTGCATTGCTGCTAAATCATAACCACGTCAAATATTTCCATTTGCGGCAAAGATCCAGGTTTAATTCTGTATCTGAAGGGCCTTGGTGACTTGAATCAATCTTGGCTAAGTGACCCAATTTCTGGGCTATTTGGGAGGTGCATGGAAAGGTTGTTTTGGGGGCCTGAAGCTGAGGCATATTTGATGTCACTTTGCATGGGTGAGAAGAGGAACAGTCTGAAAGGAGCTCCGTTTTGCTCTGAAGCAGAGTAACATCCAGACAGATACCTGTCTTTCAGAGGACACATTCTTCTTTTGCCTAATTTGTCTAACAATTCTCAAATGCTGGGATCTCTGAAATGCAATTTTTATCCATTCACAATAATAAGAAAACTACTACTAGATCTTGGTAGCAGTTATTTACATAAAGACTTAGAGTAAGTGAAAGTTTTCTTTCCCTTTGAGATACTATCTCTGACAGCTTACAATAAATCTCGGAGAAATAAATGTTTATGTTCCTACAGAGGTCTCTTGCTATTCATCTTTGGAAGCATGAGTTTGTCTTTTTGAACTGTATAGCTTCTGCTTTACCCAGCCAGATTCTGTGCAGCTCTAGGGAGTACAAAAATGTTGGCCTTTCTACAATGCCAAGATATAAAACTGACAAACTGGGAAGATGAAATAACATGGATTTAATGGAGAAAAATATCTGAGTTGAACTTGTCCGTATTTTAGATGCTGCACTTGATTTGTTACTGTGGCTTAATTTAAAAATGTTTCCTAAGTGATGTTTGCATTTGCCAGTGAAGTTTATTCAGCCTCAAATGAAGTTAACAGCACAAAAAAATCCTAAGCATCGTTTTTAACCTTTATGTTAATGTTTCATCACTGCCAGATGAAAGACACCATGCAGTGGAAAACATTTGTTTATAACAATTCAAGATCAAATCCTAAATCATTATAGCAGGCCTAGAATCAGTGCACAGCTGGAATGTGAGCAACACTCCCATATGCTGAAATGTATGGAGGCGGAAGAGCGAGCCAGGAGGCTGTAGCCAGCTTCTCAGCAGCCCGCTTTGCATCCAAGTGTGATCTAGGCATACCAGAAACCTGGGGGCTGCTCTCTGAATTTTCTGCTTGCAAACTTATGAGTACTTGAGACAAAGTAATTAATGGGAAACTAGAATCCCTCTCTCTCAAACACTTAATGTTAATGCACCACATTAATACTACTTAAGTATTGGAGACTGGCACTTCATTTTTTTGCGTCCTAGTAAAATGAATTGTTCCTGTGCTTGATTTAGCTGTTTCATTTTCTTGACTCCTACCTCTAAGCAGCACAAAAAAAAATTTGGTAGTGCTTACTACATAGGGGAAAGAAAGGGTTTTTTTGTGGGCAGAGAAAGCCTTGAAACAGCCACTAATTGCCACTGATTCAGCAGAAAACAAACATTTTGACATGTCGCATCAGCACATTTAAAAAAAATTCAGTTTGGTAGTTTAAGAAATATTTCCAAATGCTGACTTAAAATAAGTTTATTATAAAAATAATAACATATATCTTGAATATTAGACTCTTACTTGATTTCCTTGGGTGTTTGTTGAGTTGAACCATCTCAAACAAACCAGTAACAACTTCCCCACCCTAATATAACTTCCTTCTACCTTGGTACATTCCTTATGTCATTTTATTAAAGAAAGAATTAACTGGGGAATAGGAGGCAGACTGAAATCCATCTTCTAATATTTTGGCCAGGGAGAGATCTGCTACTGATGTAACTTGAACACGGTTGAATTTAGGAATTTGTCTACACTGGAATTTAATTATTTGTTTTCCTCAGCATTCAAACTAGCAATATGTGATAAAATGAATAGTAAATAGTTGTGCTGGTTTTCTGATTTTTTTTTTTTTTTAAACCTTTGTCATCCAGTACTCAGTTTCATCTGAGTACTCAATTTCATTTGAAATAGGATTCTTCTACTGATATTCTTGACTGCAAGCATAACCTCCCACTTAGGGTTTTGCAAAGTGTGACTAGTGATATCAGCTTTTATTTAGAGTTTAACTGAGGAGAACAATCTAGTTCTCAGTGAAAACTGAAGGTAGTATCTGATTTTTTCCTTGCTGTTAATAGCACCACAAGGTGTGTTAGTCTAGCCTTTATATAGTAAAGTTTTGACTTTTCCAGTAGCTGGCAGATGATGTTTTCATGTTCAAGTTTAATCTCAGAGCTTTGTTAATCTAGGCAAATGACATTGCAAAAAATTTTCTGTAATGCAAATTGGAATACTAGCTGCTACAACAGCAATCTATTACCTAATTGTTATTAAATACCAACATGCTGTGGTGACACCTTGTTAGATGTGATGCAATGTTATACACAGCACTTACTAGCTCTTCATTTATTTTTTTCACCAGCTGGGGCCCAGGTAGGAATATAAGTTTTGCTACCGGTTTCCAAGCAAGAGAGTCACCACCTTGCCACCACCATGGCTTTCTCAGATCTCCTTTCAGTCGCTTGAGTGTAGAGAGAGTTGCCTGCTGCTGTCAGTCTGAGTGAGAGAAAGCAGCTTCTTACTGTAACTTCTGACCCAGGAGATTATGACTCACAATGCATAAATAGCTAGACCCGATTCTTTCAGTTTTGAATCTGGTCGTACAACATCAATCAGCATGTCCTTTACATAGCTTATAAGTACAGCTATACAAAGAGTGGGATGGAGGGCAAAAACCAGAACCCACCAGACAGGTCTCACAGCGAGTTAACCGCTCCCCTCGCAACCACCACCACCACCTCTTCAACACCAAAACAAAACACATGTAAATCGACTGCAAAGTAAAGTCAAGGTCAATAACGTGGACTAACTTGGTTCAGTGCACAGCTGATTGGGAGAATATGTCTGTTCCAGCTAAATAGGGAATCCCACCAACAAAACACTGCAGGTGGGGAAAAATCCCAGCCCTGCCATTCTCAGGGCTGTAGGCTGAGATACCACCAAGTCCAAAGAGGAGGTAGCCCGTGCTAATACATGGTGCTAATACAAGAAGATCGATCTGCTCTTTTTCTTCTTTTTCCTATTAGTAAAATGTCTATGTACGCTTTCTGTATGTGTTCAGGCTGCCTGCAAACACTGCCCCTTGGATCTTGGCCTAGCTTGTCAAATGTTGCCTCGTGACAGTATGGAAAATACGGGTGTTGTGTACGAAGTTATCCAAGATATAACAATTTAGCAGGTACCATGGCCTCTCAGTTGATAGGTTTGGATGCGATGTGGCTAGATGGTGGTGGATTTGCCTTGAACCTTATTGCATTCAGTACTGGTGCTATACTCCCTTCCCCATGATGTAGTCTTCCTTTTCAGGTTTAAAATGCAATAATCGGATTATGAGTATTGTTTCCAACCCTAATTAGTTTAATGTAATTAGTTTATCATTAGCTCTGGATCAGGACCTTGCTGCAGTACGCCCTCCGCTATGCTTCATTTAATTATTTTTAATGCAATCCCTTTGTTTCCCCAGAGGTGAAATAAGCCTGCAGCCAAAGAATCAAAATCGATACAGAGGGCTGTTCTCAGACCCTGTGTTTTCACGTCTGGAAGAGCCAGGCTTAAAACATGCATTGCATCTACTCTTAGTTCCCCATCTCTGCATAGTACTGCATGAGCCCCTAACCTGGCAGCAGGAAACCAACCCAATTTCATATGAAGAAATGTTTCTTTTTCTGTGTACAGCTAATAACCTGGTCTGGTACTTGGTTTTGCTGTTTTGCCTTCCTCTGAACCATTTCTTCTTGCCTCGTCTTTCTACAGCATTCAGATTATTTTAACTGAAGACTTTAGTTTTATTTGAAACATCTGCGGGACAACATGCATGTTACTGAGCACCTCCACAGACCATGTGGGTGTTCAGTTAAGTCTCAATTCCACATTTATGTGCTGTAATTGCTAGTTTCCTAATAATTTAAGAAGTGTCCAATTTATCAGTTTTCTCTCCATTTTCCAGCACAAGTGGAATTCTGCCATTGCCGATGAGTTCTTACATTTACCACCATTGCTGTGGCTCCATTTCCTGTACAAGAAAAGGTAGTTTCCATGCCCTGGGACTATTCTGCTGTTTCCTAGGATACTTTTCATAGAAGCCCAGAGATGCCTCTTTCAGAAGTGTTGCTGGTTGTCTACAGGTGGGGTGAAGAGGGCAGAGAGCAGCTGAAGACAAGGGAAAACAGTACCAGGAGCAAAACTGACAGAATCTGATGCTGTGGGAATTTGTACCCATCTCTCTTTCCATATCTGCTTTTTTAGAGCAGCACCAGCTCCTATTTGCCTATTTTTACTGACTCTTAAGAAACATGGGAGATACAGGTTAATGCTGTGCCCTGATACACTTTTACATGGGATGTGGTTGAGCTGGAGTGTGCGAACTGGTCAGCTTTCTGCTGCCTTCTGGCTGACAGGAAGTCCAGGGTGACTCAGTCCTCAAAGGACAAAGCAGGGAGGATGTTAATAAGACTTCCTTCCTTCACTGGATTAATAATTCTGCATGAAACTTGATGTTACGAGACCTCTTCTTTCCTGCTGTGCATGAGAGTTGACTGATGGATGATGGAAGATGACACTGACAGACAGTGCCACCTCATAAAGCCTCCTTATGAAGCTCCTCATTAGCATAGATGAAAAACTTTGTTGAGAAGAGCTAAGAACATAAAGGCCTACCTTCCCTCCCAGCCTTTCCACTAAATGCCTGCACAGAGACTGCCTCCCCACACACTCCCTACGATGAGAGTCCTGAATGGCTATGTATTTCTTCAGGTTTCACTGCTGGGTATGTTGCAGAAGAAGGGGATCAGTGTAAATGAAGCTCCTCAGGAACAAAGCAATTATCAAGAGTAAACAAATTGGCATTTCCTCAAAAACACAGAGCCTCTACAAGCACGAGAGAGGTGTGAAGATTAACTGGGGATGTGACTGGAGGTCAAAGGAGAATACAAAACCTCTGTTCTTGCTGGGCCAGGTGCTCAGATGAGGGCTGAACTCTCTCTGCTTTGGGGAGAACCTGGCTTCCTAATATCTCACGTGGCACTGTCTTCTATTTTTTGCAGGTGGGTTTGGTTCAATAGTAAAAGCCAACAAGGGATTAGGTAAAAGTCTGATTAAAACCCCTCTGGTACAGGAGAATTACATGTTCCTTTGGATGTTTCCGTAGCAATACCAGGACCTTTTGCCCAAGCTGCAATCAGTATAACCCTGTAATAGCACATTTCACCCAGGAATACCAAAGGGTTTCATAAAATTAGCTCTATGTTCTTGCTATGATGTGCACCAGGGATTTATTGTAATTAAAGCTGATTAAAAATGTTCCAATGGAATTATTTTCTCTTGGATTATGTATACTCTGCAGCATTACAATGTTTCCTCTTATTTCACCCCAGGAGCCCAGGGAACCTTGAGGGAGAAGGCTGCCACACGGTGTAAAGCCAGCCTTGCATGTCCAAGACATAGCCCTTCTCCAAAGCAGAAAGTCTTAAATGGCAGCCCAAGAGGACTTGAACAAGACTGCCAAGGCTGCAAGTGTTCTTGGCTGCACGAAAGGAAACCTGAAGGCAGAGTCTCCAGGAAAGGGAGTTCACTGTCATTTTGAAAGGCTGGAATAAAACTTTTGCAATTCTCATTCTGTGATGTCAGACTGCAACAATCTTTCTGATGAAGAACAACTCTTCTTTTTTTTCTTCTTCTGGAACTTCAGATTTTTTTATTCCAGCCTACCCTCTTCCTCTTCTCATTCACAGGGGAGTAGATGCATTACCAATGCCTTTAACTTTTCCAAAATCTCCTGGGAAACATAAGATATAGCCAGCAATAAAGACCAGCAGCTGTTATCATTGCTTTCTGTTACGATAAGAATACAACACTTGACACTATTTTTTTTAAAAGGCTACCTCCCTTCCGTGATGTGCTTAGAAAGCTTCCTTTAATAAACGAACAAGATTAGTCAGTAATGATTCTTGAACTGAATTGCCTATGGACTTGCAAATCACTTTTTCCTACTGGGCTTTATTGTAGGAATGGGGACTTTTAATTTGCTAATAGGTGACTAAAAGCACAATGTTTTTAGAACTCCAGAGTCTGAGTATGTGGAATCGTACTGTGCTTCTTCTCCAAAGAGACGTCCTTGCTTTCTTCAGCTTCAGTAGGGTCGCTCATGACTTTACATCAACTCTCAGAGTATGCTGTGATACTTTGCTGTAACTAATAGCATTAGTACTAATTATTACCCATAAACCCGCTAATTTCTACTAAAAGCAAGGAACATTCATGCACTTGAAAGCCACTGTGCTTGGACGTATTTTAATTATGCTTTCTATTCATATATTCATTCATATTTTTCAACATCAGCATCTCGCTAATGTCTAAGTTTAAAAACAGTTATCATCATACTTTTATTTAAGACCTATAGCAAGCCAAAGTTATAGTTGACTATTTTCGCATGTCTGGGAGCAGCTCCAATAAGTATAAAGAACTAGAGCAGCAAGCCCTGTTTGTAGACATCAATTCAAAATAAATTGCATAAGAAAAAATTATGACTTTGAGAACTGCTGCTTTTAAAACTAGCTATGGGATCGTAACCTGCTGCTGAAATGCAAAGGTAGACTCATGAATATATTGCGTGCTATGCGGCTGAGCTAAAGTCAGTACTTGGAAATAATTTTTTTTTTAAAAATGCTACTTTTGGCAAGAGAAGTTGCCTGAACAATCTTTAAAACAGGCAATATATTTTTGTCACTTCTTTTATAACTTAGGAACCAAAATGTTTGTGACTGAATCCTCTTTTTTGCTGTGTTTTCTTTAAAGACTTTTATGCCATCGTAAGAAAACTTTTACTGTCTTGTATCTGAGAAAAACTTTACATAAAAATTGAAAAGATTTTACAAGTGTGGGAATTACGATACAGAAGTATAGAGGCAATAGTCAAAGCCATCCCAGCATAGCAATCATGCTTAAATATATGTTGAATTTTAAGCAGTTAGATTAATTGCATCAGGATGAAAAGTAGTGCATGGAATGAGTTTGGAATGAGCAAAGGAATTCCTAACCTCTTCATATTATTTGTACTGTAAGAGAATGTCATAGTCCAATTCTCCAAAAAACAGGAATGGGAAAGGAAACACTGGCAGAACTTTCTGCTTTGAGAATTACATGGCACAAAATATTAGAAGTCCTCCACCAGCAGGGATATGGAATATACATTTGTTGCAGATTTCTACAAAGCTCTGGAAAGTGCTCAAGAAGTTGCAGTGGAAGCAAAGCATGATGAATAAAAGAAATCATAAGGGCAAAGCATGCTTAGTAGTATAAATCATTTAAAAGGTGGTGGAGTATATCATCATGCATTTAGTGAACAGGTTTTCTTATTAGAATATACTTTGCAGTAATGACTGCAGCATTGCTACAGGAATATATTAGCATTAGACTGATGATTTAAAGGTGAAATTAACTTTAAAAAGTATGACTGGCTGTTAAAGAGCAAGATACGTAAGAGGAAGGAGTAGTAAATTGCCAGAAGGACATTCTCAGTTATCTTAAACGGAAGCTTATACAAAGAAACACTTATACAATGTAACAAGGTAAATTACAGTTTATTCACTGACAAGTGTTCAGGAAGCAATTTTTTTTAATAGCAGTTTAGGTGTTTGGAAGATATTGCTTTATCAGGCTGTGGGGTCTTTGATACTTTTATTTGTGCAATGTGCAGGACTGCAAAGTCGTGGGTTTGTTCATACAACTGAAAGTACTTCCTTGTTTATTTTGTTTTTAGCGTTTTAATAGCTGTTAGAACCAATCAAGGTTTTTTTTCTACTTCTTGAGCCACTGAGATCAGAATTTCCACCCTGTCTTGTCTTTGTTGTTTTTTATTATGAAAGGTCACTGGAGTAGTTTGGATACCTCCCAGGATGTTAGTTTACAGGTTTATGAGAACTGAGGTAGAGCTGAGGATCAGTAAATAATGTAAGTGTGCACGGCTGTAGAGAAGAGGGAGGCACATGGGCTTGAATCAAACAGTATTGTCTAAAGCATAGGATCAGTCGCCAAGCTCCTTGAGCTCTGAAACTAGCAGTGGTATTCATCTTGCTTAACTCCAGATATAGCATTTGCCATCTAAGCTAATCATGCTAAACTCAGTTTCTAGCCAAGGAAGACAATTCAGCACAACTGGGCCGTGTTTCAGCTGAAATCTTTCAGCACCTACTGTGAGATGAGGAAAGTTGAGCCATGCAATCTAGTGAGGAGGTTGCACTCTGTACTCCACTTCCTGATGTCTGTTGGCTGTTTGGCTCAGATGCATGTAGTCCGATGAATCAGCCTCATTTGTGCCACCAAGTACTGTTAGGCCTGTCCTCATGTCCAAGTTAAAGCTCTAATTAATGAGTCATCGAAATAGCTGACTCTCCTGTCTCAGTCTGGTGCCCTCCGTAGTCCTGTAAGACTATGCCTGAGGAACCTGATGTCTTGAGGACAGGATATCAGCGAAGAGGCTACCCTGCTGTGAGAGGGGTGATGAGGGAGAGGGACAGTCTGGATCTCCCTGGTGTTTGCTGTGAGACTGATGATCACAAATAGCATTCTGCCAGCTTTCTGAGACATGCGCAGGTCGTAGTCTGAGCACGTCAAGAGGATGTCAAGAGGTTCATTGGACCAAGGATGAAGGCTCTGACAACACTCAAATGCATGCTATAAGTGTACTTCTGTGCCCTTGACTGAAATGTTTAAGCTCTGAAATGCTCTCTTCCACCTTCCCTGAGACATCTTAGGCAGCTTTGCCACATGTTGATTATTATTTAATTCAGTTTTATTTTTCTTTGCTGCCTATTAAGGCCTTAGTTCATTACGTAGCTGTTGTTGGTGTATTGTTGTGGCTCCTTTGTCATCACCTGTATCTATAAGAACTACTTCGTCTACTTTTCATTAGGAGGACAGTTTTTGCTCATTTTACATATACAAGTGTTGAGCATTCGATGAGACAACGAAGAAAACTTGGAATAGAATGTGATGAGTTGCATGATGGTCTTTATTTTTTCTGGCAATCTCAGTATGTCACTTCAAAGCTTTGTTTTATTATAGGATCACAGCAGAACACTGCAACCTTCTGTGTAATGTCAGTCATAGGACTAATCAGCATTAACTCATTATACTAGCACATCTACTGGAAAAATGTTTGACAGAATTGATCTCGTTTAAGATTGAATGACATTCCCAGGCAAGTTGGGACCGTTACAGACTTTTCATTCCCTTCTCTATCAAAATAAAAACATGAATAATTAGTTGAGAAGAAAAAAGAAAAATGAATGCTTGTCCCTCTGAGAAGAGAATGAAAAGGCAAACATCTGATTTAGGCCGATTTAAGTACTGGAGGATGTCAAGACATATTGATATGAGTGCATAAGAACCTCTATGGAATGTAAAAGAAGTTTATCAGGGGCTAAATTTTGTTACGTGAAAGAGGAAACCCCTGTAAGGATTAAGGAAGAATGGGAAGACAATGCCACTCTGGTTACCATATGTCAAAGAACTTAAAGGATGTGCAGATGACAGCTCTTTAAAAAATGGTTTCAAGAGATTTTAAGCATCCGTTTAGGAATATGCTAAGAGAAGTACCTGCCGTACTTTGTCAGATTAGTAGCTTAACTCATTTCTCATCTTTAGAGAGTACAGTTTCTGGGTTATTGATAATAGTGAGTTTAAGGTATGCTTCAGTCAACAGCAGGACATGTTTTCAGAATTTCTATTCTATGTGTCAGTGCTTCCTGGGCAGAAAAACTGTTTGGGAAAAATGTGGGCAGACTTATTGCAAAGGTTTGAATTAAAAGGCAAAGTAACTAGGGAAGCAAGTGCTATGTGTCCTCAGGTTACCATTCACTCTCTGATTGCTGGAGATAACCACACCTTTAGGTTCTCTAAACTCTACTTTGAAGGCAAAAGTCATAGATGATAACTTTTCAGTTTAATCAAAGTGTTGGAAGTCATGAAGGGTCTTAGCAGTCTGGAAGCAGGTTTCTTTGACTGTAGTGACAAATACCTTTTGGATCCTATTGTGTCATATTCACAATTGAATGTAGTTTGAGTTCTTTCTGTAAATTCCCGTAGCACATTTTTTTGTATACATTTGTCACTGTCAGTGCTTGGGTTGAATACATTGCAGTCCAAGACAAGTATATTCTCGGCCTTGGAGATCTAATTCTTCCCCTTGTGGACAGTTCTTGTAACTGGGGTTGCCTTGGGAAGAACCAACAGTTTTCTCTTCCATTTATTTCCACCTCTGTTAGCCCTGACATTGGTCTCCTGCTTATTATTTTCTATTTCTCTAGAGAAAAAAAGAGAGTCTCATGTATTCCACCTTGAATAGTACGCTTTTCTAAAATAAACCCACATTCATTGCTAGTCTTTGCAGTTCTCCTATTGCCAATGTGTTTAGTAGTCTTTTCCCTTGCGTTTTCCTTCTTGCTGCTTTCATCTTCTGCTGGGAATTTTTAAATATCTTATCACTAGTATTCTCTTGATTGCCTGAGCTTTGGATTTGTGTCTTGAGTGACTTGAAAATAGCCTCATCTTCTAGAATTGATACTATATAAGAATCCTAAATGGGGATTTCCCCAGCTGTAGCAGATTTGTGTTTTCCTGACTGCTGCTCCACCTGTTCATTTTTTATTATGGAAAAAAAAATTAAAAAAAAAGAAATATCAGTGTCCCTATAGGTAATTTATATCACTTTCTTTAATAATTAAACCTTATGTTGAAAATGATGCAATTTCTCCATCAGGCTGCTAGCTTTACGATGGAGCCCAAGAGGTGAGAAATGGGGACATAACACATTATATTTCACACTGACTATATCACTTGAACGTGTGAAGCATCTCTTGCAGACAGCTCAACTTTAGCAATTTTGCAGTAACACTTTTAATGCCAGATTGGATTTTCTGTTTCGGCTTTTCTAGGACGTCTTTCCATTCTGAAATTGTACTCCTCGCTTTATTTTTTCTGACATCTGATTTTAAGCTCAATGCCCCTTTGCGCTCTGGCTGTGACTGCAGTTCTCTAGCTGTCTGCTTCTCATTCCCTCACTTCTCCACGGATAGCTTCAGGCACAGTAGTTAAGTCTTGCAGGTCAGTAACTTTACTTCTTACTATAAGAATCCTGAATGTCAGATTGTTCCTCAAATAATAAATAGCAGCTGGTCCCTAGTGCCTGCTTCAAGCCACTTCATTTTGTATTTCCCAGTACCCTTCCTGTTTGTCTCCCTTTGGGCTGAGACCTCTGTTCAGAGCAAGCTAAAACAGCCTGCTAGGTGAGATTTTGAGAATAAGTATTTACCTTTTAATTTGAGAGTCTTTCTTCATTAACACAGTGCTCTGCTTTTTTTTTTTTTTTTTTCCTGTGGAGTGTCATAGGGTCAGAGTTAACGGGCTTTTGCTGTCTCTTCAGAGCTCAATTGTAAATATCCATCTTAGGCCACAACTCTACAGTTCCTGCAGTGGCAGAATCCAGAAGGGAAATTACATACGTGAAGATGTTCATATATATATTATGCATTCCATTATGTTGACTTTTTAATGGCAAGTTACTGCTGGAGTGAGGATGCATGTCACATGCATGTTCTTTAGGGTGTTATTCATACCTATAATATTATAGATAATTTAGATATATTGTAGGTATTATAAATATAGGTAATACCTAGGGCATTATTGATACTTCATACCTATTACTGAACCCTGTCAGCGTGATTGCTAAAGAGATGAAACAACAGTAGTGGCCAGATGAGGGCGGGAAGCACCTGTGGGAAGGTGCCTCTCCATGCAAGCTGACTGCTGGGCACAAAAAACCGGGACAGCTCTGCTGTTCCTCTGACCAGGACAGTCTGTGGGGCCATAGAAAGGGAATGGGTGGTGGGACTAGACCCCTTCCCTTTCCCTGCTCACAAGCTTCCCTGGCCCAAGGTGCGGTGGCACAGAGCACCTGTATGGTACATGATGTGGGTCAAGTCTGAGGTACAATTAGGCGTCCTCTTTTCACTGCATCTGACAAGTCTCTGTCCAGCCTAAGGTAAACAACATATGGCAGATAGCTGCTCATTGTGTACATGTTATACTGGTTCCTTCTCTGCAGATGAGTCCATGTGCAGATGCAGTGCTGTTCTGAGTGGGGGAGAGTATCGCCCATGGTGGTACTAGCTGGGAAGGACAGAAAGGTCTCCTTAGCAGCTGTCCTTTCCAGTAACACACCTGGGGTCATGCAAGCCAGATTTATTGGCAGCATCATAGGCCTTATAAGATCTCACTAGTACAAAGCACTCTAGGACGGAGACGGTAGTCTGTACTGCTTGCTGAACACAGCGGGGCCAAGATTTTACAGCTCATAGGTGTTACCTTAATGTAAGGAATAAATCAACCAGTTTCTTTTCTCTGTGATATTATCATTCAGCAGCCTCTCATTACAGAAGGTTGATAATGCTATTTGCACAGGTTGTCACCTCTAATCTTTGCCTCTGTGTGATGATTCATTGTCTAGCATTTTTTTTGTCTTTTGTCACTAAATAAATTTCAGGCATGGGTGAAAAATTCGGTGACGAATTAAGGAAAAGGCTTATTGTACAATGGTTCCCAAAAAACAAGTAAAAAGCATACATAAAGTATCTTATAGCATTCTCAGATCATCTTATAAAGACTTTTTTTATCCTTAGGAATGCCCTTTACATCACCTATGTAGAACATTTGGATTCCTCAGCATGGAGAAATGTTACTTTCTGTTTCTGCTTGAGCCCACTGATTTTTTATTTTTGTTCTCCAGAGCAGATTAGACAGAACAGAGGTAAATTTGATTATAGTCTTGCCCTAAGCTCAGTCTGCTTCTGTAATATTCATAAAAACAAATGATTTATGCATAAATGTGCATGAACATTCAGATTTTAAAAAAGAAACCCTATCCTAGAAATTTGATGAACTTTGGGTTTTCATCTGATAAGTCATAAACAGACTGTGGAAAATTCTTTATATTCCCATTTACACAATAACGATCCCCCAGTTTAATAAAGTTTATCGTTCCGTCAGAAGAAAAACTATGCTGTGCTCATAGAAATAATAGGTGGGTGAGGTTCAAGAGCCACCCAGTGGTTGAAATTGCCTGCATATATCATTCAGAAAACAATTACAGGTTGGGAAAAATCTGGATCTATCCATCAATGGGAAAAGGGCCAAGGAAAGATCATGGAATGGTTCATCCTGAGGGCACTCACGTGGCATGTGAAGGACAATCAGGGGATCAGGCCCAGCCAGCATATGTTCATGAAAGGCAGGTCCTGCTTGACCAACCTGATCTCCTTTTATGACCCGCCTGGTGGATGAAGGAAAAGCTGTGGATGTTGTCTACCTGGACTTTAGTAACGTCTTTGACACGGTCTCCCACAGCATTCTGCTAAAGAAGCTGGCAGCCCATGGCTTAGACAGGTGTACCTCTGTTCCTGGGAAGGTAATGGAGTGACTTGTTCTGGATGTCATCTCCAAACACGTTGAAGATGTACCTCTGTCCCTGGGAAGGTAATGGAGTGACTTGTTCTGGATATCATCTCCAAACACGTTGAAGAACAGGAAGTTATTGGAAGTGGTCAACACGGATTTACCAAGGGTAAATCATGCTTGACCAATCTGATGGCCTTCTATGATGTTCTAACTGGTTGGCTGGATGAGGGGAGAGCAGTAGATGTCATCTACCTTGACTTCAGCAAGGCTTTTGACACTGTCTCCCATAACATCCTCATTAGGAAGCTGAGGAAGTGTGGGTTAGTTGAGGAGACAGCGAGGTGGATTGAGAGCTGGCTGTGTGACAGAACTCAGAGGGCTGTGATTAATGGAGCAGTGTCAAGTTGGAGGCCTGTAACCAGTGGTGTCCCCCAGGGGTCAATACTCGGTCCAATCTTGTTCAATATATTCATCAATGACCCGGATGAGGGGACAGAGTGTATCCTCAGCAAGTTCGCTGATGATACCAAACTGGGAGGGGTGGCTGACACTCCAGAGGGCCGCGCTGCCATCCAGCGTGACCTGGACAGGCTGGAGTGCTGGGCAGAGAAGAACCTAATGAGGTTCAACACGAGCAAGTGTAGGGTCCTGCACCTGGGGAGGAAGAATGCTAGGCACCAATATAGGCTAGGGGTGCACCTG
The DNA here is from genome assembly GCA_008921705.1 of Burhinus oedicnemus. Lineage (NCBI taxonomy): Eukaryota > Metazoa > Chordata > Aves > Charadriiformes > Burhinidae > Burhinus > Burhinus oedicnemus. The sequence continues at coordinate 3,124,826 of VFFE01007680.1, read as the reverse complement.
CTGGAAAGCAGTTCTGAGGAGAAGGATCTAGGGGTCCTGGTAGATAGCAAATTATCCGTGAGCCAGCAATGTGCCCTTGTCACCAGGAAGGCCAATGGAATCCTGGGCTGCATAGAGAAGAGTGTGGCCAGTAGGTTGAGGGAGGTCACTCTCCCCCTCTACTCAGCACTGGTGAGGCCACAACTGGAATCCTGTGTCCAGTTCTGGGCTCCCCAGCTCAAGCGGGACAGGGACCTACTGGAGAGAGTCCAGCGTAGGGCAACAAAGATGATTGGGGGATTGGAGCATCTCCCTTATGAGGAAAGGCTGAGAGAGCTGGGACTCTTTAGCCTGGAGAAGAGAAGGCTGAGGGGAGACCTTCTTCTTGCTTAGAAGTATCTAAAGGGTGGGTTGAAGGAGGATGGAGCCAGACTCTTTTCAGTGGTTCCCAGTGACAGGATGAGGGGTAACAGGCACAAGTTGGAACACAGGAAGTTCCATTCAAACATAAGAAAAAACTTCTTTATGGTGAGGGTGACAGAGCACTGGAATAGGCTGCCCTGGGAGGTTGTGGAGTCTCCTTCTCTGGAGATTTTCAAGACCCTCCTGGATGCAGCCCTGAGTGATGTGCTCTAGGCATTCCTGCGTCAGCAGGGGAGTCGGGCTAGATGATCTCTAGAGGTCCCTTCCAGCTCTGAAAATTCTGTGATTCTGTGATTCCGTACTCTTTGCTGGGTTAAAAACTGGCTGGATGGCCGAGCCCAGAGAGTTGTGGTGAATGGCATTAAATCCAGCTGGCGGCAGGTCTCAAACGGTGTTCCTCAGGGCTCAGTTTTGGGGCCAGCCTTGTTTAATATCTTTATTGATGATCTGGAAAAGGGGACTGAGTGCACCCTCAGTAAGTTTGCAGATGACACCAAATTAAGCGGGACCATGATCTGCTTGAGGATAGGAAAGCTCTGCAGAGAGATCTGGACAGACTGGATCGATGGGCTGAACCAATTGTATGAGGTTCAACAAGGCCAAGTGCCAGGTCCTGCACTTGGGTCACAACAACCCCAGGCAACGCTCCAGGCTTGGGGAGGAGTGGATGGAAAGCTGCCTGGCAGAAAGGATCTGGGGGCCCTGGTGGACAGCCGGCTGAACATGAGCCAGCAGTGCACCCAGGTAGCCAAGAAGGCCAACGGCATCTTGGCCTGTATGAAGAACAGTGTGGCCAGCAGGAGTAGGGAAGTGATCGTGCCCCTGTACTCAGCGTTGGTGAGACTGCTGCTTGAGTACTGCATTCAGTTTTGGGCGCCACAGTATAGGAGTGACATTGAGGTGCTGGAGGGTGTCCAGAGAAGGACAATGAAGCTGGTGAGGGGACTGGAAAACATGTCTTATGAGGAGCGGCTGAAGGAATTAGGATTCTTTAGCCTGGAGAAGAGAAGGTTGAGGGGAGACCTTATTGCTCTCCACAACTACCTGAAAGGAGGTTGTAGAGAGATGGGCGCTGGTCTCTTCTCCCAAGTAACTAGTGATAGGACAAGAGGAAATGGCCTCAAGTTGCACCAGGGGAGGTTTAGGCTGGACATTAGGAAAAAATTTTTCACTGAAAGAGTTATCGAACATTGGAACAGGCTGCCCAGGGAGGTGATTGAGTCACCATCCCTAGATGTGTTTAAAAGTCGTGTAGATGTGGTGCTTAGAGACATGGTTTAGTGGCAGACCTGGTAGAGTAGGGTCAATGGTTGGACTAGATGATCTTAAAGGTCTTTTCCAACCTAAATTATTCTATGATTAAAATAATACTAATATATTAATAATTAAAATAATTAATTAGACCCTACTCTTAATATCTTGAGAAAAAATTACACTTTCTTTGGTTCTTAGTTAAAATGCAAGAAGCAAGTCTATTTTTTCATACAAAGACACGTGATGTATTAAGATGCCATGTTAAGGACCTACCTACATACACAGTTTTGGGCTTGTTGTTTTCGTCTGTTTTTTGTACTCTGTTTTCTGTCAGTGGCTGACTACAGCCATCCTTCAAGTGAGTTTTATCGTTTTTGTGTCTATCAAGCTGTCTGTGAAGCAAGTGGCAGGGCTGCAGACTCTGCTCCGAGTTCTCTGTAGGGAATTCCTGTTACCAAGAATTCTGCTTTTCTACTCAGTGATCCGTTTCTCCTCAGCTTCCTCTGAGGTGCTCAACCTGACAGAAGGAAACAGGCCCAAAAATGTTTCAGTAGGTAAGACAGAACAGTTAAGATGTAACTGTATAAAGAGACATTAAAGAAGCCCATCAATCATTTATCCTAGTGAGATAATGCAAACCAGTATTAAACATGGTGCAAGGGCAATATGGTTCATTGGTTACTCTTAAATACAAGAGACTTCTAACCAAAATCAATTATGACAAATATGCTAATATTTGAAGTCTTTAGTGTTTCATCAAGCTCTTATTTTCTGTGGGTTTTATTTTGCTCAGACATCACAATTGATAACCATACATTACAGAATCTCTTGATCCTTCTATGATGTTGTTTTGATTTTTTCCTTTATATGAACAGTATTTCACTGTACCACTAAGCTAAATCAGTGTCTCTAGAAAAGCTTTTCTCACTCCTCCTAAAACTGGGGTGTGAGGGAGAGGTAGGTTGTTTCCCACTCAGTTTCTTATAATCTCTTGTGTTAGTTATGCAAAGATAAATGTTCTGAATACTTAAATAGTCAAAACTGATATCTATCTTTCTATGGAAAGACTTTATTCTTTGTCAAATCAACTTTTTTTTTTCCTTTAAAAAAACAAGAAGAAAAATTATGACAGGGTAATTCTAGGACCAGCTGAAACCCTTTAAAAAATGAATTGTTGTGCAGTCATCAGATTTTTCTTCTTTGTTCTTTATGCAGTTTTATGAACATCATTAAACTTTTATATCCGTTGCAGATATTATCTGAAGAAATAAAAACTGTCTCCATGAATTCAGTAGACTCTGAGGAGGACACTAAAACCTCAGGTGTTCTGGAAATGTTGAAGTTCTATTAACTGCAAAACATGTCATTCATTTTGCATCTATGATTCCAAGCTAGTCCCAGTTTATCTTAGCAAGCTTCACTTCCTTATTCACTCAACAACAGAAATATCCAAATAATTAAGGAATTACAAAAATGGGGGAGTGGTGGGAGGAGGGGGAAATTTATGCCCAGAGAAAAGAATAGGCAAGGATAATAATTCAAAATATTTAAGTTAAAAAATGACACAGTGTTCTCTCACTATAAACTAATCAAGGAATTTGTCCTGCTTCTAAGAATAATAATAAATATATTTTATTTTCACTTGAAGATGGCAAACATTTATAAATATCTTTTTCGCTCTTTCTAGTTATTTAAATATTTTTAATAGAAGACCTTTAGTAACTGTACAGTGGCCCATTGTTTGCAAGATTGGTTTACCAAATTTTTGAAGTCTATGCAAAGTACTAAAAACCTGGTTAATAAGAGGACCATACTACCAAAGTAGGAAATGATCTACAGGGACATGGAAAGTAGTTATTAGGAAAGGGCACTTTGAGGATAAATAGGATAGTCATGTCAGATAAAATACATTTTGAGGTAGCCCAAAGGATCTCTGTGGGATAGTGAGGGCAAGGCAATAGTCAGCAGCTATGGGGGCTCTTTTTACCCTGTAGCTGGACCTTTTTGTCAGAGTTCACTTACAGCCCTTTCTTGCTCCTAGAGTTCTGAAGTAAGAAGAAATGTGTCTGGAAATAAATAGCTTCACAAGCACCAGAAGCCTGGTGAAGCCTGGCTATGGCTTGTCCCTTGATATAAAATCCAGTGGGAATATAGGTCAGAGGATCTCAGTTGTGCCCTGTATTCCTGCGGCATCTTCCCCTAGAGCACAGGCTGCTGCAGTCACAAGAGACTGGCCAGCAGAATAAGTGTTAATACCTAAAAGATGGTGGAGTGAATTTGCAAATATTCACACAATGACCTTTCCTCTGGTCCCTTTTATGAATTTTGTAGGCACTTAATTATCATTGAGACCTCTACCCTTCTGATTAGAACTGGCTAACAAGCTCAACCAAATATTTATCTATTTTTTTAAAAGATGCTACAGAATATTTAAATTTGGCTTTTAGCTGGCTACAGTGTAATAAAACAGAAGTAAATATGGTCTGTACTCTCTCTTCAGCTTCTGCATACCTGACCATGAGAGATAGTCTTATCAGCGTGTTCACAGTATATTTACTGGTCATGTTTCACTGGTGCCTGAAGGCAGTCTCACTTTGGCATTGTAATAGATTATGTAACTTCAATTTTCACTGGACATGCCCAAACATATTTCTCCTTTTCGAGAATAAATAGTTAATTTCTTCCATAACAATGAGAGCAAATGTGATTATAGAAGCACTGATATGGTTCTGAGAGCTGCCAAGTGTAATAGCCTCCTGTGATAAGAGGAGAGGTTCTTTGCTGAATGACTAGATAAATGCTGGGTTTTGGACGTGTAGGTAGCTATACATTAATCAATATAGGTGTTTATCTCTCCAGGAGCTAGGATTTAGTGCTCCTTTGAAATGAATTTTGCACACCATCTTGAATGAAAAACCTCACTACCTTTTCTTTCTGCATCACAAGTTGCTCTTGCAGGTGACGTATGTTCAGATCTGAGGTGAAAATAAATATCATTTGCACATATGCCTTGTGCTGTCCGTTGGGGACAGCAGGCTGTACAGTTATGGGCCTGTTGTCAGCACAGCAAAGTGGCCAGTCTTGCAGACATCAGTGGGACTGGCTGACTCTCCAGCAATGAGAGGAGAGTTTGGATTGGGAGGTCTGCTGCTGATGAAACCTGTGGCTGTACTACAAGGACAGAAAGGGAACACCCATCCTTCTGTACAAGGACTGGGAACAGCAAAGACTTCAGGTATAAATAACATCAACAAATAGTACTAAAAATGCAGAGTTTTCTTTGATGCATAATTGCAAAAGAAGGACAAGACACAAGATGCAGCAGACAGTAGAAGTAAAGCTTTTGCCAAGAAAGATCATTGTCATCATGATGATCAGGCTCTTTCAACACTCTCATATGCCTCTAAAGCCAGCTGTCTTCTGACTCCCAATATTCTGCTATGACCTGGTTTTGCTTTTTTTCCCTTAATGCAAATATTTATGCATCTCTTAATCTCTTTTAGTCTAAAAAGAAAAAATCACAGCATGTCAGTGTATTAAGAGAGGGTCCATATGATCACCAGCATGGATGGAAGAAGTTCTGTGAGAGTCTCAAGCACTCTTAGGAAAGATGATTTTTCTTCCTTTAATTTAGATCAGGACAGAGTCGTCACATCTGTTAGTCTGTAGCAACAATTCTATTAATTTCAATGGGGCAAGATTAGCTCTTAGCTGTGCTGAACAATAAAATACTTCATCACATTTTGCTTAGCGTCCTTCTTCCTTTGTGTGCTTCACTATGGGCAATCTCCCACACAGAAAACCATGCTAGTAATACTGCAACACAATTAAATTTGTCGTCTGCCATCTCTGATTACCAGAGCTTAACAATCAATCTGAGGAGTTTAGTTTTGGTTTTTTTGGAGATAGACTGCACAAGGTCAGATACCAGAGGAATGAAAGTGCAGGGAAAAAAAAAGCTGTTGTGAAGAAACAGTTCCTGGGAATGCTTTTGTTGAAAATAAATATAGTCTCATACAAAAGTTAAGACCTAGGGACCTGATCTAATCTCCTAAAATGAACCTGAGATCCTGAAAGGACTTTCTGATCATATTACACAATCATGCGTGCTTCTGAACCTCTGATAGTAGGAAAACCTCAGAGAATCTTTAAAAATATTTAATATCAAATTTCTCTTATATTGTCTGGGTAAGAAATTCCTTTTAATGAAAAACGTCAAGATTTAAAACACACAAAACCAAACTCTCTTCACATTAGATTTCTAGTTGGATCTTTCAGAAATTGCAAGAGTTGGAGCAAGCCTATCCGAGTCAGCAGTGGTCAGTGCACTCATTTGGAAGAGGCTCCATTTCAAATTGCTCCTTTGGACCAGAGTGTGTGTCGTGGGCAGGGGAGCCTCAGCATCCTGCCTATTGTTAGGTGTATGTATCTGGCTTATACCACAAACCTTATCCTAGAACTGAGAAACATTTGTAAGGTAAATGAAAAGCTAAGAGCTTAAGCTTAAGAGCTATATTGAAAGGTAAATTAAAGCTGGACATGAGCCAGCAATGTGCGCTCACAGCCCAGGCCAACCGTATCCTGGGCCACATCAAAAGAAGTCGAGGCAGGTGATTCTGCTTTGGTGAGACCCCACCTGGAGCACTGCATCCAGCTCTGGATCCTCCAGCCTAAGAAGAACATGAACCTGTTGGATTGGCTCCAGAAGAGGGCCACAAAAATGATCAGAGGGATAGAGCACCTCTCCTACGAGGGAAGGCTGAGACAGTTGGGGTTGTTCAGCGTGGAGAAGAGAAGGCTCTGGCGAGACCTTATAGCAGCCTTCCAGTACTTAAAGGGAGCTTATAAGAAAGATGGGGACAAACTTTTTAACAGGGCCTGTTATGATAGGACAAGGGGTAATGGGTTTAAACTAAAAGATGGTAGATTTAGACTATACATAAGGAAGAAATTTTTTATGCTGAGGGTGGTGGAACACTGTAACAGGTTGCCCAGAGAGGTGGTAGATGCCCCATCCCTGGAAACATTGCAGGTCAGGTTGGATGGGGCTCTGGGCAACCTGATCTAGTTGAAGATGTTCCTGCTCATTGCAGGGGGTTTGGACTAGATGACCTTTAAAGGTCCCCTGCAACCCAAACTATTCTATGATTCTATGAAATGTCAGTGAACTAAATCTATTTTTATAACCAACAAAATTGGTTACAAATAATTGTCATCTTCTGCCAAAATTCTCACAGCTCTAATTAATTTCACTTTTGGAAAAGCTGAGTGCAGTTCCCATTTACATTATCAATTAGTATTTCTTCCTCCCAGCTTTCATTGTTCATGCCTACCACATGCAACCAGCTATCATCACAGTGCAGTGAGTCCACAGCCAGTCTGGCTTCTACGGAGCAGCAGTGAGTAACATAATTATTATTCTGAATGACAAAATAACTGCCTTCCTGTCTGTATATTTAATGACACTGCATTAGCTGTGGGACCTTGTCACCTGTAAAGAGAGACAAATATAAGAAGTGCCTGTATTTCATAGACAAAATTATTTGAGACTTTCCAAAGCTTCATTAGCACTGACATATTGTCTATGGGGCACAACAGTGTATGGGTACCTAATGTGCTTTTAAGAAGTGAGACACCTTAAGTACTACAAGGAGTATGCTGTTGCTCTCAATATTTGGCTAACATACATAGCTAAGTTGTTTTCAATGCTTGTAATGCTCAAGCTGACAGCTCATTTAGGGGATGCCACGCAGTTCAGCACAACAGGCAGGCATACCTTTACTGCAAACAGAAAATGAACATTCAGCAATAATCAGCAACGTATGAAAGATGTTATACCCACAATTCTTTTTAGCAGGCACTATATAAACAACTGGAAAACTCTTTAGGGAAATTGTTTTAAAAACTCTGATATGATCTCCAACAGTTAAAAAGTGCCCAAGATGGCAGATGTCATGTCTGTAGTATATATCTGGTGAATGAATCAGCGGTGGTGCTGTTCTGCCTGCTACAGACTTTGCCAAATGCAGACCTGGGGCCAAGGGCATGTGATGCATGCAACATGCTGCCCTGAACCCATGGGGAACTGCTGTCCTGGGGTACTCAGCTCCTTCCCCACATGACTTCTGCCACCCCTAGCATAGGAGCAAACCCAAGAGATGGCAAAACTGCTGCTGCCTCTGTCACTACTCAGCTGCCTCCTTGCAGCACAGGTGCAGAAGGCAGCCTCTTGGTGCACTGCTGTGCCTCCAGCTTGGTCCTTGCTTTCTCTGTCCAGACCTTCCACCATGGTGCTTACTGGTTTTGCCTTTTAGAACTTAACTTTTCAAGCTCTCAGCAGATTGCAGAGCTGAGTCTCAGAGAATGTGCTCAGACTTCCTTTTCTACGGATGATGCTGTGCAGGCTCATTGGTCTTAGTGAAATACTGAAATATTCAGCTGATCTGGAAGTGCAGCATCTGAAAAAAGTTTCATATTCTTCGTTCATATATGTTTTACCAGCATTTTGTGAATTGCACTCATATCTGTCAACAGCAGCTGAACAAGAACATGGGGAGACAACCCTCGGTTGCTTTAGAAGGACCTGAATTTTGGAGGGGCCCATTCCCACAACTCAAAGTGCAACCTGCACCTTAATGCCAAGAATGTGCTGTCAAGATGCTGAATATCACCATTGTGGTGGAAGTCTTTCCTTTCATTCAGCTACAGGATTTTTTGGAGAAGCTTCTGGGAAAAATGCCAAAATGCAAATATTTGTACCCTTCCTCACTGCCTTTCAGTGCAACAGCTGCAAATCACAACATTTTGCAAGACATGCATGCCTGTTTGCTAAGCTATAATCCTGACTGACTTTTCCTTCTTTTTCTTAGTCATCAGTTCAAGTTTAAAAATGCAACTCATTCTTGTTCATGTTAGTCTTCCTCCACTCACAGTCCAAACTGTGGATAGCACTTGCAAGGAGATGAGGGCATGAAGTGGCATTAGCTGTCTGCCTGCAGCTGAATAATCCGAACCAGAAATCCTCTCTCTTATGCTCATCTGCCCCATCCTCACCCCCTGCCCCACTGCAGCAATAGTAGAGGTTGCTTTCTTCAGCTTAGCTGTGTATTTTTGCCTTACTGGAGATACTTTTGTCCCAAGACAAAGCTCTTCTGGCTTTATCCCTACTTCCATCACCTTCCTTAACTGGCTTCAGTTCAGACCATGGCTTTGCATACACCTCCCCAGGCACTGCTCTGGCACTGCATGGCCATGCCATGGCACAGTGAGATAACCACTGCTAGCTCCAGGGGGTTTAGCTGGGCAGGAAATAGAGTGGGCTGGGAAAATTTTGGTGCTGGCTAAGCACAGTCTCACAGGTAGTGTCTCGATATTCTGAGTGAAAGGGAAGAGGTAGAAAGGACAGCAAACATAAGCCAAGGTATCCCCAGAGCAAGGCCACGTGCTAGTCTCTAACTTGCAGCATGGAGGAGGCTAAAGAGGTGAGAAGTGCCCTTGGCAGAGTCCTGAAGCCCAGGGACCCCACAAGGTGAGTGGGAAGGGACCCATGGGAGCTGGGGCCAAACCCAGAGAGCCAGCCCATCCTACTGCTGAAGCATTTCTCTGGTACTAAAGTTGGATGCTGTAGACCAGGTTTGTTAGAGAACAATAACTTATGCCTCCTTTCACATTTTAAGAAGTTTGCTGTCCTTTACTGTCTCTGCTAATCCAGTCTATCTCATTTGGTCCTTACAATGTCACCTGTGAATGTGTTTATATGCTGCCTCTATTTCATTCTCATTTATCACTGAAAATCCACCTCCTCAGTATTCAGTTCAGCCAACATGAATCACACCATATCCTCTGGCAGGTATTATTGGGTCTGCTGTAGCAAAATAATGTTTTTGGAAGAATACAGAAGATTCAATTTATAAAGCATTTCTGTGGTATATCTGTGTTGACACAAGATGACTGAGGACTCAGTATAAGAAATCGCAGCAGTCACTTAACCTGAAAACACCTCTGCCTTCCCTCTACATTTAAAGTACTGATTTTTAGCTAACTGATATATTTTGACATCAGAATCCCAGAAAAGATCATTTTAAACAAAGAAAAAGAATAAAATAAATTCTCTAAGATGCCTAATGTAACTGATGTTAAGTTTCAGAACAGCAGCACAAGAGTTTGAGCAAGTACATTGCAAAGGAGACAGCTTGTGAAATTTCCTGCCACCAAAGTAGACAAAGCACTATTTTAATAGTAGAATGCAAAGGGATCTCTGCAGCAGCTTAGATGTAGCCCCAAGAGAGGGCTGTTGTTATATGGAGCTGCCTTGTAAACACAACACTAAGTGAGCCAGGAAATGTCCAAGCCATTAAACAATGACATGACAAGATACAGGGCAGCCATGCTGGGTGTTCTACATTTCCACCTGGGATCTTGGAGCAAAAATGGAAACCTTCCACAGAATGACAACAATGCTGGTTAAATTTTAAGTGTTTCATCTCAAGAACAACTGAAAAGAGACTTCATCTCTGTTTTTTCATTTAGGTAACGAAATTCCCAGATTGTACATATTCATCTTGTTATTAAAAAATATTTCTGTTAACAAAGGATCTGGGGACCCACTGAACATCACAACAATACAATGTGTATAGTTTTAAATCTGGCTTATTCTAAGTGTTTCATTTTCATACACATCGAGTTTTTCACTAGCTGCTTAGATCTATAGATACAAAATGGAAAGAACCTGCGTCAAAGTGACAAAGAATTTTTAAAGGACTGCTAAAACACAGGCAGGATCCAGTCCTGAAATCAGATATTCAGCATCTGAATGAGGCTTTTGAGCTCCTTCATAGGGTGTCTCATACAAAATCAGTATACTGTAAATTTCTAAGAGATGGTGGTCTTAGCACATTTCCTAATAAAAATGTCTTATTAGGACAGTCAAATCAATGGATAGAAAAAACTTGAATAATATATTCATTATGAAGTGAATGCTGTTTTTTTAAAAAAATCCTTTCTAAATATTTAGCTTTAGTGACAATGTGCATTGACATTTTGAAGAATAAGTTATTTTTAAGCAAGTTCATATTTATTAATGGTTACAATAGCTTTTGGGGTTCCCTTCATTACCTGCGAGCTCATAACTTTTATCACCTAGAGACAAAAATCTCTGGCTTCTATGTATTACACATATGTAATACATAAGAAAAAGCTGTGCTGAAACTTTTGAAATTGTTTTAGACTTTCAGTGCTGTAGAGAAGAATTCAGGAAAGGAAAAAATGAAAGCCTTAAGACTCTAAACTTTTGCATGGTGTATGGTTTGGCCATTGATTAAAGCAACGGACGTAAAAGGAGAAGCTACAAGAATGCTGGTGGGGGGGTTAGGGTGGGTTTATGCACGCTGAACGTGCTTACCACCATAACCTCCTATCTACAATATTACCAGAAACTTGGCATACATCCAAAAGAAAATAAAAGCTTGAATGGCTTGTAGCTTAGACACAAACCAGCATTTTGGCTATCTGATAGAAGCCCAGAATATATACATTCATATCAACTACTGCATGACTATTTTTGAAAGTGAATGCTTGAGAAAATTGCAGCCTACTACCGATTTGCATAGAAGGTGATTAAATCCAACAATAAAAGACTTATTGTGTATTATTCACCTAGATCTAAACAGTGGTTTAGAACTGCTTATAAAAGGAAATTCACATGAAAATACTTACATAATCTATTGAAATCTCGTGAGAGCAGAGAAAGTTGGAACTATATTAATATTGTATATTCATTAAATGGAAGGACAGGACTGACAGCCCTAGAGAGAGAGATATTTGCAATGAATAATTCTTTCAGAATTAAATGTGCAAATTAGAGCAATTAAACTATAAGCCACTCAGACACATTTCAAGGCTAAATGTTAACACCCCGTAGGAATAAGAACAGAGTGGCTTACTGAGAGTGCAACAAGTTTTACTTTAGAGTTTCTCAGTTTGTACATTACATAGGCTACAGCCTTAAGCTGATTGTTCTGTGTATGACATCCTCTCCTGTGTGACTAGGTAGGGGCCTTTATCCATCTCTGTTAAATCTACAGTAGTTCTACATAGGGCTAGATAACTTTAAGAGAAGACTCAGACACTTCTTAAAGCTAGATATAAAGAGATAATGTTTGCTTTTGTTCTTCCTTTCCTTCTCATCCATCCTTATAGCCTATCAGATTAGTCCCTGTTGCCCTAGATGTTTCTCAAATTCAGTCAGCCTTTGCCCTGTTTACTTGCTTTCTAATCTGTCTTCGACGCTCACCTCTTACGGTCTCCAGACTCCAGAGGCACCTCTTTTCCTTTACTATCTATATAGCCAAAATCATAAACTGCAGTAGCAGTTAAAAGGGCTCAGTTTCACTACTGCAGTGCTCAGATTGCTCGCTGCAACAAAGAGCCTGATCTGCTGCGGAAGAAGTGGGATATGTATAGCACCTAACCTATTTTTCAAAAGCAAATACCAACAGCATAAAAATGATGGGATGCATATTAAAATAGCAAAAAGGGGAAATGAAACGTATGGTGATGTTCACTCTGATATTTCTCTTTAATGAAGCCATGGTTGCTACTTAGCATCACTGGCTGAAACTTACACTGAAACACAAGTTATTTAGATAAAAGTCATGATGACCTTAGTCACCTAGAAATTAATTAAAAGTTTTGGGGGTAGTAGTAGCTATTAATTAACATGACTGGAATAATGAACTTTCTGACTTTCTGATTTTTCTGATTTTTTACTTTCTGCTTTATATCTTTGTAGAGAGCAAGTAGAGCATAGTAATATGGAATAATGATTATGAATTTCTTTACACTTTCATGGATTACTCCATTACTCATTGCTTGAGAATAATTTACTGTGCTCTGTTATGGACCAGGAAAATAAGACTGCCAATGATTTTCTATTTCACCTTCACAACTGTTTACCTGACCAATACAGCAATATGTAGCAAAATAAGAACCACACAACAAACAACTACTACAACTGCTACATTTACAAATGGAAAACTTCTAGGTAAATTTTACATTGAAGAGATAAGGTGAGATTCAACAGAATCACGTTTTTTTAAAAGAGTTTTCCTAAAAATCAGTTTTCCTGCCTACTTTTGTTCTGCATACTTCACTGCCAATACAAATAGCAAAAGTAGGCATAAAGGTCAGTCAATATGCTGGGGAAGTATCAGTGATCTTTTGTTCTACACTTTTCTATTGCTTGACGAATTACAGGTGCTGAAACAAAAAACAGGAGCCATTATAAGTAGTATGGTGCATTCCAGGACATAATTTTCATAAACTTTTTGAGTCAGAGTAATAGAAAGACTAAAAAACAGTCTGTATTTCCTATTGGAATAATGTGACTTAATTGGCCTTTGGATTAAAATAACACGAATAAGTAGTTTTGATTAAAACACATGAGATGAAGATTTTTCTTTCCAGGCCACATCCATGAGTCTGGAGATCCACCCATCCTCCACTGAGTTTGACAGAATGATTCCCATCTACATCTGTGGGTTTTGACTCTATATCCTTTGCAGACCTGATTTCATTAGTGTGAACTTATGATTTTCAATATTTACATTTTCTCTGCCTTTTTTGCCATCCAGCCTTCTGCTTTTGAAGTTGTATGTGCCATCACTTCTCTGGCTCTGCTAGAGAGCCCTCTCTTGATATGTCCTAAGTCATGTTTGCTTTTTTCATACCACATCGCATTTATGACTGTTGATCATCTTGTGCTAAACTCATGTATCTTGATCTTTTTGTTTGCTGTTTCCAGCTAATGAGCTTCTCCTACTTACAGCAAAAATTTTTACTCTTCAATTCATGGCATTGCATATAGCATTGTTACATTTCATTTAATTTCTATTATTTTTGCCCTCTGGGTCATCTAGTTCTTGCAGCAGGATACTCTGATGTTCATCTATATTCCCAGTATCTTCCACCTTGTGTCATCAGCCAATTTTATTCCCTCATTTCTAATGGGGCCAGGGTCATTAATGAAAACAGCAAATGTGCTGGGTCACTATGGGATTTTGTATCACAAAGATGTTCTAGATGAGCTCTTTTTTTGCCAATCTTGATTTTTCTCCTGCTATGGTGTCAGCCTTAATTCCTTGAGAAATGCTAACAGCTACTACCTCCAGTCCACCAGCTGCATTTTGTTTTTTGAGTGGAACTGGCCACAAGTTACTGGAATCTTGGTTGAGGTGCTTTACCAGGACTAGATATCACAGAAACAAAACAGAGAGTCTGATTTGGCTCTCACAAGTTCTGCATTTTTAATTCAAGTGAAAGAAAGAGTGTTTGTTCCTAGCATACCTGTTTATTTGCTGTCCCTTAGTTTTGATGCAAAATGATACAGAATCACAGAATCACAGGGGTTGGAAGGGACCTCTGGAGATCATCTAGTCCAACCCCCCTGCCAGAGCAGGGACACCTAGAGCAGGTTGCACAGGATGGCATCCAGGCGGGTTTGGAATGTCTCCACAGTTGGAAACTCCACCACCTCTCTGGGCAGCCTGTTCCAGTGCTCTGCCACCCTCAAAGGAAAGAAGTTCCTCCTCATGTTTAGATAGAACTTCCTATGTTCAAGTTTGTGCCCATTACCTCTTGTCCTATCACTGGGCACCACTGAAAAAAGACAGCTCCCATCCTCCCTGCACCCTCCCTTTAAGTATTTATAAGCACTGATGAGATCCCCCCTCAGTCTTCTCTTCTCCAGACTAAAAAGACCCAAGTCCCTCAGCCTTTCCTCATAAGAAAGATGTTCCAGCTCCCTAATCATCTTTGTAGCCCTCTGCTGTACCCTCTCCAGCAGCTCCCTGTCCTTCTTGAACTGGGGAGCCCAGAACTGGACACAGTAGTACTCCAGATGCAGCCTCACCAGGGCAGAGTAGAGGGGAAGGATAACCTCCCTCGACCTGCTGGCCACACACTTCTTGATGCACCCCAGGATGCCACTGGCCGCCTTGGCCACAAGGGCACATTGCTGGCTCATGGTCATCCTGTTGTCCCCCAGAACTCCCAGGTCCCTTTCCAAGCCTTTTTTCTTTCTGACAGTCACAAGCACTGGCTTCATATAAAATTTGACCTTTACTTCATTACTGATGATAAGCAAGCTCTGAATGTGTATTTGCTTAGCTCATAGATACCCACAGGGACTTCATACAAAAATAGACTGTGGCTCTGGAAATTGCACAGGAAGAAATGAAAAGTCTGACTCCAGGTCTTTTGACTTCACTTGCTAATCTCCGGTGGGAGGAACCCCTCTCATCAATTCTGGACAGAGAATCAAAGGCAATTCTTCACTTTGTATGTGAGAAGGTCATATAAGCTGATTAACCCAGTCTGAAAGCAGTAAAATATTCAGGGGGAAAAAAAAAATCTGGGTGGGAGACTTAACAAAGCACTTCAAAATGAAAAATGTATTTTGAAACGTCAGTTTTGACAAAATTAATTTCTGGTTGAAACAAGAAAAAATACTCTTGAAATGTTCTGGGCTTTACCATACCAGAATGGACTATCTTGATCTTTCCACTTTAAAACAGCTTTTAATTTTTTTTTAAAACATGTATATTGTAAAATATTGACTACTTATTTGGACGGGTTTTACAGCTTATCTCAGTTTAGGAAGAACTGAATTATGACAGAGTAAGATTTCACTGATAGATCTCCTTTATCTATAGATACATAACAAATCTCTCTTTCTTGTGTACAGGAGGAACTGATAAAGTAGAGTCTTTTTTTCTGCTCACACCAGCAAATGCCTTTCCACCCAAAAGCTATTTCCTGAAGTGTTTCTGAGGTCTGGACACCAAGGCTGGCTCAGGCAGTCACCTGAGGCTGGGGCTGGAGGTAGTTCTGGCTGCTACTGAGCTTTGGAGCTTGTGGTCTCCCACTGGCTTGCCATCTGCTACCCAAGGAACCAGCTCTTCAGATCTTCTATTATAACTGTATCCATAAGCACTTCTAACCTGCTTCCACAAGAAGTGTTTGTTGGAGAGTGGCAGTAAGGACAGAAAGGTCTGAATTTATCACAAAACTGAAGAGGGTTTAACACGTGTGTTTCCATCTTGTAATGTAGTCCAGGTCCTGTTACTAAACAACAATTGATAAAAGCATATACCCAACTTCGTCTTCTCTTTAGTATGAAGCTTCAGAGCTCTCAGTGGAAAGCACAAATTCACTGCCTGATGCCACTGTGAACAGTGGAAATTGTGTACAGTCACACTTGGAGGAATTAAATTAAAAAATTGACGTGCTGCAACCTTCTATACAGCCAGTAGAAAATACGCTGTTAACAGAAAAGGAAGGCTGGATATGATAAAGTTAGTCCAAAGTAAAAGTGGTTTAAATGGAATTGAAGTGTAGGGGCATGAGAGTACCAACATTCATAACAGGCAAAAGCTTCTTTCTGAAACTGGTGCTGCCATAGGGAAACAATGAGAGTTCACTGTCACACTGAATTTAGTGCTGGTCAGGTTTACTGCTGTGCTAGGAAAATGCATCCTTTTGTTTACTCTGAATTTAAACAGGTATTTTGTCTTATGTTTAAATCGTCCAAATTATTTAATAGAGAGATTAAGACCTGGGACACAAACTGTTTTATGTTATTGGAAAGGGAAATTGGGGACTTGAAGTCTTGTATGTTTTTTTAAATTTTCTTTGAGGTCAAAACCTATATCTAAAAATATGCTTCTGTTGAAGCACAGTTTTGGAGTGAGGCATCAACTCCTTGTTGGATTTCTATAGCCTACCGTATGTAGGAAGTCAGATTAGGTAATCGAAAAGGTCCCTTTTGAGCTGTAGGAAGTCTTAAAACTGTCAGAATTGCTCTACAGTGCCACCTAATGACACATGCGATCCATTCTTAAGACTGTCAGCATGAAGGTCTGCAACATGTGACAATCAATACTTTATGGATTCTACAAATATCTTTAAAATGTGTTTCTCCTTTAAAACGTAGGAAACCATGTCCTTTTTATTCAAATAGCATTCGGAAATACAAGCAAAACATATGTGCAAAAGGAAACCTTAGGTAGCTACTATGTGTATGCTAAACAAGCTATTAGTACTTTACCTTTCTGTTGCATACCTGCAAAGCTATATAAGTTCTTTGGCAGCAAGGAAAACAGAAAATCTTCTTTAAGACATAGATCATATTTTAGCATATAGGAAAGAAGGCTTGTAATAAAATACTAGTAAGAATACTCTGCAGGGAAAAAAGGCAGATGTTCTGTAACATTTCTCTGGGATGCTGAAATTAGCTGTATTCAGAGACAGATACTTTCCATTAAAAATCTGTCAGCCCTGGGGATTTCTGTTGTTAACCTTGCTGGGAAATGTGCCACAGTGCTTAAGAGACTACTTTCAGGCCATAGCAGATAACCAGGGTACTTTTCAGATGTTTGTGTCTGCTGTGGTACATCATCAGCTATCAGTACTACCATCACCTAAGGACAGTGAATGACTTGAAAATGTTTTGGAGTTAATTTGGTTATTTGTCGTTTCCTCTGGGTTCTGTAGATTTCTGGACCACAAGAGAATATTTTGTCACCAAACTAGTCTTCCTGCATAGTGTATGGTGTGCTGGAATCTGCGCTGAATTGTGAGTTCATCATTTAGGAAAAAGGTCTAGGAGTGGATTCAATCTTTCTGTGGTGCTCAGCTGTTTGAACCTGTTTCTGCTCACAAAGACCATGTCTAAGCAGCAGCTTCTGTGACTTCTCTTGCATTGGCCGGCTCCTGTCACTACACTATTTTATTGTATTTTTCATTTTCTGATTTTTGTGTGCTTCTTGGCATGGCCTCCTTGCATGGTCAGGGCTGTGGCCCGGTGCTCCTGCTGAACTCAAGGAGGGCAGGTTCTCCAGTATGCGACAACAGTGTTGGAGATCCCTGAACTAGTTTCCAGAAAAAAGGTATATCTGCATGATGCAGCAGGGCATTGATCAGAGCCACCAGCAGCTGCCCTGAGGTCAGAATTGTCATGTTATTGTGTAGCTCTTACTGGGGCCACTTCCAGAGCAGCTTATTCAGTATTAGTTGGTCTAGTTCCAGCATGATCTGGGGGACCCCTGTGTTTCAGTCCATGCAGACAGTGAGGTACTTATGATAGCATTTCGCTGGCATAATTAGATGCCACCTTGAAAACCTTTGAGAGCAAAATATTCTCTGCCAGCTAGTCATCTGATTAAATGGAATTGTTAAACAATCAAGTTATGAGCACTTAGAGCATAATAAGGTGGTAAATCAAGAGCTTAAATGTGTTTGTCAAACACAATTTCTTTCTTTGCAGGGTAAATAACTTAGCAGAAAAGGTGGCAGTAACAGACATTATACATTTGGACCTAAGAAGAGGTGCTGGCAATGCAGTAAAGGGGTCTGAATTGAACAGTCATAAAACAGATGCACAGACAGCAGTTTGTAGCAGAGTTTGATGTCAAACTGCAAGACTGTTTCACACAAGACTCCACAAAGGTCCAAACTGGAGTCACAAGCGGTTGATATTTTCATCAGCAACTTGGATAACAGAATGCAGAGTATGATTTATAAAGGTTTTAGCTGACACTAAACCCTGAGAAGGGTTTGGAGAACAGCCTCAAAATTCACATGATGAGACATGGCTCAAAAGCAGCTAGATGAAATTCAATAAAGATGTATGTGAAGTACTGCACTGAGAAACAAAATGCTAATGAAAATCAGCAAATGTTGGAACCAGACGCATGGATCTGTACTCTGGTCCTCTGAAATCAGGAAAATTCTGCCCAAGTAACCTGCTCAGCTGGTTACACAGACTGGCTAAGTGCTGGACAGTGTTAAAAAGAGGCTGATGCCTGAATTATTGGACACACATGTGTGTACAGCATTTGATTTACCTCTAGATGAAGGAAGCAACAATAAAACGCTCATTCTCTGTGAAGAATGAGGTCGTAGCCTGTGTTTAGATATCCTTCCGGTATTTTGTTGGTTCAATTTTGACAGAATCTGTGTGAGAATCTAAGTCAAACATCTCATCTGCTGCTAATTTCTTTTTGCTATAGTTGTTGGAATGGCAATTCTTATTCACTTTATCAGCCTGATAATTGCTGTGAAGAAAAAAAAAAGGAAGAAAAAGATTGAAAAACAAAATTATTCACAGTGCTCTTTCCAGTGATTTTTTCTGTTGCTGTTCTTCAGTTCAAGGTCTTGTGGAAAGTGATTATGTAAATGCCAAAATTTTTTACTCAACAGATTTGATCATTAGTAAGTTCAAAGTTACTTCTAACTTAATCATTTCTTACGATAGTGAATGAGCAGAATGTGTTACTTCTTATATATCAACAGAAGTGTTTCCCAAGTGCCAAGCATTTCCATAGGCACAGTACCTACTGGGAGCATTAGGATTACACAACCTCAACCGTGTATAAGTAGAATTGAAGGTTTCAGAACCTGAATTAATTTTAGCTTCTTTAGGGGCTGACCATGTGAGTGCTTCTGGATGAACTAGAAAAGAGATGAGGATTTGATTCATCTGACCTAATTTGGATATTCACTCTAGGATGAGGAGCACTGTACATTTGGCTCCAATGAGACCAGTTTGGTCTGTGTTAGCTTTAGAGGGATTCCAAGGTGTCTAGTTCAGATGTAGATACTTAAGGCTAGGTGGAGATGAATCCTACCTAGGCAGACCTGGGTTATGTGTGAAAGAATCAGAACTCAACTGGAATTTTCAGGATTAACCAGTAGAATATTTAGTCATAAATGGAACAAGTTTTTAAAGAAAATAATTTAGAATCATTAAATATGGTTCCTACACTTAAACTTACAAGCCAACACAAATACATCACTATAAGATACTATAAAGAAGGGCACTGCATCATTTTGGTAGATGATATCTAAATCTACATTTTCATACATGCTGTGCTGGCTAGAGTTGCCAGGAAACTTAGTCTGTATTGTAGTAACATGCAATATACAGCTATAGTGAAATTTCAAAATTTTAACACTTGCTACACTTCTGTCACAGAGCTATTTGAAATAGTATTGCTCTGAGGGAGTGATTAAGTTTAGCATAGCAAATCATTATACGTGAAAGATCTGTTTGTTGTCAAGCATTCCCTTTTCAGTGAGTGCTCTTTTCTAGGTCCCCATTAAGATAATGGTGACTGTACTGGAAATGGTTCCCAGTAGTCTCAGACATTTGCGTAAATGTACTGATGACCTGTCACAATGAAATTGAATGAAAGGAATAAGTACCCGGGAATAGAAAGATAAAGATACAGAAGTCAACATGGTGGAAGGAACAACATTTCTACGCTCAGATAATTATTGTGTTGTCCATATAAGTAGCCCTCTCCTAAAATCTGTATCAAATTGCCGGAAGTTGCCTCCCCATTGTAACTGATGACCTGTTGATACATTGATGAAAAGTGAACAGTCTTTCTAGTGTTTATTCTAGCCAAAATATCTTGAGTCATCACCTTGATTTATAAACACTGAAACTTTAAAAAGCCCTTAGTATTAGTAAACCTGATGACTTACAGGATATGATAGCTCCCAAAACTTCAGTATTCACTGGATGGAAAGTGATAGGAAGGAACTATTTAATTTGATTTCACAGAAATTTTGAAACCGCAGTAGTTTTTTATGACCTCTGGGATTCAATGATGCTGTTAAGGAAACCCACCATATTTTACATTAACCAGTTCTCATTTCATATGGTAAATTACTACCTATTATATTGATTTTCATTTTGACGTAGCCAAATCCCTTTGGTGCTATAAGCTAAATAATAGTTTTTTTGATTAACTATAAGATGGTGTAAGTGTTTTCCACTGTTTTGTCTCACCTTCCCCTCCTTCTGTCCTTGCTTCTCAACAGATAATTACTATAAAACCATTTTATCCCCTCATTCCTCATTTTTCTTTGAACAGCAGCCAGTTTTCATGAAGATTGACACTGTTTCATGAAATTGTCAGTGGTTATTAATTTGTAGATGATTTGTAAGACAAGTGGAAAGGCCAGATAAGCTTCATTTTCTTTGGCATATTGTGTTTTTTCACTAGCATATAAATGCTGCTAATCACCCTTTAAAATTTTTCATGCTTTTTCATTCATCTGAATTACCATTTTAAAAATTAGATGCCATATCAATAAGATGCAATAAAAGGTTATTGCAACCTTTGTTTATGCATTAGGACCTAAACTCAAGGGATGGAAGTATAGTGGGGCTGTGTCATTTCATACATTAAAAGCATCAAGGGCAATTTTTTTTAGGCACTTTTCTGTAAAAAGATAATTCTGAAAGGAATAAAAGTCTTGTCCTTCATATAAACAAACTATTGTTTCAACCAAGCCATCCAACATCATTACTATATCTATAATGCCATAGAGTGGCATCTAATTAAACCAAGTAATCACACTAAATTGTGTCCATTTTGGAAATTGTATTGCTGCAGCACAACTTCCTAATTCAAGTTAATTTACTTTAATTAATGGATTTAATTTGGAAACATTCCAAGTGAGTGCTGAATCCTTTGAGATTTATGCCAGTTTACTTCATGAACTTTGGTTATTCAAAGCAAAGCTCACTGAGCTCAGACTTTAGTTATTTGTAATTGCCTTTTCCATGTTCTGGAAGCTATGGAAATGTTCACTGTAATTACAGTGGGCTCAAAAGAGAAGAAGAGAAGGATAAGACGAAGCTACCTTTGTCCTGGAAAAGGAACTGATTTCTCAGTAGACGGAAGCTGTATTCGTACCTGTAACCATTTGATGTGGAACCAGATATTCTCTCACCTCCTTCTGGGGTCTGATCAACATCATTACCAGCACCATGAAATAAATGTACTGAAACAAATTGCAAAGAGACATTTTTAATGGGAAAGCAAGAGGTCTAAAATAATAGCAATAAGATCACCGCTGTTACACGCTTATTAATCAGGCACCACGAAGCAAAAATAATTAAAATGATCTTTCTTGGAGTCCTACCATTTGTATTCCCTTTGGGTAAAGACAGGATGCAATATCAAGGCTCAAATGTTTCTGCAATATTTTTGCCTTCACCCAGAAGGTATAAAAAATTTATTATATGTTCAGAAATATAGGAAATGGATTAGCTAAAAAAAAAATTGTGCACATCTTCACACATAGTGAATGGCTCTAGACACTGCACTCTTTGCAAAGTTCAAAAAGAGTGAAAAAGCAACAGTAGAATTTCCCCAACTACAAAGGGGACAATGAGTCTAGACATCATTAAAAAATTTTGTCTGCACAGTTTGAGACTGGGAGAAAGCTACCAGAAAGGTTATTTCTGTTGCTTTTCTGACACAGACAGAAACAGAGAAGGTCTCAAGAAGTATATTTCCTGGAGATTTGCCCTCAGCATAGAGGAAAGAATGCAGTCTGATAAATCAATTATTTTTGGACTGTGAGTTGTCAGGCATTTTTAGTCCATCTTCATAAGTCTGTTTCATATCCTACTTCCTTTCTAATTTCAGATTGATGAACAGGTTGTTGATTTGCATGTTTAAAGTTTATTCTCCACAAAGCCATGTGCTGAGAGTACACAAACATAAAATGGTACCTTACCACACCAGCACATAGTCATGGCTGTCTTTCCAGAACTTTAGCTCTGTCATGAAAGCCACTTGCATTACACAAGTTAAATTACAACAGATAAACCAGTTTCCTAGCTTTCCTATCACAGACCAGGAGGAGTTGTCATCCACCTTGTGATGTATAGTGGCTGCTATTCTTACAGGGATGTCATGATTTTTCTGCACATTCAGACACTGTTTGTCTTGTTGTCAACCTCAGAACGGAGGCTGTGGTCATCAAAATGGAGCAAACCCCTAGAGTAATGCATCTTTACCAGCAACAACCTCATAAACAACACACAGAAGAAACAGGCAAAAGCCTCACTGACAGAGACCTCACTCAGACACCAGATTACAAAGCAAAAACAAAAAGAAAAAGACACAGAAAAAAGAAACAGGTAGAATTTTAAGCTGTTTTTGTAACTCGACTAGCTTTAAAACTTATTGCCAAAAATTAAAATACTGCCAGTCTTAGGTATAAGATCAATTGATGTCTGCATTATCCCTTTCTGCATGTAACTTATTGCCTGTCTAGAAAAAAACAAGTAGATTTAAAACTAATAGGTTGTTTTCCCGGTTTTGGACTTCCCTTTTGGCTGACTGAGCTGAGAAAATTTTAGGGAAATAGGAATCATTGGACCAGACA